>JASVER010000005.1:11950197-12062559 GCA_030449065.1 Oceanodroma leucorhoa
CGTGTGGATGAGGTGCTTCAGGACATGGTTTAGTGGGCATTTGTACTGGGTTGATGGTTGGACTCGATGATCTTAGAGGTCTTTTCCAACCTTAATGATTCTATGATTCTATGATTCTATGATTGTCATCTCATGTCCAGCTTTTCGTCCGCCAGTACCCCCAAGTCCTATTCAGCAGGGCTGCTCTCAATCCCTTCATTCCCCAGCCTGTACTGATACTGGGGGTTGTCCTGACCCACGTGCAGGACCTTGCACTTGGCCTTGTAGAACCTCATGAGGTTCACATGGGCCCACTTCTTGAGCTTGTCCAGGTCCCTCTGGATGGCTTCCYGTCCCTCAGGTGTGTCAACTGCACCACTCAGCTTGGTGTCTGCAAACTTGCTGAGGGTGCACTCAATCCCACTATGTCACTGATGAAGATATTAAACAGTACTGGTCCCAATACAGACCCCTGCGGGACACCACTTGTCACCAATCTCCATCTGGACACTGAGTCGTTGACCACTACTCTCCGGATGCATCCATCCAACCAATTCCTCACCCACTGGACAGTCCACCCATCAAATCCGTATGTCTGCAGTTTAGAGAGAAGGATGTTGTGGAGGACTGTGTCAAAGGCCTTACAGAGGTCCAGATAGACAACATCGGTAGCCCTTCCCATGCCCACTGATGTAGTCACTCCATCATAGAAGGCCACTAGGTTGGTCAGACAGGACTTGCCCTTGGTGAAGCCATGCTGGGTGTCTCAAATCACCTCCCTGTCCTCCATGTGCCTTAGCATAGCTTCCAGGAGGATCTGTTCCATGATCTTCCCAGGCACAGAGGTGAGACTGACTGACCTGTAGTTCCCCGGGTCTTCCTTTTTTCCCTTTTTAAAAATGGGGGTTATGTTTCCTGTTTTCCAGTCAGTGGGAACTTCACCGGACTGCCATGACTTCTCAAATATGATGGATAGTGGTTTAGCAACTTCATCGGCCAGTTCCTTCAGGACTCACGGATGGATCTCATCTGGTCCTGTGGACTTGTGCACCTTCAGGTTCCTTAGATGGTCTCAAACCTGATCTTCTCCCACAGGCTCTTCATTCTCCCAGTCCCTGCCTTTGCATTCTGTGGTTTGGGCGGTGAGGCTCAAGCATTGGCCGGTGAAGACTGAGGCAAAAAAGTCATTGAGTAACTCAGCCTTCTCCATATCCCAGGTAACCAGGTCTCTCCGTTTCCATTTTTAAAAATGGGGGTTATGTTTCCCCTTTTCCAGTCAGTGGGAACTTCACCAGAGTGGAGTTCTTGAGTGGTAGTACTTGTTCAGCTCTTTAGAACTCTTTAGTGTAATCCTTCTTTTGCAGTTGCTCAGAAAAATAGGTGAAGGGCTAACTGGCAAAGTGAGTGTGTTAATTCAATACTCTCTGACCAGGTTCTTCTAGATATTCCACGAGGAGGGCTTAATGCTTTAGTACCGAACTTAGTTGAAGGAATTTGTTGTTATGTGGGATTTTGACTTAGAAAAGTGATACAGCAATATACTGAAATCACAACACAAACACAATATAGCAATTGTATATACAGTTGAATCACAATACCAACATCATTCCCTTTACCGATCTCTAGAACATGCTCACTGTCACGGTGCTGGGTGACCCCAGTCACCAGGAAGGCACACATGGGCTGAAGCCAGCTCAAGCCCATTGCTCTCTTCAAAGTTGATTTTGCTGGGTGTTCAGTTTTTATACTCTATGTTGGGCTGAGCCACACACACACTTCCCCATGTTGGTGTGGCTGGCTCAGGAAGGTGATACTTCCTATTGATTATTTTAGGGAAGGCCATTTATGTAACCAGCTGTATTAGTTGAGTAGGTCAAATGGTTATCTACAGCAAAGACCACCCTCTGGTCCCCTTGGTGTTGAGATCAGTTTAGCTCCTTTGATGACAGCTGTGGTCACTTCCTACATTCTTTCCTGAGCTTCACGAGCACACCATCCTTGCCTATCTTCTCTGAGCCTTCTTCCATTGAAGGAGTTCATTGACCACTCACAGAATGAAAGCGTGGCTTTTGTAAGGCCAAATGTTGCTGGTTTTATTTATTTTAAATGTGCTACATATTAAGGAATATGCCATTCAAACAAAGGAAAAAGCTATAAACTTAAGCCCCTGCATCTTCACTTAGGCTTCCCAATGTTAAATCTGTTTTTGTTGGCTGATGTTTTTTGGTTGGTTTTTTTCCCCATTTTCTCAAGTGTCATTTTCATTTGAGAACATGTGTTTCTGTGTCTTCTGTTTTAAGCTCCCAATTGGTTTCTCAACCTTGAATTAACTAACAACTCACCTAAACTAGTTGAGTGCACTGAAGGGAAGAAATGACTTCTGTGGTGAATCAGTTTTTAGAACTTCCCTGGAAGTTTAATATTCACGTGATGTTAATCGATTTAGGATGGCGTGGGTTCATTGCAGTTTACTAACTTGTAAAATAATTATTCTAAGAAGTGAATTTTTAAATAAAATAGACTTCTCAACGTTTTTATTTAACACCACCAAGTCAGTGAGGCAAAGAAAGACAGCAGAATTGTTGGTATTTGTTTGACTACCACAAATTGTTTGTAGAGTTTGAACAAAATCTCACAAATAATAAAACCTGATTTTTGCATAGAGTAAAACACATAGGTTGTGTCAGCGTACTTTCCCATTCATACCATGAAGTTCTTTTTCAGGTATTCCTGAACTTGAGTGTACCTTGGTGGGTTTATAGGAGACTGTTTTGATGTTTTCTTCCCTCTTACTTGACTAGGTATGGTAGAGAAATGAGGAGGATTCTCCTGCATTATTTTAGTAGTCTTGGGCTGGGAATTGAATGTGCTCGTTGATGCCAAATGTGAAGATCTGATTTCTGCAGAGGCTTGCCTCATCCTTTTTCTGCCAGCACAGATGAGATTTTTTTTTTTCCCCCTGCCTCTTTTGATGTGGGAGAACTCTCTTGCCYGAGTGTGCGCTTTCCTGTGCTCATGAGAGACTTGTGACTGTTAGCTGTGTTGGATAATGTGAAGGAAGGAGATGGAGTGAGGGGAAGCTTCCCCTTCTCTTGTGCATCAGGCAGAAATTGGCAACAGCTGAACTCTTTGAGCTGCATTACAGAGAACGTGCTTTATCTTTCATAGGGTAGCAAATCAGAGGTATGGTTGCACTTGGCACTATCTTTTATTTACCTTTCATCGTATAATAGCTGAGCTTTGCAAGCTCCTCGTTTTCCTTCATTCTTGTCCCTCTGCATGCTCTGGAGTGCATCTGTAGTATCTACGGCAGTGTTTTATATGAAGATTAATTGCTAGTGTGCTTATATCAYCACTAACCTACTGATTTTCTGCTGTACTTGTATCTGTTTGAACTACTGGCCAGTTTAATCTGATATGATAGAGAAAATAACTGGAAATGGGTTCCTATTATTCAGGCTGTAGCACACAGTTTGTATACGTTGTGTATTTTGTCTTTATAACTGGGGCTCCTTCTTAGGTGAACTGAATTATTCTATTTTCAGAAGAAAAAAAAGGAAAATGACTTCATAAAATGATGACTGTCAGAAGTGTTGGGTCTGTTCCAGTTATGCTGATCAGTTAAACTGTGAGCATGCAGGAGGTGGGAAAGGGGACATGGCTTACAGCACGCGCTTCCAACTGCTGCAGTCAAACTGATGGGTCCATCTGCTTGAGAAGATTACAGAGATCTAGGATGAAGCATATACTCATTGCCCCAAATACTGGAAACTACACAGCCAGATTTCAGGATAAGCGAGTTACTGTATTTCAGTGATGGGTGCCATTGGGAAAACTTGGAGAAATGAAGGAATAAACCTTGGGAGGGAGAGAGATAAAGAGGATGTCAATCTTGATAGTACATTTCACATGAAAGACACTTCAATCTGGACTTCTAGGGAAGGGAAGGGGAGGAGAGAGGGAAGAACGATGATCAAGAATTTAAAAAGGGCACAACTGAAAAACTGCAAAGGGAAAGTAGGCCAGGCTTTCCTTTGGTTACGCCAGATGCCACTTGCTCAAAATTTCATCCCAGAAGGCTGCTGCTTTTCCTGTCCTCTTACCAGGTCGCTGATGAGCAAGTGATAGCTGCAAGCGAAGTGGCAACAGACAACCCAACACCCACACAGCATAGCAGCATGTTCTTTTTTTAATCTTCTTGTTTTGGATGAGAATGATTGTATATGGCTCAATACAAATATTTATGGAAGGGTTTTAAATAAAAAATGGGAAAAGCTCAGAGCATATACTGCAGGTTATGGCTGACCTGGAACAGGTGAAAGCTGCTTTCATCTTTACATAACTGGTCCTGCATTTTTAGAGGCCTCTAAGTAGACAGTCTCATTCTGCTCTGGATCTGCTGCTTTCCTAGGGGAGACTGTTAGCCAGGTCCAGTGAGTGGAAAGTCAGGCAGATCAGAAGAATTGGGCATGGGAGGGACTGGAGAGCCCTCGTGAAGCAAAGCTGCTGTGGGTGACAACTCCAGTGAGTAGTTTCCTGTCCTTGTGGCTCCTCAGTTCCATAAAGTAAGGAGGGTTTAAGAACCCTCTCTTTTTTTAGGACAAAATTCCACCTTTCTGACCTTCAACAGTGTTAAAAAGAGTGCAGCTGTGTCTGCTCTGCCAGTATGAAGACATGGAGTGTTTCACACTTTGGTCCTTCACACAGAAGGACCAAAAAGGATTTGGTTCCTTCTGACCCTGTTTCACAGTGTAGGTGCTTTGTGAGGTGCTATGGATCTAGCAATTAAACTGGGGAGGGAAAACTTACCTGAAGAAGTCAAGATCCCTCGTGAAGGGGGACATTTACAGCAACTATGTTGTTAGTGAAGCCAGAGTAGTGACAATGGCTGTCCTGCTGTTCAGGTACACTGCCTGTAAAACCGAAGCTAGGGTGTCAATGACTACTCTGTACATCACTTGCTGAACATGAAGCATTTATTTATGTGAGCAATACATTAACAAGTGGCAAAGTTATATGCTAAATTTATGTAGAAACATGTTCCCCCCCTGCATCCATCACACCAGTCAACTAATCAGGGCAAGAACTCTTACAGTCCAAATGTGGGATTAACAACAGCTACAGCATACCATGCACTAAACCAAACYGCTTCCTGCAACCAACCATGCTGAAGTCTTGCCTGAAGACCCAGATTTTAAGTACACAAACAGTTAAAAATAATGACCAGTGTTTCATTACCTGCCCACAGCTGTAGGTTACTAAAGAGCTTTCAATCTGCAACTTAAACTGGACAGTGTTTTTTCTCTCAAGCTAAAGAATTAAAGTGCATAGCAGCAGCTGTGTCTAATTGCTCAGTGGGAGGAGCTCACCAACATCTAGGTGTTTTATTTTCGTAATAAAAATAGTTCTCTGTGAAGACTTTGAGTACTCCATCACCAGTGCACGAACTGATACAGAATATGTGGGGACCAATTCTGGTGCAGACACATACTGGATTTGCTCTAACCTACAAATTAAGAAGCTTGTTACCTACATGTGGGGGGCTATGATTTGTATGACTGTTTACATGTATACAAAATAAATTGAACTCTGTGGTCATTAGGAACTCAGGCCCATCTGAGGAGTCTATAGAACTCATCCAACTTCCACTGAAGCTTGAAATGCAGTCATACTGCTAGACAAATATCAGGGCTGTTATTCTTCTAGCAAAAAAGTATATTAGTAACTGTACAGTAGGTAAAAAGCAGTCTTTAAAAAAAATACAGAAATTACACAAAAGGCTGTAGTAAAGTGCCTAGCAAGAATATAAAGAACAGGAGAATCAGTGTAAGTGGACAAACAATATTGCATCCTTGCTCCCCTTACCTCTTCACAAATTCTCCTGCGTGCATTGTAACAGCATAAATGCTCAATGACGCTATGTCAAAAAGCCCATTTTCACTTTGCTATATAAAGTATTGGAGAGCTTAAAGCCAAGAATATAGTTATATCAGAAATTATACTTTGCAGCATCATTAGCTCACTTTTGTCCATACTCTATACAGTGAGAACTGCCAGGAACCCACAAAAGCCTGCTGACAGCACTCTTCGTGGAGGCACAGCTCATACCCATCCTGAGCAAGCACGGCTACAGCCCTCTGTCTCAGGTCTGCTGAACATTTACCTCTCAGCTACCCTCAGTTCTCTTTCCCCTTCTCCTCCCTTCATTGGCATATGTTTCCCACGCCTCCATCAGTTTTCTGCTAGAGGGACAGCCTCTGGCTACATCAAAGCTGCAGATTATTTAGGGCTATTGTGCTTTCTAAGTGTGACTTCTGAGACATGGAGAAGCCAGGCATTTCTCGATCCCTTATCCCTGTCCTTTCTCTACATYGATACCCAGCCTTACTGAGAGTTCTCAGAGCCCTGGACACAGTCAGGGAGGCTGACACCTGTAGAAGAGAGAGAGATCCATTTCCATTATGAGTTTTGCTGGGGAAGAAATCTGTACTTTGTCTTTACATAAAAATATGGAGCAAGATACACTGAAGCTGAATTTCAACTTTTTTTACTCAGTATTTTCAAATGCATGCTCCATGACAAACCACCCTGTGACTAACTGCGTAAAAAACAAGACTATACAGAGAGAGAACTTGAAGTGTTAAAAAATATATTTTCCCTCTCCCCCTTATCCCTTGACAAGTAAGCCTTTAAACAAACCCTAATACGAGGTAAGCTGACAGAACAACACTGAATAAATAGCTGCAAAAAACTTTTGGTTGCTAGATGTCTGCAGGCATCATGTAAACTGTATGCTACCTTCATGCTAGTTTAAAAAAAGGTGTTCTACATCAAGGGATCCATACTCTGGCACTTCTGGCAAGAAACAGATGTTTTCAGGCTGGTAAAATTTTGAGATGAAAAAAAAAAGAAGTAAAATAAATACATTTTTCCTCACTAGAAAAAAGCGACACATTTGTGCTCCAACAGCTATCACTTAAGTTGTAAACCCAGGAAAGAGAGATTTTAAAGTTACCTGCCTGTAGAAGAGTTAATGGTAAGATTTTTGCTTTCAGAAATCTGTCACTTAGTCCTGCTGCCAGTTTTCTAAACAACTGGCATCTTTACACTGTGAACCAACCTGCTAAGTGACTCAGGTTTGATAACAAAAGTACTTTTCTGCTTCAACTGAACTGAGCTTAGTCTGAGGTTTTCACTTTTTTTTTTTTTTTGGACTAGTCTTTTTATCTAGCCACCTAGAAAGCATAACTAAGTTCCTCCTAAAGTTGCTTTCAGAATAACAATTTGCATTTAAATGTAAACACTGATACCATAAATGTAGTGCATACAAAAGGCACAAGACAATTAGATTTGTGTTGCTGAAACTTCCTTGACTTTGAAAGTTCGTAATGCATCTTTTATTATCTGGCCGGTAAACTCTGATCCTAAGAAAGCTGCTAGCTCCTAACTTAATTTAAGGGGGCTTCCTACGTGCAGCAGCTTGGCTTTTTGGTATTGCAATCAAACATCTGTTGTCCTGTAAATGCAAATATAACACGTTATAACAGTAAGTCTCCTTGATTGTACATGATATTCGTTAAGTTATGCAGTAAGAAAGGCAGTGTCTTAAAGAACAAGTGAAAAAAGAAATCTGAGACTACTGATTAATAAGAAACTAGGATTTTGAAAGACAGTGGCCCTCAGGAACACAGGTTGGTGAAAAGCCTTTTGGATCAAAGTTAAGTGCCAACATTCGTCTCCTGAAGGGGATAACGGCTCCAAATAGGACAAAATCCCCATTTCATAGCACTGTCCTGTGCCGCTCCCATCAAAATCCCCTGCTGGCCAGCTTCATTTATGTATTAGCCACCTGAATGCAGGCTTTTTATCACTCCACTTACCAGTGACCCGCTGGAGGATTCAATTAACAAAGGAGATTTTTCCCCCTCTGCAACTTTTCAAACTATTGGTAGTGCAGATCTGAGGGAAAACGGGGCTTTTGCAATAATGTTTTCCAAAAATAGTCAGACACTTGACTTGGGTCTCCTTATCTTCAAAAATTGCTTATCAAGCGCTCAAAAGAAAATACAGTCCACCGAGCCACTAAATTATTCAYAATCAACACTGGCTGTTCTCCCAATTTGTAAAGCCAGTAGTGCAAAAATTTGGTTTTAAAGACAACTACTTACAGCAATTTGAATTAACGGGTGAATTTTCAAAACCAAGGCAAGAACATGGACTGATATGTAAGGAGGTCACATTTTTCTTGTACTGAATATTAAAGTAAAACCAGCCATTGAATTTTTACAACAGTAAACTCAGACTCCTTTTTTTTTTTTTCATTTCCTAATACTCAGAATCATCCTTCGCCATTCAAAACCAGTAATTTTAAGTTGAAACGTTCTTTGTATGGTTCAGAAGTAGTATGTTTAGTTTCATGTTTCAAGCAGTGACATGGAGACAGCTAATCAGCTGTCAGTTTGTTTTCTGAGCACATCCACACAGGAGCAGACAGGAGCAGCTGGCCAACGGGGCTGGTATCTGGAAGAATGCATCTTCCTTCCAATGACAGCTTTTTCTTGAACTGGAACAGAACAGTAATCACAAAATACATTAATAGGATTGAAGAACACTTAAAAATTAAGTTATTGCAACAGGTCTCATCAACTCAAAGGGGAAAGTGAACAACAGCTGAATGAAAATCCCACCCTGAAGAGGACCACAGTAAGACTGCTCACAGTTATGTTTAATCCACTCCAGGATGACAGTGATTAAAAACTGACTACATAGCAAGCAGGCCACCAGTTTATAAAATGAAGAAGTGAGCTATTTTTAGAGTACTTCCAGGTACCAACATCATTAAAAAACAATTCTCTATTACATTAATGTAAACCACATCTGGCACTCTCAGTAATTAGTCCTCTGATTACCTATAAAGGATTACAGGACACAGGATATTGAACATAACCTTAGTTGGGACAGAAATTCAAATTACTAACACATTGGCAGGGGCTGTGGGCTGTATTTTTCATGTCAAAGATGAAATTAGTTGGTTTTGTTGTTGCGACTTCAGCATCTTTATTGAAGTATTCTATTCACTCCCTAGGAACAAATAAACTCAAATACTGACAATAAAGTAATGAAGTTAACCGCAAACAAGCGGAAAAAGAAAAAAAGTAAAAACGTTTTTATATAACGTTGCTTATTCCAGCAACGGTATTGTCAGCTATATATATATATATATACACAGAGTAACCTAGCTTTTCTGTTACATCTCTGGAAAGTCTTTTAAGTGCCACATAGAAATATTTCAGACAGAGCTAAGGGTACAATCAAACTGGCACTTAYGCCCATGCCAGAGAAATTATCAGTCCTTAGCTACTGCCCTTTTGAGATGTGCATGCACTGGTCTGAGGCAAAACTGACTTCCAGGAACCCCTTTACGTGGCTTTACACTCACTCTTTGGCACATAACCTCCTGTGAAACTGGTCTGTCTTTAAAGAACTGCACTTCTAAATGGATGCTCACAAAAAGAAAAAAAAAACGACCAACCAACCAAACCCCAGGGGTGGGGTAATCAGACTACAAACACAAATCTAACTGTTACTTTCCCTAACTGGACTAAAAGAAAAAAACACTAAAAAAGAGCATGAGACGTTTAGCAAGCTAAACAGCTTGAAAGAAACCCTTTCTTACACACTTTCAGCATCTTGAGAACCATCACAAACCATGTTTGACACTCAGAATAAACTGAATGACAAAGTTCCAATAAAATGTACACACTGTTCAAAGAAAGATTGAAGTTTAAAAGTTATTACTTAAGTGAATAAAGTGAATAAAGTGAATAAAGTGTTAGGACCTTTGAAAGTGGAACTCCAACCTGACAAAACTAGTTGCAATTAATGATATTTCTGTAACATAATCAAAAAATCTGTTTCTTTAAAGCCTGTCTCCAGTGCTTTATTCTTGAGCAGTGACAACATGTAAAAGACATGAAACTAACTGAAGTTGAGTAATTTGTTCTTTTTCGGAAGCTGTTGTTTTGTTGAAACAACTGATGGATTAAACAGGGCAGAAGCATGTCATTTTACATTTTGAACGAAGGATTAGAAGTGAGAGTTTAGATTCTATTAAAAAAAAACCTACATAGAGCAGTCAAAGTTGCAGACACCCGCTGAGTTTCATTTGCTCATCTCTAACTCTGTTCATTTGRCACCCACATTTTCAACACTTTAACACTTCACACCATCATCAAGTTTGTAGATGTACCTATATCTGGAACTGTCTGTGTCTTCATTCACCACTAAACACAAAACCAGAATGTAAGGGTCAAGAATTTTTTAGTTTCTCTGATGAATCCAACTGAACTTTTGGGACCTTTTTGGTACAAGCTACAGGCCACCTGTTGGTATCTGCACACCTACCATTTTTACAATCTGCCTTGACAGTGCAATACTATGCCTGATGGGTCTAGTAACAATCACTGCAGTTCTCTGATGGCTTTCCATGACTTCCACTTTCTCCAGGAGTGACTGAGAGCAACCTGACAGCCGTGACAGCATGTCCAGGAGTCGTGTCACACACACATGAAGGACATCCACTTAAGACACTTTTTCAGGATGACTGAAAGGGTGCTTCAAATAGCAGAGATCAAAATGACCTTGCTGTAACAACTCCTTGAATGTTATTGGAAAATCGTAAATTATTTGGTATGCTGAAATTCTTAGGGTCAGAGTAAAATTTTTTATCCAGCTTTAAATATGAAATAGTTGATTTCTGTAAGCTTCAGTGCAGTCAGAATACTAAAGTGACTATGATGATCCATTGTGTTCATTCGCCCGAACCCAATTATTAAGGTCTCCTCCTCTCATGTAGATAACAGAATTTACTAGCTGCTTCTCAAACCTGCCTTCTGAGAAGTCTATGTTGCAAGATATCAATGCAAGAAATAAAAAAAATCWCAGCTGTTTTTGACAATAGGTGACTAAATGCTCAGAAAGTCATATGGACACCTTTTATYTTCAGTTGGCAGCACTTTTTTGTTATTAAATAGGATGCAGCTCAGCACCTGGCACAGAAGAACAAGCTGCTAATAGCTTACATATTAGAATAAATCTTTTTTCCTTCCTCAGCTGATAGACCCTTACCTGCTTTAGCAGACCAAGCTATGATTTTTGTGTTCAGTGTTAAGAACTAACTTCATTTTCAAACTTAGCTTTACAAATATTTGCCGGACAGCTTGAATAGTCACAACTTCATTATCTTTCTAAAGAAAGGGAATAATAATAGTATTTTGGAATATTACCTAAAAGCTATGAGTATAAAGGTTAAACTATTTTGCAAACATGACACATCAAGAAATAGGAGGTTTAGTTTAAAACTATGAATTTATGTGCTACTAYTCATGGTAAAAAAATTAAATCAAAGAAAAGAAAACAGGAATCGCTTTCGTAATTTTCTTTTGTGCATTCTTCAARTGGTAAGGAATCATGGAATAACATATTAAGTACGGAGAATATTAACATACCTTTCCTTATATATGCAGATGGTTCTTTCAAGGGAAATTAGGTTTCATTTTCCATGGTTAATGCAGGATTGCTCATACCTTTAAAGACAAAAAATTTTATTTCCACAGGAAAAGGTCTTGTGTCYATTTCAGCAAATAATACAACCTTTAATTAACAATCCATCTTAATGTCATTCCACTATGACCAAGTCTATTCCTGTCGTGTGTCCATTACACGGCTTTTCACTAGTTGCAACAAGGTGTCATCATATTCTGGTATAAGCAATTTGTCATCAAAAGAATTATCAGGCTCAGCCTAAAAGATAATTAGCACCTACTGGTATTAGGTTCTCAGTATCTCTTGGTCAGGTTTAACTGGGAAGGGCACAGCAGCTTGATACATGGATCTTCCTACAAACATGCATTTAAAATAAGGTTCATGAATACAAACCAAGTGACCTTCATCATTTTTACACTGTATTCTCCAACACTAGTTTATTACAAAATGAATCATTGCAGCATAAATCAATTCCTTACCAACTTTGCCCTTTTCAGCCTTTGCACTAGTTTCTGACCAAGATGGTGTATCCGTAAGAAGGTGGCTCTGGGAATCGCGCAACGACTTTGCAGGAAACAGGTGGTTCTCACTGTAATGCCAATAAAAAGAACATTAGTAAACTGCAGTAATTTTTCATTATCTTACCACATGTTACAAACAGTTTGTCATATGCAGTATTTTCCCTACCTTACCCTGCTTCTTTTCTGATGAATCACTACACTTTTATCATTACATACATTACACTGTAGTTGTCACACATGCAAGTGCAATCTAAAAAGCAACTCCCTAGCACATAACAGGGAAACATTCTGATCTTTTTCTTTGACAGCTACTATATATTAATACATGTACTTCAGTTCCAAATGCACTCTATCCATATTCTCTCCCACTACAACAAACCTGACATGATAAATAGTGGAGAGAACATCTCCCAAATCTTTTGCCTAATGTAAGCTATGGATCACTGGGGTAGGATTTAAAACATCAATAAACAGCTAGCTGAAACGTAATGTATTTCTTTTATGAATGGAATCATACTGACAGTCTTTTATTATCATTTCTTAGTCACATACTCCAGTCTACTATACTTATCACAATCTTCATTACATAAATGTTGCAAAAAAGTTACCATATGAAATAGTAAGCTATTCTATTTATTTAGCTTAAGGAGCATCTGCATACTTATCACACTTCAAAGATGTCATGTCCATGAAGGGTAAGAATTAAGAAAATATGTCCTATTACCAGCAGAAACAAATTGTGCGTGTTTAATATGCAGCTTCCTGTGCTTTGGCACAAGTGCTGAGACCTGGGATTCCCTTATGCGAAGCATCTTTCACCAGATAGGAAGAAGCAGGCCTCCCCAAAAAGCCTTGCAAGGTAATGCATCCGCATCCCAGGCAGCCCAACCAACCGTCTTGTAGGTATGCAGAACAGAATGTTGCTGATACTGAATGTTAGGCAGGTGTGGAAAATTCAGGTCCTGGGATGCCACTGAACTTAGACAAAGCACACCGGGGGGGGGGGAAATCCATACATTATTTCCATAAATTTAAATATAAATCTGCAGATGAGCTGAATTACAACTTAGCTGTTTAAAATCTGACCTGTATTTATTAATAGGATACTCTTCATTTGCTTACCACTTTTAAGTATCTTATACACGGTTCTATTTGTATGTGCACAGGAAAAAATAAAGTATCAACTATCTGAAATGAGTAATAAAAAGCAGGTTACTTTTTGGATGTTGAATTAAGACCACCAGGTGTGGAAGCTTGCTCAGGATCCTGATTAACAAGGCAAGTTGGGAAGGAGCAACCATCCCCTAGACTGAAAAATTCAGAATTAGTCATACATACAAAAAAAACCTTTGAAGAACTGTTTTTTCTAAAGTGAATATTACTGTATCTTATTTCAAAAAACTAACCATCCCCCCAAACCCTGTGGATCCTGATTATTCAACAGTTTCAACAAATGAAGCATTAAAAACTGAGCATACCTTGAAAACACAGGCAGCAACCAGTATTTCTTCTCATCACCAAATACCTGCCTTAGGTTTTTGCTGAAGCCCAAGCTAAAGCCATTCTTGTCTGTTCTATGACGAAATATGGGAGCTCTGAATACCTCTTAAAAGAAAAAAAAAAATTAGATCTCTTTGCAAGATAGCACGTTTAAGTTTCACACTGGCATTTAGGCAATTGCATTGACGATACCATCATCCAAGAGGAAAGGCTGTACTGCCCAAATGACCGAGAAAGCCAAAGTCAGTGCTACACGGCCACTGTGTGCGCAGAGGAAGTCCTATGGCTGAGGAAGGGTGGAAGTCCCTCCACCCTCCTCTCTAATCAAGGCAAGAAAGAGTGAGGAACTCACTTTTTAAGAAGGCRTGATGTGTTATAAGAACATTTCAGCTTCTGGCTATACCACAAAGAGTGTTCAAGAAAGAAAAACCTAAACAAAGGGTTTACCACAGAAAGAGTAATGGAAAAGAAGAAAAGCTTAACCTACTTTAGTAGTAAGACTGGCTTTTCACACCCTGGGGTATGAAAATATTATGTGCTTTTGCAGCTGCATAAAGAAAGCACTTTACTCAGTATTTACTCACTATTTACTCAGTAGACCCAGATTATTCCCCATGGACRTCCAACCTAAATTTCTGGAGAAGAGAGCTAAATATAGCTTCAAGTGTTGCAAAGTGCCTGAAGCAGAAAACTCATTCACTTTCCACCAAGTGACTGATAACCATTTAATTTCCCTAATTGGCTATATATAGTAGGCAAACTACGTCCTGATGTCCTGACAGTATAGCTCACACAACCCATGCAGAGATCGTCCTTCTGCAGTAAATCCTTAGCTATGAACTGCTGGAAATGACCTTCAGCATGTAGTATGCATTAGTTCCAAGGTGTTTTAAAGAAGGGGGAATGGAAAATAAGAGATACCCTTTTAAATGCCCATGTTAGGCTAGGAAAACAGYTCCCAGGATGGTTAAGCACAATCACACTTAAAGTTGTCATTACTTCATTACCAAACTATTGCACGTTGAGGGTTTCACGTAGTGAGCAACTTCCCAAAGTAAAACGGGCGGAAGAGATCTTTTTGAGTAGCTTAAGTGTACAAAAAACATGGCATATTACCTGCATGGAAGTCAATTTGTTTTAAAATCATGAAATGTTGAGTTAGAAGTGTACTGCATTATGGTCACCTTTGAACAATTTTTTTTTTTCACTAAAATAAGAACAGTTTATAAACAGAATACTTAATTATTTCCGTTCATTTAAGCATCATTGATAAAACTTTTCTCCACTTACAACCAAACTGAACAATTTTTTTCCAATACTAATTTCTAAGTAGATGATTTTTTCAGAATACTGAAGAAACCCACAAACCCTAGAGAAATCTTCAAGTAAACAAGCTTTCTTCCAATTATATATATTCAAAGTTTTCCATTAACCATCTACATATTAGTAAATCCCAAGAGAACTGGAAAAAGATCAATTCATTGGCTTACTCTAATTCAGCTTATATCAACAGAAAAGCATTTACAGATTTAGAAACTTTAATGAATATAATGCAAATTGGTATTATTACAGTCCAGGATATAGTACAGAACAGGCACACAAATCTTCTGCGCCTCCTTTTATTTAGTTATTCATTCGTTCATTCATTTATTTATTTATTTTTAATATTTTCAACCAGACAAACATGCATCCAAGTGGTGGGAAATCCTGGTTTAACACTGATATTCAATGCAGTTATATATACACTCCCATAGTAGAGGCACAGGACACCTTCTTTGAGGTTTTTAAAATTAACTCATAACATAGGGTCCTTTCTATGCAGCTATGATTATGTGGTAGACAGGACTCACAACTGCGAAACCGCCTTTCAGATCTCCATGTTCGTTTATTACTAAATATAGAAGCACTGCCTTAAAGTCTGTTCTTCTGTGTCAGATCATTCTCYGACGTTGGCTCTTTGTGCTCATTCATGTTGATCAAAACCAACACCACTAGGGCCACGATCAGCCTGCCTTCCAGAGGTTTTTTTTTCTCTCCTTGCCTCCAGTACAGGCAAAGTTTTGGAATTAATAACTATGCCTTTCAGAGCTTTTAAACAAAATTGCAGCTGAATTGAACAGAGGAACTTTGGTTCTGCAGGGGGCAAGGGTGGGAAYGAAGCGCTGGAGCCACTGCCCTGACTGAGACACCACATCAGAGGACTCTGACCTGGGGGCTGGTAACGCCAAACAAGAAGCACTTGTGTGAGCATGCGTTAGTGCATCTAACATTTATTACAATGTGATCTCAATTTTTTTTTTTTTTATTCAGGTTCTGTTAACAAGCTGTGGATGGGAGGAATTAGGAGGAAGAGGGTAAGTTCATGAATAGCTTGGCCCCTTGGGGCAAGAGGAAGAGAGTCAGAATTTCCAGGGAGCAACTGAACTGGGGAATCAGCACTAGACATTGCCAGACCCAGACACGTCTAACCAGGATCCAAGGAACCTGCAGAGGATTGCCCCCTTTTTCCATTACCCCCATACATACAATATACATCTATTATTTATTTTTCTCTGTTAAACACAGAAGCATTAAATCTACTTACCTAATGTAGACTTATTCTTGCTGACAAGCCAACAGTGATACCCAAAGAGAGAAGACAGACTGACAGAAAACATAGCTGCAGCAAAGAATAAAAACATGATGTGGAACTTGGCTTGAGTATCAGGAAGACCATTCTAAAAATAAAAAAAAAAATAGCCCATTACAATTGGGGAAATAGCTGTTTAATTTGATTATTAATAATCCTCTATTCAGCCAAATCAAATTCAGTGCAGACAGAAACGTACGACACAAGAAGAGTCTGAATAAATGAATTATACACCTTCTATGTACAGACGGCCATACGATTAGGTTGCTGACAGCATCTAAGTTAAAGAAACGGGCCCTTTCTTGAGAAGTATAAATACTGACAACAYAAAGCTGAAATTTGGATCTGAACTTTAAAGCGTCTTTTAGTGAAGAATAATTTATCTTTACAAAAATTGTCGTGTTTAATTGGCCTCTTCAGAATACTTATAGCATAAATATTGCAACTCTAAGAAGGTAATATCATAAGTTGTGAACCCAGATAATCATAACTAAAATACTAAAAAATTTCTCTGAAGCTTTTTCATAGCATAGCATTAAAGGAAGTTAACAAAACCTATCTATAATATAAATTCCTGTGTAAAATGTTTTATAAATAATTCCATATTTGTTCTACGCAGGTTCAAAATAATGAAGAAATAAGTGACATTTCATAAACTCTGATCAACAGAAAAAAATAGAGGGCTGTGATTGTTAGATAAACTTCTGTACCTCAATTAGGAGATACTGGATTACAATGTAATGCCTCCGAATCTTAAGAGTTCTCTCACAGTGGTAACTTCACACGCTTAAACACAGTATGTAGATTAGGGTACTTACTGTCCAAAACTTGATAAAATACTGTAAATCCGTTGCAGCAATGAAAAGGCAATACAGTAGCGAGTAAGCCAAGAAGAGAAGAAAAAATTTGTAATTGGAGAATCCTACACAGTTGTTCACCCTGATAACAAAAAATGTAAAAGTAAAAATGGAATGTAATGAAAGTTTTCTTTGCTTTCACCCAATATAAAATTAAACTTATTTACTCTAAAAAGGTTAATATCAGCATGTAAACCAAGTTTTGCTTCCTCAAGCTACTGAAATGTATTTAGCTTCAACTCCCAAGTTAGCATAGTAATTCTAACCAAAACCAAAACCTAATCACCACCACCACAAAAAAACCAAAGAACTTTACCAGGTAATACCACTTTCAACAGCTTACTGAAATTGAATTTTCACTTACTGTATGAAATCTGTTCCCAGCACATCTGATGTAAATATGACTGCAGTTACAATTACTTTTTTAGTTTGTAGGTAAGTTTAAGTATCCCTGTTTTACCATTAGGCATACTGCACATAACAACTGGGACAGTTACAAGCCAAGAATTTGAATCTGAGCTGAATTTTGTGAGAATAAAAGCAGTCTCATTTAATCCACATCCTCCTTCATTAATCATACTACATACTAAAACTTCTTCAGTAAGATTCTCAAACTTAAGAGTATTCATAGGAGATTCCTAAAAATATTTACATTTATATAAAATAATGAGAGAAATACTACTGTTGAATAAACAGAAAACGTTCTGCATCAGTGACAACATGACAGCAAATAAAAGAGATTAGGAACCTGTAAATACACATCCAAATGCTAAAACAAATCTCATTTTATCATTTTTACTTATGGGCTTCAAGTTCACCTGTTTCCCATTTTTAAAGAATTTATACATGATAATGAGCGACTAGTATACACTATCATCAGAGAGACACGATGAGGGTACATTTAGTACCATAGCAGCTTCCCATTAGAGGCAATACATTAAGTATTATGAATTTTAGAGCTCTATTAAGCATGTAATGATATTACATACACCAAATGAAAAATATTGGAGTGCTGCCCATGGACAGTTTATTGGTAAACTTCTTTTCTTTGGTTGCATTAAGAAGCTAACCAAAGTTATCACTGCACCGCTAACTTTGACATAACTCTCCRTATGAGTTAAATAAAATAATTCCATGTACCTTCTTTAACTAATTGCTATTGCTGTCAGAAAGATCAGCTAATTAAGAGAAGAAAAGCACTTGTRTGTTGAAAAATAATTCTCAAAAAAATCAGAAGGCGCGGCGAGTCTCAGCTTTAGCTTCTAGAAGTGCAGGACAAGGTATGGCAACTATTCTCTTCTTTAGGGAGACAGTGATGGTAATGGCAGGATACACAGTAATCGGAATAAGGTAGAATCTTAAAATACTAAATAAACTTTCACTGTACACTGCTGTTATCCATCCTCAGGGTGGATAGGGGGTTTCTTTGTTTTGTTACTTGTTTTATTTTTACAAAACATGCCACCTTGGCTAAACATTAAACTTAGCATCGCCATTTAAACATGCAGCAATAGCTACGCATCTGTATTAACTACAGTTAAGAAGGACTCACAACAGATTGCTCTAATAAAAAAAAACAGAAGACGTTTCTAAGATCATAATGATTCTTTTTGGAAAGTAAATTTAGAGTTCTCCACAGTGAAGTGTTCTTTTTCATTAAATATGTCAAAGTAAGCAATGCCATGATAAACTGCAAGCACTTCAGATTCAAGGTTTCTATGATAACCCTATTTTCCTTTCATGGTATTTATTTTAGGACAGTTTTTACTTTATGACACTGTTTAGTGTGAGAAAAGAAATATCAAGTGAAATATTGTTCCCCAAAGATTAAATTTCTTGAATCAAAGACAGATTTCTTTCTCATTGTTCTTTTGCACTACTGCTTACAGTACACACATTAAAATAAACTTTCATAAATGATTCCGCTCCCTTCAATTTTGACAAAGCCCCAGACTGAGGAGTTCTTACTGGAAGAGAATAGTTCATCAGAGGTGGTTAGATTTGAAGTCTTAACATTTTTGAGGAAGAATAAAACTGATATATGTACCGACAACTGGCTAAATAATGGTGTAATACTGCAGTGAAACATCCATACAGAAGAACAGTCCAGGTTAACAATTTGGATTGCAGATAACATTTAAAGCACTTTAATTTTGAAGTACAAAAAGAAGAGATATCCCTTCTGTCTCAAGAGTTAGTTTACTGAAAATGCCAGGCAATGAAATAACTTACAAGGCACTGAAGGCGATGCAACTCAGTTAACAAAAAGCATCACAGAATTAAGGAGATGCTAAATTTTTTTGGATGACTCAAAAGACAAAGGAGGGATGTTTCAAATGATTCCTAAGGTGTTCCTAATGCACCTTGTTAATATTACAGTTAATATATACAAATCCAAGCCATCGCATTCTTGCCTGGAACTCCATCTATATATAGCATAAGTAGCAGCAGCACTAGCATAGAAATCACTAATGCGTTTATTTCTGCATCACTTAAACCTTTTAGAGTAGTTAGAGGGCAATTAGCGTTAAATATTTCCGTTTATCACAGCACCTCCATTAGCGCAGGAGTGATAGCCAAAATAAAGCCTCCCAAAAAGCAGAAGACAGCTGACCTGGGGCTAGGACATGACTAGCATCTTACTACCTCTGCCTTCCAAATGCTTCATCTCACTTTCCCTAGGTTATTTTTACCTGTCCTCTCTCCAGAAATCCTTCTCCTAGCAGAATAGTAAAATAGTAATTCCCATTACTGTTTCCCTTGCTCTCCCTAAACATCACATAGGTTCTTTCCCCCTTCTTTCCCACCAAACTTGCTCCCGCCAAAAAATCCCAACACAAAAAGCAAAGCGGGATCTAATGATGTTTTCAGGGGGGCTAAAACCCACCCATTATACTGATTTGCACCTTTACTTTTGTTGGCAAAATAGCCATATGATATTTCCCAAACAGCCCTTGAACACGGGTCTTTAAAGGAAACTACAAAGTTTGATCAGCATTTGTGCAATACTTCAAAACTCTCTTGTCACTTCCACAGTTATTTTTTTCAGGGTGGGCACGGAACTGTGGACATCCACTCAAATTAGGAAAAATAAAGTGAGACAATACCTCTTTTCTAGTGTATTTCTGTTACTTGGAGTACAAAAGGAACAATTCTCCATCAAGAAGCGTTACACGTCTTTCAAGTACCTTCTCCATTTCTATTTTTTCTTTTTGCACCCATTGCTTATTAGATTAAAACCAATGAGCAATGTAAATACTCTCTCAGACTGGGTATGTTTACGTTGTTTGGATACGAAGAGTCTGCAAACAGGTAAAATAAGCCAACGCTACTGAAAGGAAAACTGAGTTTATTTTTCTAGAAGTCTATGCCCTAGTGAAATACCACTTAATTGCCCCTTTACACAACACTTAAGTGCTCAGTTTATGATTTGTTATTCGATGCAATGGATTTTTATTCTGAAATTGAAGTTTACATGAAGGACATTTTCATGTACTATCCTAAGGCAGGACAACTCAAAAAATCCGAAACAGACCATAAAGCTTATGAGAAGTGTATATAATACTGAATAATAATAGTAATATTGAGACTTTTCACTGATATTTTGTCAGGAATAGCCTGACAGCTGTTTTTCTTATAGCTGTCTTGTAGACAGCTATGAGGAGGCTGAAAAAAGGAAACAGCCTTTTTTCTTACAAGAAATTTGTTCCGCATTCAACAGTTTTATCTGTTTATGGTTGGTTTGTTTGTTTGTTTTAAGCAGCACACTACTAACACTAAGCATCATCAAGTTTCACATGCTGATATCCCTACAGCAAAAAAATACGTAGGAATTAACTCTACCCTATATTGTGAAATATTTCTTTCAATTGTATCTACCATGCAGCTGCAAAATAAAGGGAGATTCTTAAATCATATTGCATTATGTCAGAGGCTGTAGTCAGGAGCAAGACAAACAGGAGGAGCCCAGCACCCCTTCCTCCCCCAGGACAGAGTCTCCCCTGCCCAGGAGTTTGATTTAAGAAGGTCAAACCAGCTGCTTAGAATCATCTACCATTCTGTTTGTCCAACTGAGGACAGGGAGAGGCAGGAGATTCTTCTTTTCTGATTGGTTTCATGTGGTGACGACCTGCCATCTACCACTCAACCCTCTTAACTTGGACCTTACTAAACAATTATCTTTAATTATTTCCGTGAGATACCTGCTAAACTGACATAAAATTAATTACACATCCTGTCTACCCACTGGTTCCAAGGGCTGCTCAGAAAAGACAGGAAAACAAAACAATTCCGCAGGCTGACACAGCAGCAAAGGAGGGAGGGTGGGAGGGAGAGGGGAGAAAAAATGAAAGAAAACAAAGAACCCATAAAACTAAAAGAGCTAACTTGCTGTTTCCAGCAAGCCCACTCAAGCTGTCCTGGGAGCTTCAGTAAGGGGAACAAGGCACAGCCCTTCCCTTTGGTTTTTAACCTAGGGTAGTATTTCATCATTCAATGCAACTAAGCCACAGTAATACTCAAAGTCCATGAAGAAAAGATGCAATTCTTAAAAGACGTTTTCTTACTGACCAGAAGTCTGCCTCATCCTAACTGTAAAAACATGGAGTTACCTAACTCAAAGGTCTAAGAAAAATGATATATGAACTTCTTTCCACATCTCACAACTAGGAAAAGAGGACAGACAGTAAATAACTCCAATGGTCCTGCAAGACCAGTAACTTCACATAAGCATCTAACTCTAGGAATAGTGAAGCATCACCTTCATAACAGGTCCCTCAAGAGTTTATTTTACCAAATCAGAAAGTAAGAAAAGAAAGCCAATAGCACACTCACCAAGGGCAATGATGATCCATTTTCAAAATGCATCTTAAAAAACCCCAACAGAATTCCAAGCATCGCAAAAGGCAGAAGAAAAACAAAAGTCAGAAGCATGGTTACATGTCAGATTTAAATTATTCACATACAGATTAAGAATTACCCATATGTACTATTGGTTACCTAATCTATTTAACAAAGATGACTATTTAAATTCATGTAATACAGTTTACCTACAAGTAAACTGTAGGTAACCCAAAGCCAAAACGCTTGTTCTGTCAAGAGCTTAGTGATTTAAGAAAACGCAATCTATAACGTCAGCTTTAGGATTTGGTCCTCATTCTGAATAGGTTTTTCAACTATTGTTTATTCTCTGACAGAGCCTTAGAAACTCGGCTAATTCAATTATTATATTTAGTTGTATCACTAARTATATATTTCCAAGTACATTATTTGCTTTCATAGAAATATATACAGATGCACACGAGGTTTTTAAGAACTTACCTTGTATGAAAAATCCCAAACATTTTTGCAATTAATCACTCTCCATTAATAAAACATGCACAAGAAAATCAGATATAATTGAAGCAAGTGACTTTTGACAAGGCAAGGACAAAAGCATTCTGCAAATTTCACTCACATTTCATAGGATAACACAGGTCATCCTTTTTCTCCACCCTGCTCAGACACAAGAATGTTCCTATCTTACATCGCAACCACCATCCCATACAACACAACCAAGATCCTCCTTCTGCCTCAACTCAGTTACTCCTTCAGTGCCTCTCCTGTTTTKCTGGACAGAATGGAACGTCTTCTCTGCCTCACAATCATGTTGGAAAGTTTGATCTATTATCAGCTGAAGGAACAGCCTTAAAGCTAAGAATAAATCAACCTTTGAGGAAAMCCCATCTCTTAAAGCTAGAAATTTAAACCACTGGGGGCAAGAGTGGAGAAACACACCGACATCCAAGCTAACTGGAGAAAGGACAGAGAGAAGAACAGCAGAAAGAAAGATTAAATTAGAAAGCAATTAGACTTTTGGGGAATATGTAGGTGAACTTCCCTTTATGTTAGACAAACAAAAACTTTATTTTACGACTTCAGTTAGAAATGGGGGATGCTTGGTTGTTTCTTTCTTTAAATAAAAATAACCTGCAAGTTATCCAATGAAAAATAGGATATTAAGTTTATTACCTCAGATAAGATGTAAGTGACATCATGATTAGAATGAGATGGGTAGTGATCTTTATTCAGATTCTAACAAAAGAAGCAAATTTTTGTTTATCAGCTATTTTTGGTTGCATTCGTAAGGAAATTTCTTTATTAATATTCATAATTTTAAACYATTACGTAAAGAATTTATAAGGCCATGTAATCCATGCTGGCATCACAAAAGCCATCAAATGAATTAGAGTAAGTTACAGACTTCCTTAGAAATAAGTACCTAAAAACTAAACCTGAAAAAAATCTAAGGGGGGGGGGGGAAGCTTATCTGCCAAAACATTAAACCTGAAAAATCTACACATAAAAAATAAAAGCTTCTGTGTCATGAAAAAAATCCATTAATTCAGAAAACCACTTATTTAAAATATTTTCTTACTTGTCGCATACAGAACAGTGATGGCAACGATCTGGTTTTACAAGACGGCATCTGTCACAGTATCTGATTGCTAAAGAAAAAAGTTCCAAGATTAGATCTCAATGTACAGTTACACATTCTGATTCCTGAAGTCTGYGCAAAAATAAATACTAGCAGCGCAGCCCAGCAGAACCCCTAGGAAAGCATTTCAGCATGATCAGAAGCAGTTGCAAATACTGAAGCATTCTTTAAGTATTTGCAATGCTGAATCTAGCAGAGTGAACCCCAAAAGCTCAGTTTTTGCAATCTCTGCTAATCATGCTAATCAGGGTTTTCTCTTCCAAACCCCTCAGCTCTGCAAAACAACCAACAAAACCCACAAAACCTTCACTAGACTGGAAAACCTTTAAAGACTGTTCAACAATATAGATATTTAAAGCTATTATTCTAAGAGCTTTAATTACTACATGAGACTATCTCTTGGATTTGCTTACCTAGCCAGCATTCACAAACTTACAGTATCAGTAGGTTAAGATTAACTCTTAGTTTGGAAGAACTTTTGTTCTTGCAACTGAACAACCAGCAAGTAAAACAGTAATAGTTTCTTACTGTGATCTATCTAGCTATACATGACATGCAGATAGTGATTAATTTATAAATTTTTAATTTTTTTAACTGATGAAAGAAGAAATCTATGCCGTTAAAGACTGCTACAGCCTCTTCTGCCGTTTGTTAGTATTACAAGCTATTTGTTAATGTCAGTTTGTAAACATTTAGCAAGGCATTGTCAATCCATTTTAAAATCCTAAACTGTACGCAGCAATTTACTTTCCAACAATCTTTCTACTGAATAAATGTAGCTGCATAAAGCTACTTTGAAGTTAAGTTCTYGGGTCACTTTGTTATTTTATGAAGTATGAAAAGCAGTTCTTCCCTACAATGCAAACCCTTGAAWTTTTTTTTAATTAGTTTAGGTAGTACATCAAGACACCTGCCTTCCATGGTCTCCTAAACACCTATTTACCTCCAGACATTGTCCGTGTATAGATAGGAAGATCCTTGGCTGCCCGTCTTAAGACTTCTTGCTGGSATTCACCTCTAGGCTCCCTCTCTAAGGACTCCTTGTCTGAATATGACAGATGAAACTGGAATAATTTTTAAAATCAAAGACATGTTAGCAAATTTCAAGTTAAATAAGTATCTGTAGAGATGTAAAGAGAAATAAATACTCATTATATAAAGATGGATTAGCAGCACGTRCCAGGTATTACAGCAAATAACCCGGTGTTCCTAAGACCACTAATTTAGTTTATGGCAATTGAAGACAAAATTAAAATTATTTCCGATTTGGTATTCATGCAATGCTGAATGCTTCCAGAAGTAATAAGCGACACTCTTCAAGAGGAGGCTCAAGAGCTTACCACTCCCTTGAAAGGTCAGTTAATTTACTTCTGTAATACTAAATATTAGCTAGTGAATATAAGCTAGAGATATCAGTCTTTAACTGAAAGAAAATACGCTACTAGTAACAGCAGAGAAGATAGCTTTATTTCTCTTCTTGTGTCTGGCATTCTCCCTTTTATTCTTTGCCACTGAAGAGTTGCTGTTCTCTTCATGCAGGTGTTAGGCTGTGTTTTTACTTCAGAGACTGCTTGAGAGAAGGAAGAGATGGGTGTCCTGTATGACAGAGTAACCACGTCCTAACATCTTCCTGCAAAAAAGGACAGCTTCTGTCACTGCCCAAAATGGCAATGACGAACAGTCCTCTAGTAAGAGATGAGAGGGTAAAAATTACTGAGAGAGATGCATGGTATACATGAAGTAGTCCAAATTTCTTATACTCTGAAGTCCTCTGCAACATAGCAACAGTCAACTTTGTCGCTGTAGCTTCTAGAAATGGGCTGACGCTGTCGTCTTTGGTATCGCTATCAGAGAAATAGGATACAAAATCACCTGTGAAAAGAAGTCCGTATTTGGCAGGAAGAGTGGCTGTCTCTAACCTGTACCAGAAACAGACACCTTCTGCATAGCATTTATGTCTACAGAAAGGCTAGTCATGATAATAATACTAATTTTTTTCCTAAATGGAAGTGATCCTAAATGAAAATGATTCTGTCTGTAAGAAAACAGACAAAACCACATAGTTAGGAACCTCTTCTCTCCTCCATAGAGAAGGAAACACTCTACCTCCCTGACAAAGTTCACAATCTTCCAGCAGAAGCTGGAGGTCCACTGTTTAGCATGAGTTTCTCAGGTCACCTTTCATTTTTCCCTAGCAAGAATACACTCTTGCCAACACCTAAAATGATTTATATTGGAATACATAGGATTTCTCACTGCAGAAACTTGGTTCAGAATACTTTTCTTTTTTTTAATGCTTCCTGTTTGAAGCACATAAAGCTATCGGTCCATCATTTTGTATTAGTTCTCAGAATAGTCTACAAAACCTTCCTGCCTGGGAAACCATGCTGGTACACACAGGTACAGAACGGCACACACTAAAGTGAAGTCTCTTGAAGTCTCTCAAAGTCTCTCAAAGAGAAACTGCAGCCAGACGACTCCTTCGCAACAGATCCTCAAATACAGAAGTTCTCCTCTACCACTGGGAGAAGTTCCTAACTCACAAGCTCTCATGAGAGAGAAGGAAGAAAATCGTCTATTCAAGAGCTCTACAAAGCATATGGGCACAACTGTAATTAGCGTCGCACAGTATTGCTTGAGTTTGAAGTGCTTCTCTGGACAATTACTTCCAATATGAGAGGGATGGGGATAACACATTGAACTTCAAAAGAAGAATGTCAGATTAGCAATATGTTAAGTTCCAAGCCACAGTGCCAGAACTTTAGTGCTTTTTATACATGGAAAAAGTTGAAATAAACTTAAGAATAAATATACAGGCTGTGTGGTTTGCACCAGCTCCAGTATTCATGAAAGCTTTATCTGTTTTTAAGTCTTCAAACAAATATTTGCTATAGTTGATAAGTCAGTTCAGTTAAGTTGAAAACACATCCTTTTACATTTATAGACTTCATTCTAGAAACTGGAAGCCAAGCAGTAACTTAACATTACAAATACCCTAATTAAATTTTAGAAATACTGCTTTAGTAGATTAGGAAAAAGACATGGAACAACAAAAGATGTCACTTACTGGCAGCAACATTGTGTAAATTCAAAGAACGCAGAAACACCACACACTGCTTTCTATTACCCAACTTCAATACTTTTAATATCCTATTTGAAGTTCTCCAGTAGCATTGTATGGTGGCTTTGGAATCCCACTATAATTATTAAGGATTTGTGAAAATGTTTTTAGAGTCTTTTACTAGCATCAGCCCAGTGATTTGAAAACCCTTCTAATTACCGCTACAGTCCCCATATATATGCATGTATTTTGCTATGTAATTACCAAATGAAATAGTTTCTTAATCTATTTTCCTCCTCTCCGCCCCAAGCTGTAGTAAAGACTGCAGCGTGAAATTCAAGGAAGATGCCAATTACTTTGAATTATCTACTTGTTTCCACAATTACATATCTTATTAGTGAATGAAAACTACTCAGACAAGAACCTCCGCACAGACAGCAGAAATCACAAGCTATTTATTTGGTGTTGGCACAGTAGTTATAGGAGCTAGAGTTATGAGTCCATGGTGAAATAAGTATTGGCTTTGTGGATGCTTCAAACGCCAAAGCGGCTATAGCGTGATTCCTCTTGACCTCAGAGGTTGTGTGATGTAGCACCTACTGAGGACTGTGGGGTTTCTGTACAAAGACAGGATGGAAGACGCCAAGAAGTTGCGTTGGTTGTACCAAGCTGCATAGGGAGGATTTTCATCAAAGCTATTGACATTTTTCTCTTTCCTTTTTTTTTTTTTAAATGTTAAAAAGAATGTGAAATTGAAATAATAAAAAATCCCAATACTGAACTAAAAGCAATTCTCTTGAGGCTACACCATGTTGAACATGGTTTGGTATCTTAATATTCTCCAAGACAACTGGATCCTTCCTCTTTAACACTTCTGTAGTAGCTGGATTTAAGATTTGAGGTATATATTTACCTCAGACCTCTTCTCCATGCAGCTGTTCTATACTAGCTCCCCTTCCTGCTTAGCCAAGCCGTGGCTTCCCAGCATCAGCTTACCTGTCGTGCGCTCGCACCACAACCCCCAAGTTACTTCATACCAAAACAGATGGGGAAGAAGCTTTAATTCAGAGGACAACGGACCGATGCTGACAGGCAATGTAAGTCTTAAACACATGAAAATACATTTTTGCCCACATAAAAGTATTACATTCCCATGCAAAGATTTAAGCTGCTAGTTCAAATTTTTCAAGCGGAGAGTTTTTTTCTCCTTAGTATCATAAACTTTATCCGATCTTAAAAATCTATTAAAACCCTTTAAAACTTAGAGAAGGTGTAATTTTGTTTGTCTTGTTCATGATGCTATTTGCAATCTGATATACTCCTGTTAAGAAGCTGTAACTACCATCTGTATTCTTCTACACCGTGTAAAACTACATGAGATCAGAATCTAAGTTATTCGAATACTACAAAATCAAGCATTTGACTAAGCTATTTCAGAAACAAAAGTTAAGTTTATCTTACTTCTTTTGAAGGATTCATTGGTAGCGTAAAGATTGTTTTCCAATATGACCAGACGAACAGCATGAAAAATATGTGGTAAGCAACCAGGCACACAACTAAAATCAAAAAGGAACAGAATTAATACAAACAGACCAGTGATATTATAATACTTACAAACAGATGCTGTACATATCACAGATAGTTACTTTAACAGATGTATATACATAGGCTCTGCAAAAGCTTTGCAACAAAAATATTGCACTGCAACTTTACATGAGACAAATACAGACTGTGTGGGGAAAGTCATGATACAGGCTACATATATTACAAAAGTTTCAGGGGAATGGCTAATAGCCTATTAGAGCCCCATAATTATTTAGCAAGCACTCTTCCTTTACGCATTTGTTAAATCCTATTTAACTGATGCATCTCTGCTTTTTAGCTCTATGAACCATGTACGGAGACTGCTAGCCATGCAAAAAAACCCAAACAAACAAAAACCCAAAAACCCCAAAGCCTCCCAAAAGGAAGTACAGCAACCTAACCAACGACTAGAGTGAGGGGAGTCTTTGAGTGGATATACATATGATACCGGAAGAGTAGCCATAACCAGTTAATTTGTTTTGCTAGATTTTCAGGAGGGAGGACAGTAGGGTTGTTTTTAAAAACCTGCAGGTTCTTCAAATTCAAATGTTCATTTGCTACTTCATATTCTTCACAGTCAGTGATTTATTCTTAGATTTTTTAAATAGATGTCAGTCAACATTTACCATGCCAAGTTGTTTTACTAGAATACAGAAGGTAACACTAACTTCTTCTAAGRGCCTGCCATGGATTGATAGGTGTTCCCATGTAAAAGCTCTCACTGTACTAAGCAATTCACTACAGTAAATAGTAAATCCAAAACTTGTATCCCCTGATTAACCTGCTCTAATGCAAAAGAAAGAGTATTTCCTTGGATTCTTTGTCCTTGGGCAGAGAAACAGCAAATAAAAGGACAGCTAGGACAGCAACAGTGAAAAGTATTACTTCCCTGCTGTACAGATGAACTCAGATCATACAGAGCTCAGGGTTATATGGAAGCTACACGGTCAAATATTCCTTATACAACTTCTATAAATTTACAAGATCGTCAAAAAACATCATAAAGGGAAATGTGTACTTTCACTACACAAGCTTGGGAAGTATTGCCCTCGTATGGTTAGCCCATGTTTTTATATATGTAATGCTATTCTGTGCTAGAGAATTTTCCGTAACACGTGCATGACGGTGTGCGTAAATGCAGGAACAGTAACCCAGCATGTTCTTTTTTGCAATTTTGCCTCAAAAGTAACGCTGAACAAATGTTTCTGGTGTTGAAGTTTGTTTACCCAAAAAAATCAGCAATGCAGTAAATATTTATTCTTATTCACTAGGCTGTTAAAAAAAATAAACAAAAGCTAACAAAATCTGAAGAGCAATGCTGTACAAAGCTTTTGGGATGACAGGGTGAAAGAGCCATATGGCATGTCTATAAACAGAAAAAAAAATCTCATCAGTACAAGTAAGTGATAGAACTGGACTCCACTTCAAACACAATATCCCAGATTACACTAAATGACCATCTTGCTGTTGCAAGCATCTGTCAGGAACAGTCCACATTTTGACCAGAACATTTCTATCAACTCTAAAAAAACCTGATCTACTCTAACAAAATCAGCGTTTTTTTTAAACAGCAGTATAGTCATGCCATAAAGCGAGGGCAAGGTAGAGCAAGTTACATCAGTTCTGTACACCATGCGTTTACTAACCTGCATCTATATTTTATTGTTGTGAGAATAATGGTAACTGTGATTGATAAGAAAATTCTGTTTTCATGCATTAAAAAAAAAAACTACTGGARGAAGACAAAATTTTAGCCTAAAGACATGATCCCACATTTCCCTTTTAAAGTCTGCACAAGACTTAAGATCTTCTTGTTTGCTCTTGCACTTCAGTTCTCCAACCTGGCTCAGGTCCCGACTGGGTGGGTCCCTTCTCCCAGGCTACCTACCCACCAGTTTCCCTGCACCGCAATGGAGACCCTGGGCTATCCAGCTGCTCCACTGGGTCTGTGGGTGTTGAGAGTCCAACATAAGAACCTCAATTCCCTTAAGACAGAAAAAGAAGAGCTGTCCACAGCTCCCAGGGCAGAAATACTTCTATTTTACACTTTTTCTGGAAAAAAMCCCAACCAAACACCGCCTCCCCCCCCCCGAAAAAAAACCCACCTCAAAACCTAAAACCCCGAAACAAATGGTGTATCCCCTGCTTGAAGGCAACCCATTTACAAATAGCTAGCATAGCTAGAGTTGCCTGGAAATATGCAGCAACCTGTAAAGGGCTGAGCCACATTTGCCCAGTTCTCACCCCTGAAAACACTCAGGGCAGATGTGTAGGCAGGGTAAATTTCTCCTGGCTGGCTGAAGCTCACCAAGGCTTTGAGCCGCTAAAAACAAGGGAATTTAATGTTCCCCAATGCATTTTGCTGATAATTCTCATTTGCTTTGTGAGCAATGCCTAACACCACACTGGTCTCCCACACACGCACTATGGAGCAGCAAGAAACTGGAATGATTTCAAAGTTTGCAGGTGCTGGAGTTTGCAGATAGGCTTATGCACTCATATGGGGGAAGGGGGAAAGACCACTGAACTGAAAAAAGTTTTTCAAGGGAATGTTTCTTGATTGGCAAACACTTTTTCTAAGTGAGGGAGTCTCAAATGACTTAGTAAAACCTGCTGGAATTACAGAAATGTAAGAAGCATATAGCTTGTCTCCTAACCCCCACCCCCTTCCTCCAAACGTTCCGCAGCCCCACACTTTACATTCCACGTGGTGCTCTAGTACTAAAATATCATCTGGGAAAGCAATCTAAACATGCTACAGCCTTGGGGTAGGAACTCTAATGACAGCTAATCAGGCAGTTTTATTATCTTCTGAAAAGGTTACGTATCTGGAGGATTCTGTTTCTTCAAAGACACTGGCTAAAATGAAACTGCAGAAAAAATTCACCTCCCATTTAAGTATGTCACACTGCACAAACACCTTGCTCATCTTTAGAAGTCCTGGTCTTACAAGAGCTTTCCTTGTTATGAATAGAATTTTTTAAAAACAGAATATAAGGATTATTTTAGTTGACACTTCAGAAAGCCAGTAAGAAGAGTAAAAAGTTCTAATTTTTCTCATCTCTATTTGGAAAGGCTAAAGGAATATTCAGGAAGAGCAGGACAATAAAAGGAGCTGAGGAAAAAATACACTTACTTAGAACAGATTAGTTCTGTATCTCAGTTCTACTAGTAAACTACTATACTACCCTGATATATGAATTCCACTTATAAACAGCTGATAAAAATCTTACCTTTTTCTCCAATATTTGTCATTGTCACTGAAAAATGAGAAAAAAAGAAAGAGTAAAAATGATGTTTAAATAGCAAATGATGTAACTGAGTAGTTTAAACTTTTGTTTTTCAACCAAAAGAGGGAAGAGTAATCATCAAACAATAGCTTAAGACCATACACTATCAAGCTTTTATGGTGTAGCTGTGTACATTCATCACAAGAATAGGTAAACAATTAAAACAAATGCCAATTGCTTATAAGGTTTTCTGGCTCCCACTCCCAGGCTCAGTTCCATAGCACCTCCTTCTGTCTGAAGTTACCCAAGAAAAGCCATCTCTGAAGAACAGTGATTCTTCAGAATTGTGGTCATAGAATCATAGAATCATTAAGGTTGGAAAAGACCTTTAAGATCATYGAGTCCAACTGTTAACCCAGCACCCATGCCCACTAAACCATGTTCTGAAGTTCCACATCCACACGTTTTTTGAATGTCTCCAGTGTTGGTGACGCCACCACTTCCCTGGGCAGCCTGTTCCAATGCCTGACTACCCTTTCAGTGAAGAATTTTTTCCTAATATCCAATCTAAACCTCCCCTGGTGCAACTTGAGGCCATTTCCTCTCATCCTATTGCTTGTTACTTGGGAGAAGAGACTGATACCCACCTCWCTACARCCTCCTYYCAGRTAGTTGTAGAGAGCRATAAGGTCTCCCCTCAGCCTCCTCTTCTCCAGGCTAAACAACCCCAGCTCCCTCAGCCGMTCCTCATAAGACCTGTTCTCCAGACCCTCCACCAGCCTCGTTGCCCTTCTCTGGACACGCTCCAGCACCTCAATGTCCTTCTTGTAGTGAGAGGCCCAAAACTAACACAGTATTCGAGGTGCGGCCTCACCAGTGCAGAGTACAGGGGCACGATCACCTCCCTACTGMTGGYCACACTATTSCTGAYACAGGCCAGGATGCYSTTGGCCTTCTTGGCCACCTGGGCACACTGCCGGCTCAYGTTCAGCCAGCTGTCGACCAGCACCCCCAGGTCCTTTTCYGCMRGGCAGCTTTCCAGCCACTCTTCCCCAAGCCTGTAGCGTTGCCTGTTGTTGTTGTGACCCAAGTGCAGGACCCGGCACTTGACCTTGTTGAACCTCATGCAATTGGTCTCGGCCCACCAATCCAGCCTGTCCAGATCCCTCTGCAGGTATTCAAGTTTTATTGTTTATGTATGTGCTGTTCTTGAGGCAGAGGTGTCAGATCCCAGAACTGGTTTTGCCAGCAATACTCAGTGATACCTTGGATCTCCAAGGCATAAAAATCAAAAGTAGACAGAAGTTGCATTTCCTTTAAGAAACTGCCCACGGATTACAGGATTTGGGGATAGTAGGAGAGTGAGAAAGCTAGAAGTATGGCAGGCATGGAGTGGAGTACACAGGTATCATGTATCAGTTATTGCATTTATGAAAGAGAATAAATCTTTTTCTCACACCTATATTCCACTCTTGGTCATATTATTTAAAAAACACGCCAAACCCACAACAGGTATCTCAGAGAAAGAACAGAAACTCAAAAACCTCATGGTTCTCTTCCCTTTCCACCCAAACCACTCTACCACACAGTTATCCACCCCCATTAAGCAGTCTACAAACCTTAATACGGTGGCACCTACAAGTGCAAGCGAGAGGACAGTAGCTATACGGATCTCTCATCTGCTTTTGTTTTCCTAACAAAAATGGCCACACAAGGCTGTTTATCAAACAGCAGGCACAAGGCAACTCTACTGAAAGGCCAATCAGCTATGCCGTCCTACTTTGGCGTATTAAACTTAGGCTTGTTGATAGAGTAGAAGCAACTATTTAAATAGATCTTGCAAAATGCAGGGATCTACTGTGGGACGAGTGCTGCTCAACACCTTAACTAATGCTCTAGAAGAGTGAACACTTATCAAGTTTACAGATGACACCACCCTGGGGATATGACACCACCAGCTGATATGCTCRTGTGCAGGACTGCCATCCAGAGAGACCCAGACAGGCTGGAGGGATGGGCCAACAGGACCCTTATGAAATTCAATGAGGACAAAGGCAAAGTCCTGCACCTGTAAAGAAACAACCCCTTGCAACGATACAGCCTGGGGACGGCCGGGCTGGARCAGCGCTGTGGAAGAGGCCGTGGTGGTGCTGGTGGGCAGCAAGCTGAACATGAGCCAGCAGCACCTGAGCAGCAGAGAGGTCCACCAGCCCCCTGGGCTGCATTAGCAGGGGCACGGCCAGTCGGTCAAGGGAAGGGATTACCCCCTCTATGCAACACTCAGATCACATCTAGAACATTGGTCCCAGCTTTGGGCCCCCCAGTACAACAAAGATGGAAGTCCAGGGGAGAGCGACAAAGCTGGTGGGGACTGGATCACTCACCCTCTGAGCAGAGGCTGCACGGCCAGGGCTTGTTCAGCCTGGAGAAGACACGGCTTTGGGGTGACCTAACAGCAGCCCACCAGGACCTCCAGGGAGGTATCAACGAGGTGCAGCTGGGCTCTTCATAATGGTGCAGGGTGGGAGGACAAGAGCCAGTAGGCATAAGTTGAAACGAGAGGATACGATTCGATACAAGAAAAAACTTTTCCACCATGAGAACAGTCCACCAGTGGAGCAAGCTGGGTGTGCAGCCTCCGTCTCTGGAGCTTTTCAAGACTCAACTGGATAAACCCCTGAACAACCTGGCCTGACCTTATACCAAACCCTGCTTTGATTAGGTAGGACTAGATGAGCTGAGGTCCCTCAAACACTAATTACTCCATAATTCTATAATTATAAAATAGGTCTATTAAAATGGATATTTGACTACAGCTCTACCAAAATGAGCACCTACTTTACCTGAGGAAAAACAGTAAATAACCATGTTTATCAAGTTCTTCACAAAAATCAGAAGACACTACAGAAGTTGCATAAGCCATTATAAAGAAAACTCTACTCTGCCCTCAGTTTTCTAGTTCAGCTAAGAGAAATTTTTAGAGCTTGATAAGCTAAATATCCATCTAGAGAACTGCTAGAAAGAAGCTGAGGGAACATGTATACACATTTGACTCTGAGGAGCAGAGATGCTGCAGTACAATAATGCACAAGAACTGTAAAATTGTAAGTAAATAGTCATCCACCAGAAAAAAACAAAAGACATCTTTAAAGTCAGTGTGTAATTTAAAAACGCTGGACCTCTCAGATTAGGACAAAGCAGCCACTACACGAATGCTGATTTTCTTTCTCCAGTTGGTATGGTCAGCAAGGTGCGCAGAAATTTTGCAAGTCTTCTTGGAATAACTACTCTCTGCTAATTAAAAAACCGTAGCCAAGCATACATTGCAGAATCACTAGTTTCAAACTAAAAATCTACTTAACCAACCTTTCACAATTTGTGGTATTTTTCTTTCTGTCCTGGTTTTGGCTGGGATAGAGTTAAATTTTTCCCTAGTGCAGTGTTTTGGATTTAGTATGAGAAGAATGTTGATAACACACTGATGGTTTTAGTTGTTGCTAGGTAGTCTACTAGTCAAGGACTTTTCAGCTTCCGATGCTCTGCCAGGTGCAGAAGAGGCTGGGAGGGAGCATAGCTGGGACAGCTAGCCCAGCTGGCCAATGGGGTATTCCATACCATGTGACGTCATGCTCAGTATACGAATGGAGGGAGGGGACGGGCGTCCAGGAAGTAGCGATCGCTATTTGGGCATTGCTTGGCAGGTGGTGAGCAACTGCATTGTGCATCACTCATTTTGTATATCTTATCATTATTATTATTATTGTTATTATTATTATCCCTTCCTTTCCTGTTCTATTAAACTGTCTTTATCTCAATCCACAAATTTTTTTTTCTGATTCTCTCCCTGTCCCACTGGGGGGGTGGGAGTGAGCGAGCAGCTGTGTGGTGTTTGGCTGCCTGCCGGGTTAAACCACTACGCTCTCCTAACAAGGGAATGGCATAGAAAATTGCTGTGAAACCAGTTGTCATCTTTTTGTCCCCCCTTAACCTTGGATAGAATGTATTAATTAATATGTGTTTGATACTTATTTTCTGCCCCCAACAAAAATTTTTCCACACATCTGTAAGTGAGGGACCAATCCAACTAATAAATCCAAATGTAATAATTTCTACCTGCCTGCAAGCCTACAGCTTTTCAAAATCTCTGTCCACCTCCCAGATGAAATGTGCTCTTCAGAGCCTGCACCTACTCAGTGGACAATCTTTTCAGCTTTTGCAGTATCTGCCTCAGAAGCCAAATATTCCTGACAGTCAGGAGCTGCAGACCAGGAAGGCTAAAACATAAGTGCCCAAAGATGTCCAGTTAATCCCAGCAGGGCGAGAACCAGGTTTTTTTGGATACATCTTGTCATTTTAATTCCTTTTACCACCTGGTAAGGCTCAGAGTTATTTCATACACTCCTGAGTTGCAACCACTGTAAGAGACCTTAGTAGAAGAGGCAGGTCTGAAGAGAGAAGCCAGTACCTTCAATCTTACCACCTTTTTTCTCCACACTTCCTGCAACTGGTGTTTACGAGGAGACTGGCCGCGTTGCTTAACAAACAACCCCTCAGATAGTGACACAGAGGAATATGCAAGATATCCAATAAGCTGCAGCTTTTCACAAAGTGAAGTATTACTCCTGCTTATGCCTTTTTAAATCACCTTTGATGAAGGCTGCCTGAAGGAGGTATAATGTGTGGGAAAGTAACGGACAGGCATCTGCAGTACCACAGGACCTGGGAGGAAATAAAGGGKTTTTTTGTTTTGGTTGGGGGTTTTTTTTGCACACATGTGGCAGAATTGACCAGCAGGGAAAGAAAACAATAAAAAAAAACCCTTAGAAATCAAACTCTCTCTTAAATTTCTCTTAGAAATTTGTAGAATGACCACAATACAAAGACTTCTTAGGGTAACCACAAGACACTTGTAATTCTAAAAATCACACTATTTAAGTGCCTGTAAAATAATTTTTTAACAAGAAAAAAACCTCTAATTTTGTATTCGATCAAAGAAATGTTTGCTATTTTCCCCACCTTCTGAACAGCACACGATATATTTATTTAAACCAAATATTATATTTCTCAGTAGATACAGTAATATGGCTTTGCTATATTATTAAATAGTATTTGATCATATAGTCTTCTGTGAATCATTTATACCAGTCTTTCTGGCAGTTTTCTCATTTCTCTTCCAAGGGGTTATATTCACCGCTGGTAGTGCACAGAAAAGTAGGTCAGACTGTGCATTCTGTCATTAATAAATATCACCTTAAATGCTGTAAATTCACTTACTGGTAGCCAAATAGCACACAAATAATAAGGGTAAAAAGTACTTCTGTCTACAATGACTAAAATAAGCACCAAGGACACACCAATCCTAACCGTTAAGCAATTTCTACAATTTCAGAGAAAACTGGGTAAAACCCTTTAAGAGAGGAATGGAATGATACTCCCGTATATTCAGAGACAGAGATAATTATAGAACCGTGACCTGTCTTCAAGAAGTCATTAAAAACTTACAGCTCTGTTCGCCTGAGATACTGCAGGGGCCAGTTTCATTAAGAATCAGCCTTCCACTGCTAAAACGTCAGGATGCCATTTACAGTTCAGTACCAGCAGACTGCCACATAATTAGAGCCTCCCTCTTTCATTATGCAGCTTGCAGACAGTACTCATCAGAATTAGGGATCAGGCTGGAACACACACGGGACTTTGGCCAGCCTAGATGCCAGTTTCCTGAGCCAGAAACATTGTTCCCTGCTCGCCATGAGCCACAGGCGGCCAGAAACAGGAACGGCACATTCAGTAGTCCATGCTGCTCAACAGCCTGTGCTTGCAAAAACAACAGTGACTGAGGACAGCAAGTTGTGTTACGAAAGATAGGAAAAAGCCCAGGATGGAAAGGACACCTGGGGAAGCCTGGGGAGTTCATCCCACGCTTGCTGGTAGTCTTCCTCACCGGGAGGAAGTCGTGCAGCATTAGGAATGCTGCCTTGGCAGGCAAAGAGGCACCACAGTATCTCAAAACTGCCTCCTACAACTCCATCACCAAATTAGTTTGCTAAGAAGAGAAGCCACATTGCTAGACACTTTGCACTGGGTCAGACCTTAATTCAGTGATAGAAATGGATTTCCCATTTCTTGAACTGTGGCTCATTTGCTCTAGAAATCTTTATTCTCACTCACCCATGGAAAAATTAAGTAGGCATCCATCTCCATGTAGCTAGAGACATGGCAAGACACATTGCTACCACAAAACCCAAAAGATTTTGGAAGATAAAATTCACGTAAAAAATCTGCATTGGTTTTCTAACATTAAATTTTGCTTGACTTCTAAACCCAAAATCAAAGTTCCTGAACAGTAAATGTAATGGTTAGATTAAAAAAAAAAGACTGGAGAAAGCAATTAATTTTTTAAAGCCTTGACAGAAGTGCATATACAAAATCTTGCTTCCATATTTTATGTACATTTTTTAAATATTTAAAACTTTGGGATGGGAAAATAAGATACATCTGATTCAGAGACTCTGCAGCCATATCTATAAATAGCTGTTTCTCTCAAACTTTTATACAGTTTAACACTTTGGATCTGATTCACAAAACTAAGTATGTATTTTATCTTTATAGCATATTTGAAGCTGTAAAACGCTGATCTATAGATGCAGTTTAACTCAGCTCTCTGTAGGCATAAAAGTGTTTTATAGTTGTGACAAGTGTTCTATCCTTCTCTGCAATAGTCCTCTAGAAAAAAAMCAGTGCTTGCAATAAAAACTACCTCTTTGCTAGACAGAGCAGTGATTTGCATTGATTCAGAGTGACAAGGTGGAGACACTGCCACCAGTGCTTCGCTTCAGGACAAAAGTAACAGAAATATTTCTGGGAGATTTAAGGTTGGCATAAGCAGTCATCAACAACCCATACATTTGGATTTGACAGTAATTGTGAACGTTTTGGTAAATTCATTTTAACCCTGTGCCCATCAAACTACATCACCGCCCACCTACACAGCAGCAAGCTGCTATTTGGTACCGTTTTAGGCAAGGTCACAAAACCACTGCTTTTGAATTAAGTATGCCTAAGAATTGATGTAATCTTTCTTCTTCACAAACTTCCCATTTACTTTCCAAGTCACAAGGACTAACTGAAGACTGAAGACTACTTCTAGAGAAGTTGTATGACCAGATCCTTCTTAGCAAACAAAGAGTACACCCTGATAAGAACATCATTCAGGCTGATAGATCTCAAGCAGTGTTAAATCTTTAACTGAAAACACAATCTTATCTAATAATTATATCTTCATCATAGACCTTATGTTTTCAACTTAAAGACATGGTTTAAATTTCAAGGCACAAAACCTATAGATAGTACACTAGGCACTACACAGAAAGATAAGCAGTCATACTTAAACACAGACTTCAATTCAATTTCAGAAGTAGAGAATGGCAGCTATCTTTGAAAGTCTGAGAAAGAAATCAAATGAAATTTGAGAAATGCCCATGAGTTCCGCTGGCTAAAATTCAGAAGCCAATTTTACTTCAGCTGCCAGTTTTGAAACTTTTCTGAAAGTAGCCAGGGATCTCAGAAGAGGAAAAAATGTGGTGTTTGCAAAACACAGTATAAAAATACAAATTTGCTTTGACCAAAATCCTTTGCTACCTTAGCAGCCAATGTACAGACAGGGTATTTAACTGGTATTTGACAACAGCCAACTGCAATGTTACAATGTACTTGTATTTCTACAGCCAAACCTAAGCTGTAAATGATTACAAGACATGAGCAGCAAGTACCATAAATCCTTCATCCATTTGGAGAACATACTGAGCAAAGAGCTCAAATCCATCTGACCAAATCTTGGGCCTCACCTTTTTTTTTTCCCCTTTATTTTTCTGTCAGCTTCTATCTCCATATTTTCTGCCACTTCTGATCCCCTGATGACACTGCACCATGCCTACAGGGCACGTATTAATTCTGCCTCTAAACTGTGATGAATTAAGCAGCTTTTTATCCTGCTACAATTCCATTCCACTGATGTTACACAGAGTCAGAAACCTCAATTCAGCACTAATCAATCTGATCCTCCAGCAAAGATCTTTCACTATCATTAACATCTTCAGCAGCTGGATGTCATTCCATGTTTTTATGTTCCATACTGAAGGTAGTGGTGGACAGATCCCAATCACATATTCTACTCCAAGAACAAAGATGTGGCTTATGAGCTCTCCTGACTGTGTTGTGAATGTCTTCTTGTCCCCCTCTTCAGAGGTGCTGAAGTCACTTATTCTTTCCAAATCAGGCAAATCACTCACCAGGTGGGAATATTTCCTCCCTTTCCCCTCAGTCAAGTAGTCAGGAAATGCTTATTGCTCATTTCCATGTTTCACAGCAAATCTATTTTCCTTCTTCAAAATTACAAATTCAAGCTGCATTTTCAGACAGGATTCCCTGAGCAAGTGCATTATCCTTAGAATTAAAATCAGTGACATGTAAAAATGGATCAAAACTGAACATACACAACGAATTTGTATTTATTGGATAACCCTTTCCTCAGCACAGTTGATATTTTCACTAGAAACATCTGCCACGACACTGTCAAATTTTCACATTTTCCTTCTTACATGCAACTACAAATCACAAACTGGCAGGAAAACAAAACAAAACCAAACCCAAAAAGGATCTCAACATCCAAGTTTGCCAAGAACATATCCAACAAACAACTGTGAGAAACAGTGCAAATAACTACTGGTTCTGCCTTACCCAGAGCATGAAGCGAATAACTACTCAAAGTCCCTTGTATTTCTACTAACATGAATTAGAGATACACATAAGAAGGAAGACATAAGAAAAATTATTTTCTTTCATATGCAGAGTTTACTGAATCCAGTATGTATTTTCAGAGCACAGACACAAGGATGCAGGGGCCAGAGGAAAGAATTCCATTTGCACTTCATGTTGTTGTTGTTCCGTATATCCTAGGTTGAAATTTCAGTAGCTTCAGCTATCAAAGTTCAATGTACTCATTGTACATMGCCTGTGTTTCCTCATCTTTTTTAGAGGAAGAACAATAAATCTGTAACCCACAGGTTTTCATAAACACACTCACATTTTTTTTTAAGGGAAGGAATACTTAAAGGACCATTAATTTTATACACAAAGGAAGTTATTTGGGGGAATAAGACAACTACTACTGCCAGACAGGGGTTGTGAGATGACAATACCGGCAAAATCAAGAGAATGGAACTGAATTAGAGAGAAGCAATTTTTAGTCGTGTTTTAAAACCAATTCATTTACATATTTAATTCCAGTATTCTATAACCAGCAGGAAGAAGATAACTGCTAGTGTTCAATACCTTTCTCCTTTTCCTTAAGGTTAAAGCAGCACAAGCACTTAACTGAATCAACTAATAAAAAAGACAGAACTCTAGATGTGGTAATACCACAGTTAAAAGTTGTGGATTCCTTTTTCTGTTTCTAAAACCTTTTTTTTTTTGTTTCTAAAAGGCTACTCAATATTGTAACTACTCAGCTTTGGGGATGAAAGGGATCATCTTAGTAGACTTTTTCTTTCATTTAAAAAAAAAGGTAACGTCCCTCCTACAACACTCAGTTGAAACTGCAAAACATTCAAAATACTACATTTGAAACACTGTCTCATTACTAAAAGCTGAAATAAACGACTTACAACTGTGCAAAGACCTTGCTAAATCCTACTGCACAATGGTTAACATTGTTCCCTGTAAATTGTTGTCAGCATCAATGACAGCAAGCTGCAATAAAATAAGCAGCTATATACGTCCTCTTTAGGGCTGCAGGAACAAAAGATGCACTGAGTAGACAGGCTGGCTTCAAAGCACTGAAATGCTTACAGTCTATTCCTGCCGTTGGCTTTCGTTTCCAGAGTTGTTAGCTATTCCTTCTGTTGTTTACACTAAATATTCATTAGTAAGACAAGACAGAAGTTTATTTCATCTTAATATGCCAAAAATGAGAGAAAACATCCAGATATAGATAAAAGATGGAACTAGCGGAAGTCGCAAACAACTATTATGCTGAATTAAAAAACTGATGAGCCAGGCAGAATGGAGAAGGGGGTGGTGGTGGCGGGAAAACAAAAAAATCATCTTTGTCCATAGAAAGGAATTCAGTAGAAGATGTTTTAGCAGAGCCCCAGGATTCTCTCTTCCTCCCCGTGCATCACAGGCCTTTTGCTTTGAACGGTTCTCAAGGAATTACGGTACCATAGTCTATAGTTTGAAGCAAGTTTCAARCATGCCATTTCCTTAAGCGGTACCCACTTTCAGGTAAGCTAAAACCAAATCTTCCTCTGTTATACAGAATTACACAGAAGAAAAAATACAGTAGATCACTCAAACAGTAGTGCCCGAATCAAGCCCGCTGTACTGTGTAAGCATCACAACTGAGCAATCAGGACAGATGTTAACTATAGGGTCACTTTCCCCCAAAACATCCCTCTCCTCTCCAGGCTCGCTCCGTCAACTTCTCCCACAACCTTCCAGACAATTTGCTTCCTTGCGCTGGAGGCAGGCACTTCAGTCCTCCTCTCGTGAGGGCACAGCAACTCAAGTCCCAATTTCTAGCGGAAGAACAGCATTTAAAACTACCAGATTTGAATGTTGTTAGTGAAAAAAAGATGTAAAAAGCCCACCTCCAATATAGGAACCACACCAATTCTTGCTACCTCCCTCCAAAACAGAGGTGCTAGGCCTGGCAATTATTTTTTGCTTAAAGTCTCAACTGCTCAGCCAAGCATCTGTAGGACAAAAATTTTATCACAGTCTTCTGTTAAAAAAAAAAAAAAAAAGAAATCCAAAATTAGGTACCAGACTGATGAGATTTTCAACACTAACAGCTTAAGTCTGGCAAAGTTATACAGGCATATAAATGCACTCAGCTTGAGTTGGGTATTTTGGGCTCACCGCTGTTCCTTAAACAGACGCTCAATGATCAACAGTCACTATGAACCTCACCTATAGTAGAGAGGAAAGGGGAGACAACAGCTAATCTGTATTCTTTTGTGCCATTATTATAATATTGTTCATGAAACATCAATACGCCATACATTGGCCTCTAAAACTCAAAGATTAAATTGCTTTCTACAAGCTCTACTGCAACAGAAACAAATTAATTCAAGGGAGCCTAGCGAGCTGGTGATTTAATAAATCCTTCAGGCTCGACTACTCAAATTCACACAAATACTCAGATCACACCCAGTCTCCAGTATGTGATGAATTATTTGCCTAACACCAAGGTGCACGGTCAGGATGACTTCTGAAGGAACTGCAGGCTGCCGATGCCAAAAGTGGACCAAGAAGTTGTGACAGCCAGGCATTTTCTAGATGACTGAAGAGTGGCACAGGGAGATCCGGGGATTTTCTGTTCCTGCTTCCACGTTAGCTGGCAGAAGACCCTGGTTTTATATATGTATGTATGTGTATGTGCTGTCATGCAATGGGAGGAAAACAAAGGGACTGCCAACTTTGCTCACGCCGTCTGCACAGGGAGTCTCCAGCTCCCACGTTCGGTGTCGGGGTGTCACAGGCTGTGCACGCCACGGAGGAAAACTCACGCCCGTGAAAAGCCCCGAGCGACCGGCCCCTCCTCGCGTGGAAGTGGAAACTACGCGCGACCAGGTGGCGGGGGGGACAAGGCAGCGCGGAGGCCCGGCGCCACGCCGCCCGTCGGGAGGGGACCGGGCTGCGGGGACGCCGCTCCGCCAGCCTCCGGCCCAGCCCAGCCCCTCGCCGGCCGCATGCGGCAGCCCCAGCCCCGGCCCCGGCCCGGCCCGCGGGCGTGGCGGCGGCGGCCAGGGGCGGCCCCGGCGCCGACAAACAACAGACAACGCCGCCGCCCCCGGCCCCGTCCCGGCAGGCGCGGGCGGCGGGAGCCCGGCTGCGCTCTCCCCGCAGGGGCAGAGGCAGGGGCAAGGGGCGGCGGCGCCCACCCCCGTCCCGCGGGAGCCCGCCGGCGCCCCCCGCCCGCCGCGGCGGCACTCACGCAGGCAGAGCTGGGTGACATAGGCGTAGTAGGACCAGCAGAGGATGCTGGAGATGAAGAGCACCGGCACCCAGTAGAGCAGCCGCTGGCAGCGCCGCCGCACGCCGCCCCAAGCGCCCACCGTCCCGGCTGGCGGCGGCGGCGGCGGTGCCGCCATCTTCCCGCACCGCATCCCGGCCGCTCGCTCCGGGGGCCCGGGCCCCGGCCGCGCACCCCGCCGGAGCCCGCCCCGGTCCCTCCCTCCCGCGCTGACAGGGCTCTCCGGCAGGGCCGCTCCTCCCACCGCCCGCCCGCCCGCCGCTCCCTCCGGGCAGGGCAGGGGCAGGGGCCGGGGCTGGGGGAAGAGCCGCCCGAGAGGCCGCAGCTTCCCCTCGGGGTCCGGCTGGTTCCGGCCGCCCCGGGCCGGGAAGGGGATGGGAGGAGAGGTTCCTGCCGCCTCCCGCGGGCGATAACGCGGAGCACTCCCTTAAAGTTTGGGGCCGGGCCCGGCGCAGTTCAGCTCAGCTCACTACAAAATGAGTTACGTTTCTCGGGCATCCGGCACGTGCTGGAGCCTTTGGGTGTTACGTGGCAGGGGGCGCCGATGACGTCTCCCCCCGTTGAACTCTCCGTGCCCAGCGCAGCTTCCTCCGGCTTTTCCGCCTCTGAAGTAGGAGTGATGGTACTCCACTGCCCTTGGAAATACTTTAAAACACTGACTTAGGAAAAGTAGCGCTTCATTCGCAAATAATGTTTCAGAGTAACATATAACGCACAGCAAGTGTTGCAGGCTGCCGCGTCCCAGGGAGCAGGGGGCTGCGGGAGGCCGCGGTGGCCGGCCCTGCTCTTGCTGGGTGGTCGGCCAAGGGACGGTGGCGTAGGGTTGTGCTGACTCACTCTTTCCCGAAAAGGCTTTACATTATGGCCAGTGTAAGGAAACGCTTCTGAAATGTCATAGTAAACCAGACTGCGTTGCAGTGTGTGCACCCAAATTGTTGCTGAATTATCGTTCCAGAATTAGAAATGCCGAGCACGGCCCGTAGTATTTCTGCAATCTGCTAGAGTCTCTCAGAGCATCGGCGGTGCGGTAGGTAGGAAAGAGCTGGCTGGTTAAAATGTGTTTGGACTTGGAAAAAGGGCTTGTATAATGTCGCACATGGAAGATACACATGAAGCTAAGTAATCACAACCTGGAAGGCACACAACTGCCATTGATTAGGAAAGAGGCTGCGAGAGAGAAAAAAAATAGAGAAAATATGACAAAAACAATAGTAGGTGTGCTGCCAGGTTCCAGAGCATGAAATGGAGTTGCCAGCATGTTACTGAAGAGACAGAAAAAGAAGTTGACCATATGGCTGCAGTGTTTTTATGTAATGCAAAAATCATGCGCCCCTCATTATTGTAAGATGAGGCTGAGGAATTTCAGTTAGCCACGGTGAACCGGATGAATGAGCAATATAGAATGATGTATCGAGAGGGATATTACATATCCCCTGGCAGTAAATTATCTTTGCCTGTTCAAGAAAAAGACTTGTATATCGTTGTGAATGTCTCAGTGAAACCATCTCTGCAATGTATAGTTGTTACAGAAGAGAAATGAACAAGATATGATGCCATTGAAAGATTGGAATAGAATAACTTAAGAAAAGAGTCTGCATAATTGGTAATTGTGTATTATACATTAAAAAGGCAGAGATATAGTGAATGGTACTGAAAAACTAGATTTGATATTCCTACATACTGTATTTCACAAAACAAGAGGAAAGGGACCAAAACCAACATGACATAGACCACTTTATTTTACCTGTAATTAATTATGCAAGTCACTACTGGGGCCAACATTTTAATAGAACATTTAAAGGATTTGACTTTAGTATGTTTAATGAAAACATCAATCGTTATTCAAAACAGATTTTAAAAGTAGAAGGAACAAAATTACCACCGCTTGAAGGCATAYCCCATGATTTACTGGCAAAAGTTAAAAGAAATGAAGGCAATTTAATTCATGTGATGGCTTTTCGCACTTATTTGGAAATACCTGACAGTGACCTCTCTCGGGAACAAAGGATCACGCATCTACTGTGTTGTGTGTTTCCAGGGACACATGGCTGTACCATGAGGAGTCAGCGGCTGGGAACTGTATGCGTAAGGGTGAATTAGTTTTTGCATCGTGCTTGGGGGCTATGAAAAGCTTTCTTCTATGCACCATTTTAAAATGCTGTATGTGATACGGGGCTTACTAATAGAAACACATGCCAGGGAAACATGGTAAACAGCAGAGAAGACTTTTTAATGTAGTAATTAATCCTTTGAAATAATAGTTATTATACAAAATTATGTATATAGAGAAGTGGCAATTTGCCAGAGATGTGGGAATAAAAAGATGATGTGTTACAAAGACCTCAAATTATATCATACCATTTCTGGTCAGAGGCTTTTTATTACCCCTTCATGGAAATGGGCTTCTGTAGTCTAGCTTTCTAACTTTTCCATGGCCACTACCACCCTCTTCTCAATGCTCAGATTTCACAATAATAAGAAATTTTCTTATTTGGTATGCTAATAATTACATTAATAACAATTATTATAGCATACTCTTTACCGGAGCTCCAAAATCATGGTCATTCTGGTTCAAAATTAGCCCATTTAGTGAAATAAACAGGCAAACCTCACTTTAATTTAGTTGGGACAAAAAAGCCTGCCTTGACTGATACTCCCAATTACCTTGGAGCATCTTTTGGTCAGAGAGCTGTAAAGAATCCCTCTCTCCTGCCCTCGCGTGCGTGGCTTCTCCCCATGGAGGTGGGCTCTCTAGCTCTCCTTCATGCCCATGGTTCCTTTCTATTCCCTCCACGACTCTCATCATTCTCCAGATGGGTCATGAGAGACCTTTTTTTCCATGCCTTTCCTCCTCCTCTTCCCTCTGTGGTATGACCTGCAGAAATTTTAGCTAGCAGCAGAACAACTCAAGAGCGAGCATGTTCAGAGGAGCATTGCCTTATGGCAAAAGTAAATGCTGGGATAATCTAAACCATTAGGTATTCATGGACAGATTTCCCAAATGACTGTACTCGGGCAGCCTCTCTCAATGAGAGAGGTTACCTGGGGCACAGTTTATTGATGCTTGTATGAAATGTTCACAAGGAAAAGATAGAGGAAACGAAGGTAATTTACTGGCTTCATGTCAGGAGCTGRGCTGAGGGTAGCTGGGGTTTGGGGAGAAGGCTTGAGTGTTTGGCAAATTGAAACAAAATGTTCTTGTCATAAATGATACCGCTCAGCTTTTCCCCTCAGGCAAGGTATATGGAGGGTATTGCTGGTGGATTTTTTTAAAAAGCGTCTCTTCTGGAATACATTTCTAACATTACCATGTCTGACTATTCTCTATCAGGTTGTTCAACCTAGGTAGCGTGAAGGGATGTTACAAGAAGGGGCTGCCACCCGCAGCTCCAGGGCTGGGCATTGTCCTGCCTGGCCACTGGAGCCCAKCCCGGGGACCTGGTGTCTCCATCCCAGGCTGGTGGACATGGCTGCTGCTTTCCTGCTCAGCCAGTGGCAACTTCAACAGCATCTGTGTATAGGACTCACACAAGTACCAACAGTGAAGACCCCTTCTTCCATTCGGCTGTCAGGCCTGAGGTTCACTAGAGAAAGCACRCATGCACACACCACTCTCTACATTMACAAGCAGACGTGCTGTTGCAGACCCCCAAGTACCGGCACAGCCCCCCTGGCTGTCTGACACCCCTGCCCAGATCCCAGGCCCTCTTACCTGCTCCACGGTCCCTGACTCGCTGCCTGGTCCAGCTTGGTGCTCACTGCATTTTGACAAGGTCCAGCTGATATTGCTGAAACAAGCATCCTCCCACTCCACATACCCTTACCAATTAGTCTGGCTGAGCAGGGCTGTTCCCTGCTCTTGTCTCTGGGAGTGTTGTTCGGTTGGGTTTGTGCCTCCGTATGTTTGGCTTCCCCCCTTCTCCTTGTGAACCACTTGACAAGGTCCTTGATCAGATGACATTAATGAAGCAGGCGCTCTCTCCTTCCACATGCGCTGACAGGTAGATTCCAGCTGGGTTTAGATACAGAAGCGGAGAGTGGAAATAGTGCCTCTTTCTGAAGAAAGTCACCTTSGTACCCAAGCATGCAGTCCTAATTAAAAACTACTCCTGTGCAAGTCGTCCATCTAGAGCAAACAGTAGTAGAAGGTTTGTACATGGTTAATGAAGTTAACACAGACATCTTGAATGTATTTTAAAATGTGATAAACAATTCCTGATAATCAATCTCATAAAGTAATGGTGGCAAAATAGAAGGAAATTTCAAGCAAGGGGAGATGTTTAATATATGGCAGAGAAAAATCATCTGGTTTTGATAATTTAGCATAGAGAGTCTCTTCAGAGCTCAGTTTTGTTSAAAGGTCATAAAATTTCAAAACAATAAGAATAAAAACATAAAATGAGCCACAAAAGAGAAGTGATTATGTAAATTAACTGTTCTCCTTAATGTATATGTTATTTGAATACTACAGTGCTGCAGTAAGAGAGCATTTATCAAGGAATTACTTTAGCATTCGTTTATGCTCTTGTGGATTTAATATCCAAGGCTGGCCATAGATGTTCACATTTACTGTCCATTCATAGGTTATGATGAGTAGCTGGAAATACCATATGTGTATCTAGCTCATTACATTTCAGCTATAAAATTACACTGAACTCTTAAGACTGCCATTACAACAACTGAGTGTGGAAAAATAAGACTTCATATTATTAGATCATTTTAAGATGTCACAGATTTACTGTGCTAGAACTGTTTGAAAATTATAAGGCATGATTATTTTTTTACTCTTACAATAACTTTCTGACGATTTTAAGCACAGTATTTGGTCCATTAAAAACTCCCAAACTAAGTATATGCAGAATACAGTGAATGCTAAATAAACACACAAGCAAAATGCTCTTAATTTAAGAAGTATTTTTCAGAGAATCTGACTAGGAACTTACAGATAAAGACAGTTTAATAGGTAAAGCAAAAGCCGCGCACATGCAAGCAAAGCAAAACAAGGAATTAATTCACTACTTCCCATGGACAGGCAGGTGTTCAGCCATCTCCAGGAAAGCAGGACTCCATCACGCCTAACGGTTGCTTGGGAAGAYAAACACCATCACTCTGAAGGTTCCCCGCTTCCTTCTTCTTCCCCCAGCTTTATGTGCTGAGCATGACGCCATATGGTATGGAATATCCCTTTGGTCAGTTGGGATCAGCTGTCCCAGCTGTGTCCCCTCCCAACTTCTTGTGCACCCCCAGCCTACTCGCTGATGGGGTGGTGTGAGGAGCAGAAAAGGCCTTGACTCTGTGTAAGCACTGCTCAGCAATAACTAAAACATCCCTGTGTTATCAACACTGTTTYCAGCACAAATCCAAAACATAGCCCCATACTAGCAACTGTGAAGAAAACTAACTCTATCCCAGTCAAAACTAGCACGCTTATAGACTCTGAACCTCTCCTCCTCTATGTAAGCAATCTGATATGGTGGAATACTTTCTCCCCTACCACGTGTCCCACATATTCAGTGGAGCAGCAAGAGGAGGAAGGACAATAGGACAGGAGTATAAATTTTTGCCTTCACACAAGTGCAATACACAGACCAGCAGCTAGAAGCAGGAATACACATAGACACAGACATACAGACACTTGTCACTAATTAGGTGAACCAGTGGCTCTACAGGGATGCTCTCTGACCTTCACAACAGCGACCGTGCCRCTTGCTTCTCTCCAAAATGTTTGGCTGTTGGACCACTTTCCACACATAGAAAAAGAAATCTCTCTGCAACATTTCTGGCATAAGATATCACTTAGAAAATGTATGTTGCATCCCAGCTGGAGTCAAGTACCATCTGTGTACAGTTTGTGGCTCCCAGCTACATGAAAACAAGCAGCTTAGTAGCCTCTCCAGTGTCAGTCTAGCTGTCAGATGTATTTGAATTGAAGGGCTGGCCCAGATGTATTCATCGTCTTGCTCTCCCTTCATCCTAGCTAGGTACTTAAGTATTTGCAAGTGATTGGATACCCAAACCTAACTGTTGAAATATGATTTATTTATTTTATTTTATTTTCACTTTTCCACAGCGTGGAAATTTGCTTGGTTCTCCACAGAAGAGGCTCATTTAGTTCCTTTTCAAGTAATGAAATCCTTCCTGGAATTTCTTGATTGCTACCCCTGAATTGATACAATACTATATTTGTCAGAGTCTGCCTTCAGGGAAGTTGTTTAAAGTCGTATTTGGGCTTATTAGCCACCCACCCTTCTGTCACTTTCAGCAGTARTTTTTTCATTGCATTGTTTTTTCCCAGACAAAGATTCATCTTGGAGTTTTCATTCCCCTGCTGCTTCCCCTTTTGCCACTGAAGGTGGGAAAAATGGGAAAAATTTAAACCAGTCCTACTGCACATGTCTCTACTTAGGCAAAAATTACGACCCCTGGAGTGGAAAGCCCCTAACGAGCTGTATGTAAGAAACCTTACCCCATCTAGTGACATCCCATGCTGTGTGCACTGATCCAGTGGTTTCTGCCCTTTGGAGTAGAAGTTATGCGGCTTAATGGTTGACTCCAAAAACAGGCATCTAAATGTAAAACTGTCAGTCTGACAGCCTCTTTTTTTTTTTTAGATCAGGCAATTTAAACCCACTTTTACACAGCTAATGCCCTGAAATGCCTTGACAGGGCTGAGCTGCTCAGTACCTTGGCCACATATCTAGGTTTGATCATTGTCCAGGGATGAGATACCTGCCCATGTTCATGCTTTCTATTGCCGGGGGTCCTCAGAATATGTCTCTGCACAAAATGCAGTGACAGCCACAACTTCTTTCTTTCTACTTCCTATGGAAGTATTTTAATTGCCAGTCTGTAAGCCAGTTTTGGCAATTTGTCCACTGTCATTATGAAATGATAATAGAAAAGGATGCAAGATCCACAGGACCAGGGAAAGTAAATTCTTCGGCAGCCTCTCAGGGCATTTGCCCAAAATGGCGACTTCTGGATTCCAGTCCCTGCTCCTCATACTGGGTTTTGTCATGTGGTTTCCAAGTGCGATGGTGCATTATTCTCTTTACAAGCTATGTTATCTCTGGCAAGGAGCATAATTTGATAGCAACTACCGCAGCAGCTCAAGTCTCTCTGAATCCAGACTGTCATTATCCTGCTCTTCATCTCTGCTTCAGGCAATGTATTTCCACTCCCTCTCAGATGCTGTTCCCAGCACTTTTGTAACTGGAAGCTGTTTCAGTTGAATCACATATACGTGTGTGAGACTTTTTTTTTGCTGTGTTAATTCCTAACTAACTGAGCCATCTGACCTGCCTGTYATACACGTGCTACCGGCCATGAAAGATGCGCATGAGAGTGCGCAGCTTCCAGGAGCAACATCTTACGACTCAGTACTGCCTGGTTAACTAGTTTAGCTACTTTGCCGATTTAAAACAGACCTCGTGCAGTTCTTTGCATGGATCTGTTAAGAGAGCCTAGGTGACCAACTTCAGGCTCAGTATTTTACTGCAGAGATTTGAATACTTGAAAGTTTATTTTTACAGCACTACACTCTTTTGAATCTAGGCTGTAGCTTCTGAATCAGAGTTAGAATGAGTTAGAGTTCATTGTTTCAAACCAGAACTTACCACYTCAGGCAAATCGCCTAAACCCACTTAACATTAGAAACAGTTATTAAAAAGTCATGACTTATGGGTATGGCTGCTTAAAAAGGAGAAGGATTATAAATTTGTTGTCAGAAGAAAACTGTAGATGAAAAGTTACTTGCAACGGATAGCTATGGAACAGGAACTGGAAAAGTTCCTGTGCAATGATATTAATTTAATTTCACTTATTTTTAAATTAAGGTGGACATATAAATAGGTAACTCATCTCTGTGTACGTTTTTAAAAAACCCAGGAGTAATAGTTTATTTGCTTACATTGAATAAACAGAAACATATTACTAAACCAACTTAAATACATTTAATATGTTGCTGTTTCTATGAATGTTTATATATATAAAATTAGGTATTTTATATTAAAATTTTCAAGTGGGTACTAATATTTTTATGGTATGCTCCTAGCTAATAATAATGTTCCTCTGTGGGAGGAATTTGTAAGTCAAACTAGTAGTAAAAATTAACATTACCCATTCAAGATTAAAGCACACCCTCATGTATTTGTGTGTAAGAAAAAGAACATATCTATCTAAGAGCACCATCTGCTGACAGGTTCAGGGTCCCAAATGCTTTCATATRTAGGGAAAAATACTGTAAGTTCAAACCTCACATATATTAGAAAACATTCACAGTAGTTTTGGCTTGATTTTAAGCAGAGTTCAGACTTGAGGTATTGGTACAAATTAGTTTTGTTTCAGTTTCATTTTTGAATAGTGAGCTTTTGGTGTGATTCTTTTCCTTCTGCAAGTATTAGTCTGGAGTTCTTTTGCTAGAAACTGTCTTGAAGTGTCCTCAGTGGGACAAGAGAGCAAGACACATCACTACATAAAGAATATTATGCAATGTCGAATCAAAGTGAAAAATTCCTCTATTGTTTTTTTCCCCATTTTATTTCAATGCACCTTATCCTGATATTCAGGTGGAAAAGAAGAGATCAGATAACTATAGAAACCTGGCAGTAAGACCAACAATCCCCTGCAAGTCACTATTAAATAGTGTTTCTTTTTCTTCAGGCTGCTACCTTTCTATGTCATACAACACAAGAATCTGCAGTGGAAATAATTTATATTGACTTACTGCCAAAACGTGCAAGGAGGGAACTGCCAGTGTGATCTTCAACATCAGAAGAAGATTAGCGGGGAGCAGCTTGCCGTACCGGATATTCTGCTGGGAACTAGGAATTCATAAGAGCTCAGACAAAAATTAGTTAGTATCACAAAGCTCCCCAAAGCTGCAGGTTTAATTGTTACCATTTTATCACAATTTACAGCTGGTCTGGGCATCAGTGGGCAGTTCCTAAGCATCCACTGAATATCTTCTTACATTATTACAGGTTTCTTAACTTACAGAAGAGAACAAGAGCTGTTTTTACAAAAAGCCTTCATTTATGCAACTTTTCACATAACGTAGTTGCGGCATACAAATTTTCACTGCTGCCAGGAATTTGGCAGGTTTTGAATAAGGTTTTACTGTGCACAGTGACTGCTGCCTATCCAAGGGGTGCCTCTATAGCAGATGGCATGTCCCATTACCCTGCTTTGTTTTCACCTGTCTGTCCTTGCACTTCCAGCTCTTTTATACAGAATTCTGTGGCAGAAAAGCAAAGCTATCTAAACAAATGACCAAAAGAAGCAAAAAAGTCTATTTTTTTGTGATGCCGAGATGCTCTAATTCAAAGCACTTGTACATTCATGTTACGCAACAAAAGATTTTTTTATGACAAAAGAATTTGAATGATACACACTGCAAAGAAAATCAGTTTCCAGTGCATTTATTTTGAAATAAACAAGAATATTATATGCATATATTCATATTTATATTTAATAACTTATTATTAAACATGAGGAAAAAAACCTCTTAAAAACTAATCTGACASTTTCACATTCTACTTTGTATTAAGTGACTATAGTTAGGAAATACATAGAAAAATGATAAAATTGTCTCAAGCCAGCCATAAAAGCAAAGTGCAGTATTGCCTAGGGCAGTGGAGGAGCAAAATGATGATGGTGCTGCTGCTTCCTCCAAGGGGAGGATCACTGTGAGTGGGCAGTAGTGAATGAAGAGGAAGGACCGGAACCCCTTCAATAACTCCCTAACCTTTCTTCCCATTTTTTGTCCTTCATCACTGAAGTAGCAAATTGGGTTTTGCATATGCTGACAAGAAGCAGTGAGACAGTTCTCCGTACCAAGACGATACATTGAATACAATTAATTCCCTAAATGATCACACAGGGATTGCAGCTTATCCATGTTCTGTTGTGTCTTTATCCCAATTTATTTGATTTTTCTTGTTGTCAGTAGCTTAAGGATGCCAAGGCGGAAATTTGRTATTTATCATGAAATATTGGCTAAAGTAGCATCCTTCAAAAGCTTTCTGAACTGGCTTTTTCTCAGATAAAAGCCACACCTAGCACATTCTTTTTCTAAGATTCCCAGAGTGAAATGTCTTAAAAACTATCTTCATTTTGTTTTGATTTTTAGCACAGATAAATCTTATTGTAAATTAAACATTTCTAAAYTTAGGTGTACTCACACAGATGTTATGCATCTTTTCTATTCACATGTGATATAAGATAGTATTTGAGCAACATGTGCACTAAATACAATTTTAAGAAGTTTGCTTACAGGTACTTGGAGTAATAAAAGATTTAAAACCATTATTTTGGTTCTATTTTAATTGTCAGACTCCACCAAATATTTGCCTTTCCGATAACAATTTATTGGCATTAGTTTTAGTGTGCGTGTATTCAGCTAGAAATATTTCAAGGCACAGATTGTTCCTAAATAGATACAGACTTACTTAATTTCCAGTGAACCTTTCAAGAAGGATTTAAGAAATATGCGTTCGTGTTTGTTTGGGTTTAATTCACACCACCTAACAATTGAAAGGGAGTAGGGAAAAATGCTGCTGCTGAATGGCAAAGAAAAAATTTAGAGAATATGAAAGCCTAATGTAACAGTGTCCTTACCACTGTTTCAGTAACATCTAAACCTACAGGGCATGAAAGGTCATAGTGGCTACTGATTGCCTGTAGTCTCCATAAACTTTGTAAGGCCTAATTTATGTCTAATATTTGATGCGTAATATTCAAATAATATTACTTAGTGAATGTTGCTCTGTACTGCTGCATGCATTCGTTTTGTTTTGCTTTTTTGTTTGACACAAACACAAGTTATCTATTTTTCAGATACTGCATTCCAGAGTAGCAAATTAAACAACTATAATTTCTACTCAGTGCCACATCTTACTTCATATAAAAGTGCACTATTCACAAGAAACACATGAAGTTTTACTCTACCAGAAATATATCAGTGAATTTATATGTATGGCAGTAAGATTTATAATAAATATTACAGAGTGTGTGTTACTTAACATGAATTCAAACATTCTGACTTTTCTTCAACACACTGCTCATAAGACATCTTAAAATCTGTACTTTTCTTTTTAAAGGATATATTAATAAATATAATAGTAAGACTTGGAGAATCTGAACATTATAGTCCATACAGTACCTTTCCTAGGTAAATACCTATCATTCACATTATTACCATAACAGCTTTACTCTTTTTAAAGTAACAGCTTTGTTAGCTTCTAAGAATTTAATTTGTACATTCAACTCCTATACAATTGTTATGCTACTTAGTGTATTCTCATTCCCAATTTAGCACAAAATTTTAGTAGTGCTCTTCTGAAAGCAAATTCACAGTCTAAGGTGATGTGGGGCAGTTTCTTTTCATTGCCAAACATTCACCTGCCCAGGTGTAAAACTTTTTTTTAAATGACAAACATATCCCAAAATAATAAAAAATAATATTAAAAATGTATTCTTAAAAAAAAAAAGACTACTGCCAATCAGGTGATAGTTTGTCGTTTAAATAAAATATGTACTTAAAAACGGTTGTAAGAGTGGATGATCACTACATTAAGTGGAAAAGAAGTCTGGTGTTTTCTACTGCAGCTGGAAGATTCACGATTCACCTGGGTTAGTTTGTTCTTCATTAAGAATTCATAGGAATAAATAGTTCTAGACAGTGCAGATAATCCTTCTTTCTTTCTCTATCTCAGCGTATCTCGTCTCCGAAATTGCTTCCATAGATCTCTGAGATGTTCACTGGTTACAGTCATCACACAAGAGTAATATTCCTTCCAACCATACTTTGGAGTCTCCTGTGAAATGTGAAAAACATACAATTGGAAAAAGATATCGTACTAAATTCCTTAATATTACATTAAATCTGACTCACACCCATACAAACTAGATATATGTTTTAATATTAAAATCATGAAAGATCAAATACTTCTATGATACAGAAGTACTTCTATAAAATGAGGGTTATACATCCGTACACAGKTTAGGTATTCAGAATGCATCCTCAGCTCACAGCACACAGTTAGCATTCAACAAATAGCCTATGTGTATTAAAAGCTGTAAGAAAGGATCTCCCCTTTATTCAGGTGTGTCCTGCTCTCTCTCTAGTTTTGTTTCTTGCTTCTGCATGTCAACACTGTACTAAAAAATTCACCTCTAACACCAAATAAAAAGCATAGAAAATTGCCGAGGCATTAGGAAATGCCAAATACAAAATAGGCAGATGATATGAAAGCTTCTTTATACTAGGTTACCTTAATCCTAAACTGCATTGTAGTTCACTGATATTAACAAGTGCCCACTGAATGGAGAGGAGTATCGTCCAAAGGCTGGCCTGGGAGATTCACTAGACTCTATGCTGTTATCACTGGATTTCACTATTTCTTCTGCTATTCCTAACTTCACAAGCCTATTTTAACAGTAAGTACAGAAAGATGGAGAGACACTAAATATTACATCAACTGGGGAAAGAGGTGAAGTAAGGAACAGGAATTGTAATTGTAGGTAATTCAGAAGCATTTACAAGTGATTTTAAATTGTAATCCATCTTAGAAATTAAGTCCAGTATCTGGAGGTAAATGGTTACAGTGTCAAGCTCAAAGATTGTCTGATAGCTTGTTTTGGTTGAACTGAGTGAAGAAGTTAAAAATATTGCGACATTGCAGTACATTAAAACCAACCATTAGAGAGTGAAGCCTACCTTTCATTTATTCTTATTACTCATCTTGTGTAATTAAGAAGCACAGAACATTATGCAGAAGTTGTAAATATTCAGAAAACAATCTAATCCAGAGCAGTATATAATCCAGATTTAAATGAAATATTAAAAACAAGACTTACATGAATGCATAATTTAGTTGCRATTTATGGTCAATCTTACGAAAAAAAATGCATTACTTGCAAAATGCATTGCATTCTTTAAGAAAAGCACATTCAGTTGATTAACCAGTGCTTTGAGATACGCATTTATTTTTTATTTTATGAAACAGGTTCAGAGAAATGTTCATGAAAATCAGTAAAAGAAACAGTGAAGTACATTAACTGTTCATCTACTTATTTCTAATGTATGCATTCTTGTTCTATCGACTCTCAGTGTACCAAATCCATAGAAAGAACATTTTGACCACATACTCTGCAATGCTTTCACATTTCTCTGGAACATTTTCCTCCCACTGTACCCAGGTATGTTTTAAGGTTCTAGTCAGTTTTAGAATCAAAAGTCTGGGTTCTGTAATTTCCAGTTACTTTTGTAAGATGAGTCAGTGAGGTGTGCCTATCACACTCTTCCCACTTTATTTGCTTTAGAGAAGAGGTAAGCAACAGCTTCTTCAACTGGTAAGCAACAGCCTCTTCAGTTTTTTTGTTAAAGATATCTCTTATGATAGACGTATTCAACTGCTGCATATTAGGAAAGTATGGAAATTAAAAGCTTTCAAAATATTAACTACATGACACATCTTAATGTTGCTTGACTGAATCAAGTATTTATAGAAGATGGCAATTTATTCTTGAAACATGACTAGCAATGAGGTTCTGAATCCACGGCTTCAGTCTTTCCTGTCTTTCCCCAGTCGGTCCCAAGACTCTGTTTGTAGCTATTAACTACCGCTGCCTAAAAACCTTTAATCAGAAATTTAGAAGCCCCACAAAATTCAGAACATCTAGAAAACAGTTCTTTTAATGCAAAACCCGTAAGATTTTCAAGAAATTACTGGGACTTACAACTTATTTTCTACATTTACAATTGTGACATACAATATTTATTTTCAATACTTTAGAAGTGAACAAAATTGGAATTATACGTTAAGTATCTATTACAGTTACTGCGCACACAAATAGTTTAGCGAACAGTACTTTCAGATGGACTTGAATCCCTCCTGAAGCTGGCCCCTAGCATCCTTCTTCGGAAATTACCTTTGAAAGGGTTTCGTTAGAAATTTCCTAGATAACCCTTCCATAAGGCATTTGAAGTAGAGTTCTCCTCTCCGCTCTGTTCGGCAGTTCTCTGCTAACGTGTCTTCTTCCGCGCTCCCTGCCGTGTAGGCAAAGGAGTACCTGCCGATGTACCTGCCGATGTACCTGCCGATGTACCYGCCGATGCCGAGTCAGGCTGCGTGGCCTGCAGGGAGAGCCGTGCGGAGGGACAAGCTCTCCAAGAACATTGCCAGCTGTTTGGACCACACAGAGCTTGTACTGTTGCTCCCCAAGGAGAGATTTTCATTATTTATTATAAGGGTATAACATTCTTTACGCTGTTAAGTAAATTCATTACATTAGTGCAATTTAGAGATACGTAATGTACAGCACAACGTGCTGTTTATCCCTTTTCAGGGTGCAGATTCAAAGTATGTATAATCCATGGTACATATGCCAAGTACCTTAATCTCTTTCATCACAGTTCTATGTTTACCAYAGAAAGTACATCAAAGCACAGACAATCATCTGTACATTTATATTTGGAACAAAGTAAAATTAAGAGTTACTGTATCGCACCCAACTTTGGGACGTAATTGCAGCAAATTTTTGTATTTCACATACATTTATGTGTTTTTTTGTACATCAGACTGAAATTTAATTACCCAATTGAAATTGTTCAATTTCAAATCTCCAATGATTCCATCTTTATTACCTTTTCAATTTATAAACTAAATAGAAAATAATTATTTTTAGAATCATGTAAATTCACTTTCATTCCACTCTGTACGGCAGAGGCAGAACTAGTTCCGCTCTCCTCCACGGTAACTAACTCCAAATTGCTTCACATGTGCTTCGGCTACAGTTTCCATTTCAATTAACTGACACTTTCAACAAATCTTAATAAATATTTACAACGAATATGAAGAAATACTGTAGGTTAAGTAACACTGCACAAAAAAAGGAACTCAGAATAGCTAACAACTGGATATGTTACTGTAATTCATCACAAGAGACAAGGAGCAGTTGTTCAAGTGAAGAGCAGTAGCTGACTAATGCATCTGCAGGGACGAGGGAATTTTATATACTTGAGGTTTACAGAGCATTCTTGAGTGCACCGGGAACAGATATCTGATACAGACCTACAGAAGCAAGCGTAGGTACCAGAAACATTCTTGTTACAGCATCCAGGAGCTCCAGGTGGGAAGAAGAGCAGGGTAAATAACCAGCAACCTCTACACCATGTCAGTGAGGCTGCCTGTGGCCAGGTCAGTGCACTGAGAACTAACCTGGTTTCCCTGTCTGCCTCCCAATGCGTAGTGTAGACATACTATTATTCAACTTTACAATTTTTTTCTTGAGAATGACTTTATACAGAGTGAACAAAATCTCCCTTTATAAATCTCCACTGTATATTTTTCTCCCAGTTTACTCCATCTCAAAAGATGAATGAATTTCTTGCCTGAATTCAGATCTCTGTCAAGGTGTCGATGTATGTAAACTTGATACTTTTACCACAGTCTCTCTTTTTGTCACCAAGCTAATTTTATTAACCTTGATGATTAGATATTGGATTCTTTTGTGTCACTGCATTTTGCTCCACTTGGTCACATACCCTTCACTGAAATTATTAGGAAAGTATCATGACTCTATAGCATTTTGCCAGTTTCCTGTAAGAGCCGTTCCGTATCTTGAAAAGTTTACAGTTTAAACAATACTTGATATGCAACTACAATGTAGGTTGTGGCAGAATTAGTGGGGACAAAAAGACAAAGTACTCCTAAAATTATTTTTAAAAAGACGTGGGAAAAGAAGAAAAGAAGTTTTGAGAGTCAAAAGTTTCGAAGAGATGACGTTACATAAAATTAATCTAAAGCCATGAATATCCTCTTACGTGACTGGTGAGTTGTATTACTAAAATGTTGGTTTAACTATTTCATTAGTCATTTACACTTCCCCGTACAAATTCCCACTTCCCAGAAACCAGACGCTTTGTTTGTTAAGGTCAAATTTCCTTTTCTGTTCCTCACATATTAGTGCAATGCTTCGGTATTTGGGTTATACTCATAAAGAGAATGTATAACTTAAAAAATGTTAATAGTTAATCAAAGTAATAAAGAAATATAATCCTGTGGATGCTAAGTGTCATATGTATGAGAAGAGTGTATGCAGATCAAATGGAACTTGTCTTCTTTCTAGGAGATCAGCTGCATAAGCCTGGACGTGCCCCAAGCCATCTTCACTGCTGAATTTCAAAGAATCAGCCTGTTCAAAAGACGTGACACTTCACTGAAAAAAAAAATGGCATGAAGAGTCCCAAAGAACACAGTTTGGGGTACATGACATGCTGTGCCATGGGAATAGGTCAGTGGTTTAGATATATTCCCTTTCCCTTACCTATCTTGCACAGGGGTCTACAAAAGGAAGACATCAGTGGGATTGGTGAGCTACCAGTCTGGGTAAATGGACCCCACCTCTTATCCTTACAGACTTTCCACTGTGCTGGAAGCCAGCCATCACCCCAGATAAACAGGATCCAAGAAACTTCTGCTTAGTGTACCTATGCTCTTCGCTTTCCTGCCATGCTGTTTCAGAGTTAGGGAAGAAAGATTTAAACCAGAGGTCCAGCATGCTCAGTGGCATGTAAGTGCTCAGAGAGGCATATGATAGGAAAGGGGAGGATTCAGAATGTCAGATGCCAATATGCTGATGTATGGAGGCATGTGAAGATAGTTATTCGACAAGAAATCTCAGCTTAATATTGTGCCTCAGAATTAAAAACAGCAGGGGAACAACAGTCAAACCCTCCTGGCTCAGGAGCACGAGATGTGCTGGCTACTCCACGAGGTCCACTCACACCAGACCACTGGCCAYGGGGCCTTGTTTGTCATGGCGTACATCTGTTTGTTCCTCCCCTCTGCAAAATAATACACCTGGGACTTATACACGCTGTTAATAGCCTTCAGAGCAACTACTGCAAAGTCTATAAATATAAACAGGAAAAAAGTGCTGGCACCAAAACCTTAAACTGCAAAGGAGCAAACTCTTGCTTTATGCAAGAAGAGGAATGTCTACTAACACATTTCTGSTGTGTCCAGCATGTGACAAACCGTTTCACAATATGGTTACASAATATGCACACCCCAGTTTTTACACTGAAACACACACCACAATCTAATTGTAAGAATGAACATTCATGTAGCAGATACGCAGAAACAGCCATGGTGGTCAAGCGTGGGCACAGTGCCAATTTTTGAAAATTGCTGGTAAGCATTAATCGAGCCAAAACCACATTATTGTTTTCAAATGTGTAACTGTATAAATCTAAGTAAAATCAAGTTACTACAGTCTCTCAGGAAGAAAAATCTGCCTCTACAGTCTTCATCGGTAAATACTTATTAGCTATAGGTACCTGAGAAATTACTTGAAAAGTGGTCACAAGACAGACAGAAAACAGCAACAGAAACTACGAAAGAATACTTTTCCTTATTTCAAACGTAGTACAAAATCGCAGCTGGCTTACAAAACAGTGACAGTGCGAGTCAGTCATTGCCAACTCCAGAACAAAATTCTATTGCTTCAGTCAAAAACACAACATGACACTTTGAGCTAGTACATTGCTTACAGTCAGATAACCTATTCCTGAATTTTGGAACAGGAAACAAAGCAGTGAGAGTTTAACATTCAGCCATTCCTGCAAGCATGCCGGCACACTCAGACTGGGCGGCTAACACATACCGTCATTTATCTGCTATAGAGTTCCTTCCTCACGCAGGATTTGAAAGTAGTATACCTCTGTATAGGTTTGTAGCCCTGTGGAGCAGAAGATGGAGAAGTGCACAGATGCAGACAACATGTGAAGGCAGCCAGAGGTAAGCATAAGACAACGGTATCATGAAAATACAAAAAAATGGTTTTAAGTGACGAATAGCTAGAAAATACAGTATAGTATGTGCTGGTAAAATGCTTATCATTTAGTCATTAAGTTCCAAATCTTTCAGTTTAAAAATGGAATTTATAAAGGAAAGGGAATCTTCTTATATATTTATAAATAAAAAAAGAAAGGAAATAACTTTTTTAAAACAAACAGCAAGCAAAAATAAAGCTTTTCATGTCTGCACATTTTAATAAGTTTATGACAATACTCTGACTGACCACTTGATGGCACCTTACTATACTACTTTGTTTCAAACTACTAAAACCAAAAAAGGTTTCAGATTATAATACTCTATTCCAGAAAGAGAGAAATTTCATTTGATAAACTCTTTAAGACATTTACTTTTCCAAAACCATATCTAAAATATATGTTAAAACGAACATTTATTATGTTCCTATAAGGGGTAGTACCTGACCTTCCTCAAGTTTATAAATTTATGGCACAGCTTTTAAATAGGACAAAGCTGGTAGGTAGTGACTGACTTTTCAGAACTCCAGCTTCATTGGACTTGTGTAACTCTTTGCTCTTAAATATGTTTGCTTCAGTCAGACTACATAACTACAAAATGCCGTTTTCTAAAATACATGGTCCTAGTACCAAGCTCTGTGATGCCCTCAAGATTCTTCTGGGCAAACATTTCAGTAAATCTACTTCTAAAAAAGTTGAATTACTGAGTATAAGACGTTAATTGTAAAATCACACTTCAAATCATAGGCCTATTTAAACTGTTATTTTTAGATGTTTTTAGAGTGGTAATCAGACACTACATTGATTTGAGCAGACATTAATTGTAGCATACTTAACATTAAAATCAGGCATTTACACTTTATAAACAGGTTCAAATTTCTCACAGCAAAAATCTCCATATTGCTACAAAATACTGCATAAGCAGAAGCTATAATGTTCTTTACTCTGTGGATATGATATAGTTCTTATAGTGGAACTGACCAAATCTTAATATGGATTTGAAACAGTTATTAACAAAGGAAAGGTTAGTGATTTGTTAGTTTTGATTTAGCACAAGACAACATTTGAGCCCTCCACATCGTAGGAGCAAGAAGGTAAAGKTTTACTTGTTCTGGCCACATTAAATACTGCATAACTTTTAATGTACAAACAATAGGAAGTAATTAATGACACTTTCTGCCAATTTGTTCTGGGCAAAACGTTCTTATGTGTTTTCTTCTTTTCATTCTAAACCAAGATTGGGGTGGGTGGGGGTGTTTATTAAACTGAAAAGGCAAATTTTTGCAGAGTTTTTACTACTACCCACTCTTGGAAAAATCAGGTTTGTGTGACACTTACGAAACCTTACTGGAAATTGTAACTCCTAAGTTTGGTACTGTAATTGTCTTGGAATACTACTGATTAGTGAAGAGAATGCATTTTTCTGAATAATCTAACAAGTGCATGTAGGCATGTCTGAATATAACTGAATTATAGGATCAAATCATGATCACTTCCTATGCAATCCAGGAGATATCTCGTATCTAATTAAAATTAGACATATCATTTATGAAAGACCATGCTATCCTTCTGAACATCCCTAGCTATTCTTTACAGTTCTTTTACAGTCCACTTCAATATTTTATAGTGGCCTAGGCAAAAGAAAGATACATGTGTAAGACTGAATAGTGCTGGATGATACAGATTCTTAAGGATTATATGTGATTTCTGTCATGCATTTTGTGAAATAGAAACACGTAATACATTTACAAGAATTACTTAGTAAGCAGACTCTTTTCTGGTCAAATTCACATACACTGCACACTTACAATTAGTAAACAATTAAAACATATAGCTGAACATCTTGAAACGGTGATGAAACAATCATCATTCCCACACCATAATAAAAGGAATTGAGGACCAACAAGGAAATGTTTGTTACAAATGCAGTGGTTGTTACCCACATTTTAAGTTTGATCATAATATTACAAAAATAACAAGTAAACTATTAGACTCAACACCACTTCACAGAAAGTTCTAAAATTATATTTAGGAAGCTAACTAAAAATGGCTAAAATTACATTACAGAAATAACATTCACATTCACTGAAATGTGAATTTAGGAATCATAATACAGTTTAAGATTTATGTCTAAGGGATTAGGTTGGCAGGAAGAACACCATTTTACATTTAGTTAAAAATGTTAACACTTGTCATATGAAGAAAAAAATGTGACTTTTATTGATCATACGCTAATTAAAATTTTTTCTGCTACTATAAAATTCCCCTGTACTACACAGATCCTGAAGAGGGCAGCAAGGCCTATACATTCACCTAAAAGGCAAAGCATAATTTACAAGCTTGTTTCCTATGAAAATTTTCTGCAAATTAATTTCCTGCCCTCTAGCTTCTTGTAATTTAATATATGAGATACAGGGTTAAATTATCAAAAGCAACTTTGAACTAGAGTATACCACTGTTCAGCACCACTTCACTAATTCTTTATTTGAAAATTACAACTATCTTCTGCTGCAACTCTTTCCAAGTCATTATCAACACTTCGTATTTTAAATGATGTTTTAGAACAGCCAATGGTTGACCTTTAACTAAACTGCCCGAGTTTGAGAGAGACAAACTCTTTTTTCCCTGCAAACAACACAGACATAATTGCTACCCTTGTTAAAATTCTTAATGCCAATCTATCAATCACACAATACATAAGAAATGACAGTATGCAGAGGATTTCTCATCTCCAATTTGGTTTGTGTACTATAAAGGTACATTATGTCCTCTATGTGTTGCTTTCTAATAAAAAAAAAAAATCGAGAATTTAAGAAGGAATTTATCTTACAGACTGCTTCAGGATTTCTATAAAACATATGTCTTTAAACATACGCACTGTTGGTTTGCAACCTACTAGTGCTACAGGTACTAAAGTAAGTACTGGTAAGTAGTAAAGTCAACTGAGATAACTATAAAAATTAGAATCCTTACCCTAAACCCTCGATTGAGTCTGTCTTTCATAATGCCGATAAATTCTTTATAACTCAACTGGTCATCTCTGTCGACATCAAAAATCTTGAACACTGTGTTCACCAAATGTGGTGAAAGCTTCACACCTGTGGCTACATACACAGCACGTTTGAATTCATCTGCATAAAGAGAACATCAAAAGAAAAAATAAAATAAATGAATTTAATCCTACTTTGTGGACAACATATGAAATACAAGTAAACTTTTGAGTTTTCACATTTAAATACTCAAAAAATAAGGAAATGTGAAAATTAGGATTGAATTTCACAGTTCTAAACCAAGTAATTCTCAACTGATATAAAAGGATACTGCTTAATTGGTATCAATTATTTTACACAAAATCTAACAGTCCATACACTATACTACGTGTAATAACAAAATTAGAAAATCATATTATAATTAAACCTATGTTACATGTATACTGACAGCATCTACTTAATTGACACAAAACAGAACCGAAGAAATAGAGCAAAGAGAAAACAGTATAATCCTTTGGTAAGGCCACATGAGGTAGGACTATGCTGGTGTTACTGTGTCAGACCCATGAAGATGCCACTTGAGGAGAGTGCACAAGTTTGACCACTCCACATATTCTTCACCTTGCACTTCCCAAGCATCTCAACTGTTGTATTAAGGATTTTAGTCAGTACATACTCGCCTAGTTCTTTCACCACCCACTTACTGATTTGTTCAAAAAACTATCTAATCCCATTTTGAACCTTCTGACACCGTTTCCTTCTACAACCTTCATAGAAGGCCAGATTCCAGATGCCCACTGTATAAAGAAATGCTTTTGTTTGCTTTAAACCGATCTCTTATTACCAAGTATTAACTCTTGTATTATAGGATTTGGTGACCAACTATTCTGCATTCAGCTTATTCACCACTTAAAACTTTATCGTATCTCTTATGATATGACTGAGCCTTCTCCTCTCAAAGCTGGAGTCCTACCCTTTTTAACCTGAGACAYTAAAATGACAAACTAGGAATTACAACAGTTTTGTATTTTTGTCAACAGTTCAGTATCTTTATCAACAGATTTTTATAAAAATATAAATACTTACCTTGACCTATGGAACGACTTGCAAAATTATACATTTGCATTGCAATTGCAAAGTCTTCTAGGTTGTTCAAGAATTGGAAAAATGATCTAAACTCATCAAATGTGATACCCTAAAAATAAAAGAACAATATGCACCATAAGAATTATCAGTAGTGATGACAACTGAATAAAAAACCCCTTGTAGTTACATATATCTACTTCATTTAAGAATAGATACTACACCCATTGAAAAAAATAGAGATTTGTAATGAAAGTCAATAAAGTAAAGAATTGGAGTCTCCTGAGGAATGCAAGATGTCTTTCCTCTTTGTCACTGCAATGGATAGCTATTCTCACCCAAAAAACAGTAAAAAATATTGTTCCATTGCTTAAGGCAATCTTTAAGAATTCCAGGATTATTACGATATGGCAGTTAATATTGAGAATAAGAGTCTAGGTTTGTATGAATATTGGAACATGTTTACTACTGAAAACCTGCAAACCACTATTATATATATGTGAGTGTGTGGGCTCACATAAATAAATTGAATGAATTCATAAATAATGTTATGATCTAACTTAAGCTCTGTGAAGCTTTTACACATCCAGATTTAGACACCTAGGTCTCTTCAGCTGATACTCCAAGCATCAAGTATTGCAGGGTTTGTCCAGCTTTTTAAAAAATCTTTTGCATTGACCAGAATATCTTCTGTGAAAGTTTCTCTGAAAGTGCTGCTGTTAATGGAGCTTATATTTTCTTCTTTCCTTATGATATTTCTTCTGCTTTTCTCTCATCTTAACTACAAATCCAAAGACTCGATAAACTATCTCTAAATCAATTTTGAAAGAGACCTTAAACAGAGACTTTGAATTAAGCCAGGACCATTGCCTGTATCTTATTCTCCATGGTTTGTCAGCCATTCTGAACATGGGATGGCATTCTTCGTCAAACCTTTATCTCCCTGGCCTCCTTTAACTATCATTCCTGGCTATTCATCTGACTGCTTTTATCCTTTTATCCTATTTAACTACTTCTCTTTGAAAATAAACCTGAAGACAATAGAAAGACCTGTGAGCCTTTCTGTTCAAACTAAAATCTTGACCTACGTCTCTCTTCGAAGATATACATAGTCATTATGGTATGGTGGAACAGAAAAAACATACTGAAGTAGGTTTGTGGCAGAGGAGAAAATGACAGAGGTTGTGCGTAAACCTGTATGAGACAGCAAGTACTGTGGTAAATGTGGACAGCAACATAATATTGTTAAAGTAAAAGACTTTAATACTTGTCTTGAGATGTAACACCCACTTGAGATGTAAACCACTGCTTAACTGATCCCACCTAAGCTCTAGCTAACATTTATAAATTGTCTGATTGGAGAGCTTGACCCATCTCCATCATGAATTGCTTTTCTCAACAAGCATATTTGTTCTCTGTCTCATCCTTTGCAATTGGGAGGAAACTCTCATAGACACAAGCAGAACCACCTCCTTGTTCTCCTTTAAATTTTTATCTTAAAAGCTTAATATACTAATACTAACCAATAGTGTCTTCTTGTTTCGTTGCATTTGACATCTAATAGTTTATGTCCAAGTTCTGTTTCTTGCACTCTGTTTAGACTGAGAACTCTGGGACTGGAATAATTTTGTCACATATTTGTAAAATACCTAGATCGGTGAAACTTCAATCCCCAACTAGGACCCTCAGGTACTATCGCAAAATAACAATAATAGAAAATGGCCATCAAAGTCTTGAGCTGACATTTTTAGGTTCCCCATGATTTTTAAAAACCCTTAATTTGCATCAATTTTTCTGTAAAGATTCTGAATGTGGAAGATACTGTAAGAGGTCAGGCTACTGCAAAAATCCTGGCTCTTTCCATGTAACTAGAGAGGAGATGATCAGTCTAGATGGAAAGTAGCCCTTGCATAGGTAAGGCTGAGAACCACTGGTCTACAAGCAAGCCTTTTTGCAGCTTCTGTGTTTCCAGTAGTGATGAAAACTGCTGCCATGAGTTGACACTGGGGACRAAGCAGGGAGATAAAGGAGCCACACCTGCAGTCCATGGCTAAACTGAACATACTCTACAACATTTTAGCAATGAGAAAAATATCTGGCTTCCTTTAAGAGCTCTACAATTTCTGCTGAAATGATCTGCAATCATWCGTCTTTATTCCCTCTCAAGGAAAAGCAGCAAAGGACACAAAAAAGGCAGAAGGGCAGGCAAAATGACACTCAAGGAGAGTTGGGCATACAGCATACTACTGTCTCTCTCCTTTCCTAGGACCATATTTTGTTCAACTGGTAACTGTAGTAACATTTTGAATGTTGTATGTTTTGCATTTTGACATAGGAAGTTATCTACGTGTAGATATCCCAGAAGTTTTCTACTGGAAACTATTTATTTTCTATGTAGAAGAAAACTAACTTTTTTATATATTTGTACAGATTGTATTTTACTACAGCAAAGAAAACTGTTATATTAATGCACCAATGCTGTTAAAAATGCATAGACTTTCTTTAGGAGCTGATATTTGTAGTAAATGAAGATGCCAGCTTAAATGAATCACTGCTTGGCATCTAGTTAGGCAAARGAGGAAAACATCCTGTGAGCAGGCAGCATGCCCGCTGAACATTTTAACATGACTACAGTATGCCAAATGATCATCATGTTGCTTTAGAGTCTTCTACATACAGAGCCACGAAAGATTAACATTGCCAACTGTGAGAGTAGCTGCCTATTACTTTACAGGCTAGACTAATTTTTCTTCTAAATGTAATCCTCTGGTTTGTATTAGTATTGCAGCATATTACTGTAATAAAATAGAGTACATTTTCTAATTCTCAAATTATAATGTTACTACAAGCGTAAAGAAGTGCAAACATGAGCAACGCCTCCATGGCAGTAAGAGGCAAAGTCCCATTCTCAAAAACTTGTGGCCAGCACAAGAGATGTCACAGGGGTTTACTTTTTCCACTGTACTGACAGCACATTTACCAAGCCAGTGATACAGAGCTATGGAAAATGGCAGTGTCTTCTTTTACTTAATGGAGGTATAGCATATGACATGCAGATATATGGCACTGGTCAAGTGCCAGGATATTCCCAGAACACGGCATAAGCAAACCTGTAACTGAGTGATACAGCTTTCTAAGTGGAAGTTTTCCTTAGCTGATGGTCCCATCAGAGATCAGAAGAGGAAACTACTGTGGAAGACTTGCTATCCTAACAGTGGCTTTGGAAGACTTATAGATGAACTTCAAAGAATACTTCCTTGTGTTTAAAAGAAAGCGTCTGTATTTATATTCACTTAATCAACTTCACCTTTGCCATTCAAAGAAGTATTTCTCTATACCTATGACTGTCATTATTTTTCAGTTACCCAAGTGATACTGGTATCATTGTTATATGAGTCTCAAAACGATTTTTTTTTCTCCAGATTTCCATATATATGGAAATCTTGATTTCATCCTAAACAAAAAACATCTGGGAACCATGGAAAAAGGGCTTTATACCATTTCTGTTGCACTGTCTTGGCTTTGAATATTGAAAGCTGCACAGACCTTTTAGAGTAGTTAGAACTGAGCGATTCAGCAGCTAGACCAGGAACTCGGAAAGGGTCAGTGAACAGCAACTCTGATCCCAATCTTACCACTTCATCTTATACCTAATCTGGTGCAAAAGAGACAGCCCTGCTTTCCCTTTCCACTCCCCAGCTATTTTTATCTCTCAGTGGATCTAATTGCTCTACACAGGAAGAATCAGGTATTCCAGGTATTTGAACAGAAAACTGTTGATTTTTGGAGCGTGCTTCTATCAGGTCAGCTGACTGATCTTACTTACTCTGTAGACTGAAATTACAATGTAATTTCTCAAATAAAAAAAAMCACCAAAAAACTGTCCAAACTGATTTATTACTTTTCTTCACAAGCTCTGCTGTCAATGCTATCAAAATATATAGCTATCGAAAGAGTTAGATTTCTAGGACAGATTAATCTGATCTCCTTCTGTAAACACAAACAGTGTGTATCCAAAACAGTATATCCAAAACATCCCTTATTTGCAGGGCTACTTCTAACATTATCCTATCGATTACCATTGATGCATAGTTGCCACTACATTTCTCTCAGATACACTTCTGACAACACATTTGTTGTTAAAGAAATGAAGGACTATCTACCTCATGACCTTTACTGTTTTTATTATCTTTTCTCTCTTCAGCCATTAATAAGAACCACATACCCACCAATAATTATATACAAGTGATCCATAATTAAGACTATAAAACAACTAGACAAAGGGTGTCAATGTTAAGGTTCTATTCCAGTGGCAGTGCAAAAAAGTAGTAAGAAAAAAACAGGTTTTTTAATGCCTCATTGCTAAAAAATTGTTCATCTTACGGTTTTTGCTGTTTAAACTGAATTTTCATGTAATATAAAGCTTTGTTATCCAAACTTCAACAATATTACTAGCTAAATTCTATGGCACATAATTCTATGTGATTTACTCTTCTACATTTTATTCAGCAAGTAATCTGAAAAACACGAGGGACACATGATCAGAATAAAATCCTTGTGCTAATTAATTCAGTGACAGAATCTCATTGAGTCCAACAAGGCTATGTTTTCATCTTTATGACATTGTGACTGGATGCTGTGGCCCACTGCTGTCCTAGCTAAACAATTACCTTTTCTTCAGGAATCCTGCAGCGCATGTTTTCCAGGTAACTTGATGTATTTTCCACATTTGTATACCTCAGAAGAATATGGGCAAAGTCTTCCTCACTGATGGTATTCATCCCGTTAGAGTAGGAAAGGAATTCTATCTCTAGAACTTCAGTTTGTAGGTTATCCATAAATCTAAAGCACAAACATAAATGTGAAGAAATAGTAATACTTTATATTTCTACTATTCACGTCCTTAAAAGACTTGTAGAATAAAAAGCCAAATAGCATTATACAAATTAGTTCCCTTTTTGTAGCGCTGATGGTAAATTTGGTAAACCTCTTATCTATGTTGACATATTTTCTAATCAATACAACAATATTAACTCAAAGACGAAGTGTTTTAGTAAGGATTAAAATGACTTAATACTTAAATTTCTAATTCTAGTTTGTTTGCTTAATTTTCTTCTTCAGTGGGTCACTGATCTTTTTTTATATGCTAGACTGAAAATTCCATCATGGTACTAAATGAATTCCCAAAATTTATTCCCCATACAGTTACTTACAGATTGCGATTAAACCCTACCTTTCTCTCTTTAACAAGCTAAGTATGATGAGCTCTTGCAGCCTTTCAATCTAAACTTTTTTTTTTTTTTAATACTTCACTGTTCTTATGATATTTCTATAAACTCTTCTCAACAACATATTTAGTATATTCTGGACACCAAAACTGGATAAAGTATAAAACCAGCTATAGATTAAAAGGAAATGTAACTTCCCTGATTCTGCTTGGTCTCCTAGTTATACAACCAAAATGAAATTAGCTCTCTGGTCCCAGTACTGCATTGAGAGCTCAAGTTCATCTGCTTGTCAACTACAACCTGTAACACTTCCCTATTACAGCTTCCCAAGAGTTCCTATTCTGTAGATGTTGCCTGCAACACTCCTTCCTAATATATAACTTGACTTCTAAGAACTATGAGGAGCTGAAATCAAAAGGATGTCTAGACAAAAGTGTAAGTGCTAGGTAAACATAMAATAGTATTTCCCTCACCAATCCATAGTTTAATGATTTTTTGAGCTGGTAAAGTAGTGTTGAATAAAACTTGATGGATCCCTCTTTCATGAATATGTCTACTAGATTTTGCCCTCTTTAGCATTCACAACATCTTACAGCAACAGACATTTTAACTAGATGCCTTTTGAAAAAGTACCTTCTTTTCTGATTCTTGTTTTGAACTCACATCATGATTTCACTTGATGACACAGTTTTTATATTATGTGAAATACTGAACACTTTTCATGACATACATAATTTTAAGGCACAATATTCTGCAAACATCTAATTGATTAGAATGCAGTTACGTGACAGCTATAAAGACAATAGGTATTGGGAGTATTTACTGAGGAAACAATAACCAAATGCTGTATCTCTTTCAATCACAGAGAAACATACAGTTTTATGGCTCTGTTTTTATGTCACTCTCCCTATATTTTTAAATTCTTTATTAACCGGTGCAATACTTAAGCCAATAGCTTCCACTGTGTTTTCACTTTTTCCCAGAAGCAGCTTGTTCTAAGGTGCCTACATGATATCTTCAGAAAAATCTTTACATTTAAATATGTCCCTAAGAGCAGAGATGCACACAAAGTTTTTTTTAAAGAACCGACAAACAGGGAAAAAAAATAAAAATAATTCAAAACCCCGAAAAAAATTCCTAAATACCAATAAGCACAGGGTTAGGGTATAACCTCTCTACCCCAAACTAAGTGCTAACAAAAGCACTAACTAAATAAGTGCTAACAAAATTTGCAAATGCAGCAGCATTAGTACAGGACTTTTTATTGTTGGTCCACTTACTGTTTTATTTTTCTCTGTGTATATATAACACACACGAAGGGAACATAAAGTTTACATACATGTCTGTATAACCTATGTGTATAGTAATGCAATACACATTAATTAGAACAAGCATGCAAGTATTTTTTTTACAAGGAATTAATAAAGTTGACACTCACCTATAAAAATCTTCAAAGTTCAGTTCAGCTTTTCCCTTCTTGCCGAAAAAGTGTACAAGTAATGTAGTATCTGACAGTGAACTTGAAATATCATCAGCACGCTTAAATATTAGAATAAAAAAAATGAAATGCCATGATTGGATCAGTTACAGAAGTATAACCTGAGAGTGCCTATCATCACAATAGACCTTTCTATTAAAAGAGTTTGTGTTTTATGTTCAGTCTTAAAAAAGATTTTAGTATTAAAATCCATTAAATTAATTTAGTCATGCAATTTTCACACAAAATAGCATTAGGCTGTTAATTGCATTTAGTAGAAAACACTTAAAACAACAATATAATATAATGGAAGCTGCAATGAAGGGGGAAAAAGCAGGAAAAATAAAACCAGAAACTCTTGAGAAAAAAAAATGTTCTAGTCAGTTGAGGTAAACCATAAAAATAACTCCCTTTGTACACAATCTTCTTTCCCTTCTACTATGCAACTACAAAGAAATTAAATGAAGTTACTTCATATACTCTTATTTTATATTTCAAAATTATTAAGTATGGGATTATATTCCAAAACCACTCACATCAGTCAGGTGTACTTTACATGATCCTTTTCTGTAAGTAACAGATGACTATAGTTTAAATTTTATTGCCCAAATATATTYAAAACAACAGAATTTTAAGAAATTTTGAAACCATAAAGTAATATTTTGACTCATTCTCTTAAGAATGTTCCTCATCTACTGAGTATGTGGTCACTGCATCAGACAGGAATCTTTGAACATGTGCTAATACTTTCTCCTTAATAAGTAACTACCAAATTTGAAGGCACAGAATTAGAACAGTAAAACCAACTAATTTTGATCATTCATAATAGCAAGAGTTGTAAATAGGAAGACCTGTATATAAACAGAAGTAACTATCATCAGTGTATAGGGATTGTGCAACATTCCACTTTTTTACTACGTATTCATTACCCTTACTTGTCGTGTATGTGCATCGATTTTATCTCTTTTACAAAGAAACTCTTGATATACTGAAGAGCTAGAAAAATAATAAGGCTTTTAAATAAGACACAGTATTCCACCATGGCAATGTCCTTCTGGCATTAATGCGCATCTGCCAACATTTGAAATTCAAAAAGTAATATATTTAGTCTCCTTGCTACACCTGCCTAGGGAGAACCTTCTGTCCGAGCTCTCATTTTACTTGCAAAGACAAGATCTTATGAAAAGCAAAGTGTGGGAGCCAGTAGTCTCTGCTCTTGTTAGGCAAGCTACCACCCATCAGCAACACCACATTTTTGTGGAAGTGTGCCTGCTGACCCTGCTGTTAAAAGTACAAAACAGAATACACACTACAGAAACCTAGTAAGTATTTGGGAGATGTAACAGTACTAATTTATCACCATAATGACAGATTCTAAACCTATGGGATTTACTGTAGGTATAGAAAACTGTTCATACAGATCTATAAAGATCTGCATATACAAACATGCACACTGCACTCAGAGTCCTTTAAGTCTGACTTTATTTCATAACTGAAGGGGCTATAAATTTATAACAGATGGAGAAATGAAGAAACTAGGAAGAAACTTTGAACAGTATGCAGTAGTTCAACATCATGTACCATGAAAAATCATTTCTTACCTACATTCTCTGAAATATACTATATTAATTTCAAGTTTATGAACTGATTTGTAAAAAAATGTAAAAGGCAATATCCATTAAGAGTATTTATGTATCAACAACAAGGAAATACACGAGGCAGTAAGAACACAAATCCTTTCCTTTCAACATCCAAGAACTAAAGAAATGAGAGAGACTCTTCTGTACTTCAGTATAATCAGTTTAGGATTCTCAAGATTGTATTTCATGTACTCTAGCTTCCTCTTTATTCTCATATTCTTCTCCAGGGAGAAATAAGATGACATAGTGTATATATAGGTAGAGAGATATTTCATGTCCTTCAATTAAGACAGCTCTGCTCTTCGAGTGAGCAAACTAATTCAGAAAAGTAATCACTATTTGTCTTTTAATATTGTTATCCTCCACTACAGGACACAATATACTGAAATGCAGATACCCTGATTTCTTATGTCTTTTAAGCAATTAAATCCCTAAGCACATTCAAACAATTTCCCTTAAGTACACTGAAAAGATATCAAATGTTAAATTACAGCCTTTCATCTTGCAAAAACATTTCCAAACCTTAGACTTAGGTTGCATTCATCCATATCTAAAGAACCATTTAAAAAAATACAATCTGTAAGTCTTTTCACAATTCCCATTTGGTCAGCCTCACTAAATGAAAAAACCCCAAACAAAAACCTCACCCCAGAAACTCAACCCAGTATGCTTCTCTGCAGAATTGCGGGCAACTGAAAACTATTCCTCTGCTCCTTCTGCATTGAGAGCCTTACATAAATTCTCTCTCTTAAGGGGTAAGGGTAAAAACAAAAGCCTTAATAATTTAAAACTATTATTTATTGTTCATAATAAAAYGGATTTTGTATTTTAGATCAGTGAAAATGCAATGACCGCACCTGCTTCCATATATACAAATATGAGACTCTATTTTGATCTAGTATATTTTGAAGTCTTTTAAATGAGAATAAAAACCTGCCTCGCTTCTCTTTACCTTTATGCTAACTGCAATACAAATACAGGTAAGGAGGCGAACAGGAGAGACAAGTGTTTCAGTCACATTATTGGCTTGCTGCATAATGGCAGCATTTTTTCCTCTCAATTTCCTAATCTGAAGAGCAGTAAATCTATTTTTTTTATATTCTGCAAAATTCATTTCAAGCTTTTGATTCAAGAGGTTCAACTAAAAGTAAGCTAAACTCATGAGCGATGGTCCACTTGTAGCAACATATTCTGAGAATGAAGTATGCATATTATGCTTTGAGTTACTAAGAGCCTTCTTACTGCAAGTCCTTGATTTTTCAATAGTGATTTCCAGTTTCATTTAGTAATTTAAGAATAAACCCATAAACTGAACTCAGTGGTAAACGGCGTATTCCAACAGGATGGTGTAGTTGCTTTAAATTAGGAATAGCAGAAACAATACTGTTAACTGTCCTAGAAAGAAACTGGATGTGATGAGTAACTTCTTTTTCCCCCCAAAGACACCTTGTAAGTTGATTCTCATAACAACGAACCTTATTTACTCTCCTTTTCAATTTACACAAGGCCTTCTCAAAAGGCTATGAAACAACACTGACTCCAGTGTCACCTAGCTTTATGCCACTTTCTTAGTACAGATGGCTATAATATCATTCAGATGTGAGAGTACCTGGRAGAGATAAGCATATGGACGAAAGCCAGCCTGTTCAAACTTAAACCAAACAAGATAAAGATGATTATGGTGAGAAGTGGGAAATTCTCAGTGGAGCAAATGAAGGATATAAATTTTTTTTCGTAAGACGAATTAAAAGTGAGCAGAGAGACTTTTCATACATTTTACAGACAATTTAAATCAATGTTTAATATAGCTGCTGTTAAGCTTCAATTACATCGTAGATCACAGATACTAGCCTGAGGCATCAGATGTAAAAAATCTCTCTTCAAATTAAAGGCATGTAGAGATTGCCAGACTTAAGTCCATCTATACTTGGGACTGAATTCACACCAGCTAACTGTAGGTTAAGATGACAGTTAATTCAGAAAACTCAGTGCCCCCAGCACCTCAAATAGCCAATGAAAAGAGCAGCCCTCTCACCTCTATGTCTCCCTTAGCTGACTAGACAGGAACACTGACGTTCTGGGCTTTAAAATTTGATGGAATAAATGAAGGACTAATAACTGGACCAACAGCTCAGCAGCTCATCAATTGAAAAGCAAGGAAAGAAAGGCTGGGTATACTGCTTTATTGCAGGATTACTATGAATGTATTATTACTATGACTATTGCTATAAATATTGGTCTAAAACTCAGTTCTGTAACACTACATTTTGGTTTTGTTCAAAGGCAAATGAACTCAAGCTGATAGAGGTACAGAGAAGGCATATTTGATATCTGGGAAATGCAGGTTCTACCTTAAGAGAAAAATCAAAGACCTCACTTTGTTTAGCCTACGGTAATTAAAACTGTGGGCTATGACTGCATTTATAAACACAACCATGGGTAAGAAGATTAACACTAAAGAAGAAAAAGCCCTACAGAAATTAAGGGACAACAGACTGGTATAAAGGGACTATGAGTAAATTTAGCCTGGAAATTAGCAAAAGTCCATCCAAGTCCTCAGGTTATTCAATAGCTTCTGCAGAGGAACAGCAGGGACAAAACACTAATTACTTTTAATATGGAGCACACATTGCTTATGAAGCAAAGAAAAAGATTGTTTTACCCTGGAGGTCCGTTTCAGTTCCATGTTCTTTTCTCATTATGATCCTGCTTATGAAGCATGGGACTTGAGACCAGAGACCAGTGGGGAGTTGCTGTATGTCCTTTAATGCCACAACCAGCAGAGCAATCACCCTCACTGTATGGGGCACAGAAAAGCCTAAATGATCTAGTTTTCTAACCCTCTTAAATGATCAGTACAAATAAATGTCTTATTCAATTGTCTCAAAGCACATCATGAAACAAGAATCTGACTAGAATTTAAAGAACTATGGAAATTAATTTGACAGCACAGTGATATGCTAGTCCTCCGTAACGATCGTGTACTATTCAAAAAGACTGTTTTGGTCACCTTAAAACGTTTCTGATTCAATCGAACAATTAAAACAATCTTCGCGTGATACTGTTTTTGTGAAGATAAGCTTTGATAACATACAGAAAAAGCACATTAAGGACCTAAATATTAAAAGCTTAAAGGGCTGCAACTCTCATTAAAGTTGTCACATCACTGGACCAAAGCTAAATGACAAAGGTTTCCTGAACTGTGCAATATTGTCACTATTAGTGTCAGAAAATGTTTTTTACAKTAAGGACTGAAGAGGACTTGATCTTCCAACTCTTCCAAAAGGTAACTTTGCTTTTACTTGGAAATGACAACTTTGAATTATCACACTGCATGGAACCAAATCAATTTCATCTGAGAACTTTCAGGTTTAAAAAAAATAATTAATAGGGAGAAAAGAAACAAAGTGCATAAAATAGGAAAACAAACAGAACAGAAATAAATAAAATAGCAGTCTGTTTATGGACCAGAGACAGAGGTTGTCTTATACCTCCGCAAGGTCCGAAAAGAGTGCTTGGCTTGTGCTACGTCTCAAAGTATCCCAATAGCTTCTGGGGACAAGGTCGTCTCCTTCTGTTTTAAGAACCTGCAGAAGTTTCAAGAAGCACAATTGTTTGAAAACCAAAGAACAATAAAACAACTGCTTACAGACTTTAAAATCTTTTCCAACTGATCTTCAAAAGCATGGCTTGATTCTTTTGCTTCTACATAGAGAATTTCTACCCAGTTACATGACACTTTGTAAGTCAAAGGAACACTAGTATGTTAACAGCTATTTGCTTATTACTTATACCTCGGCTGTGCCAAAAGTATCACCAGACTCCACTTTCCCAAGCAAAATAATTTAGAGAAAAAAAATTTATTAAAAGTACATGTGAAAATGTCCTCTAAACTCAGTTATTTTGCTGTTGTGTTTCCCAACAACTCTTTTTTGCCAAAAAAAATGATTTATATTCTTATGATATGGAATTTGTTTTCTCATTGGTCAAAATATAAATGCTACCATCTAATTAGTTATATAAAATTAATTTCATCCAATAATCAGGATGACATCCTTGCAACAATAAAGAAAAGCAAAAACCAAGCCTAGTAACTCCAACTTCAACTGTAACATACTTATCAAGAGAACACTATGCACATCTGATGATCAAACTTACCTTGTTTAAATAGAAAATGTGTTTAATCTCTCCAAGGAAAATACACTTACCTTTTTGCTCTGAAATGTTTCATATTTGGATGCCTGAAAAATCCTCCCTTATTAAAACAGGCCTTCCTCTATCTTGCAATTAGTCCTAGAAGATCTACGTAATACATTTCTTCCCCTGCCACCCAAAGAATCTAGGGGAGGTGATCCTAAAGACAGCAGAAGGCTACCTGAACTCAGTTAGGGTTACTGCAACTGAATGAATTTTCCCCTTTSTCTCCAGAAGTCAATGTAAACTACATTTTCTACTTTCAGGGCTTCCCACTCATGTCCATCTGGGCATACAAGACAGACAGAATGAGTTTACTCTTCTAACTACAAACGAAAACCATTTTTTTTTGAGGCAGCACATACTATTCTCTTAGAAGATTTACACTGATGTGACTGCCGCAGTGTAAAACCACACTGTTATCATCAAGAATACTGTACAGAGTTGAAGGTTTATTCTCTCTCTGTATTCTACATTATGTCAATCATGGAAATATAAATTTAATTCTTTAAACAGCCGAAATACAGTATGATTTCTATTTTTCTGTTTTCCCTTAATGTTTTTCAGCACAGTATCTCCTCAGGTAACAGGTTGTCAATACACTTGCAGTACATCCAGCAGTGACACAGTTACATGCGTGAAGATATTATTTAAGAGCTCTTATCAATGTAATGGGGCTCACTGCTTATGGGACCATCCTGTATTAATTTGCTTCAGCTATATTTTACATGTTTATAAAAATGCATCTGTATATAAATGATCACGTAAATTTACATTGCATACAAATAATGCTCTTAGTACTACAGAAACAATATTTCAGCAGTAAGTCAATATGTAATTTAAAAGAAAATAAAAGATAAAAATGCTTTAAGATATGTAATATGAAGTGTGTCTGGCTGCAGAACACCACAACGTATTTGCTGAAAGAAAATATGCTAAATAATCTAAATTTTTTTTCAAATTGTGTACCACTTATACAAGTTCTACTATGTATTTTCTCCACTAACCAATTCAACTCAGCTCTTTCTGTAAATTGTCATCAAAGAAACATGACAAACTACCAGGAATTATACCCATGCTTAATATATATTATACTTTTGTTYCCCTTTTGAAAAATTCTGGTTTTATCTTTCTCTTATTTTGGAGTAACAGTTTCTACATCATGGCCACAGTATTCTTATATATAACTCCATTCAGTCCTAAATTGCTAAACTCAAAGAAATTGGTTTACTTCGGTGTGTACAGGATTAGGTCCTTAGGGTTTCAGTTTCTCTCTTACACTTACTTACTCCTTTGGTATTTACTGGGTCATGTGTATGAACAACACATCAATCCTTTATGCATAAAATAATGTAATATAGCCATTTTAAGTATTCACTGAATTTGTTCTCTTACTGGAGATTTACTTTAGCCAATGGAATTAGTATTTCTGGGCATGCACGTTTTATTTTCCTTACATGCATCTCATCATAATTACCATGTTCTGGTTGGCATTTGGCTAGTAACAGCACTCATGCAACACGTGCTGAAGTAGTCTTAACACACAGCTGCAGTATGCACCAGAACATGACTTGAAAGAATTAACCTATGCAAATGAAAAGACAAAAATATTTAACCTATTTAAAACTTCACTGTATYGCACCCTATGGCTTATAGACCTTGACATTTCTCAAAAAATTAGAACTGTTTTGAAGGATGAAGTGAGGAAAAGGGCCCAACACAGCACTATGGACTATCCCAGACTTTTCAGGGCTGCATCTCCTTGGTCTTGACTATCTTCAACTCCCCAGGACATCAAGGGAAACTGAAAAGGCTGCTACAGTTCTTGTTTCAGTAGGGAAAATAGAATTCAAAAATATCAATATTCTGGGGTGGGGGATTTGTTGGATACTGTGAACTCCTATACATCTGAGTCTCCTTTGCATGGAGCTCTCCATTCAGGTCATAGGAGGGCAGGAAAAGATGGTGCACACCTGGGCATCATCTTGATACAGAGTTAGGATGTGGCTGGAGTGATCCACATCTAGAAGGAGATTTTTTTTTACTAAAGCTGCAAACTATTATATGAGTAGCAAAGCCTAACTAGTTTGGTTTCAATTTAAAATAGGAGGCAGCACAGGAATATGGCAACCACTGTACAGCACCTTTCACTGCAGTAAAGCCTGATCTAAAATCCATTGAATCATAAGGCCTCGCATTTCCTACTACATTATCCTCACAACATTGCAGCATCTACATCATGTCATGGCACCTTTTCATTCAACAGACTTCCTTCCTGCACACTGCCCAAATTGTATGTGCTAACTTCACAGGAAATAAATCTGTGCATTCCTGTGAATGATTATATACAGAAACAGACTTTAAAACTAATTTCACTAGTTATCTAATTCTCGTAGGTTCCCTCCTCTCACTTTGAATGTCACAATAATCATACCARAACAAGTTTAATTCTTCTATTTTAATATCACATCAAACTTTTTTTACAACAGTTTTACTTCTGCTGTAAATCCAAAAATTAATCATGTCAGGGTGAAGACATTCAAAAACCCAGATCTCTCTCTTGCCGATTCTCTCTCCCACACYTCAAAAATGATTGAAAATGAGTTTACTGTCACCTACATAATACAGGGACTATTTTCTGTAAAATCCTGTTCTAGTTCAGCACTGAAATTTATTTGTTCTGTATATGAAGCACAAAAATATAAAAGCTCTCTTCTGGTTTCTTTTTATTTGACTAACTATTACTTCACATTATACACAAGGAGACAAGAGAGACCTGGATCAAATGACTCATGCAGGATGACTTAATACGTTAATTAAAACCAACCCTGTAATTTTTCAAGATATACTTTGTCCTTTCCCTTAAAAATATTGTTTCCTTCATTTTATATAAATAGAGAGAGCAACCCTTCCTCCTCGTAGGCTTGCCTGTTTCAGAATGCATGCAACAAGCATGCACAATCTTTTATGCAAGTAAAGATCCATCACATTTTTACTGATTAGCAGAAGTAATTTACTTGATGAAAAAGATAAATATAGTAAATTTTCTTATACCATATTATTTCACCTCACTGGTGAAGACTGCATAAATTGAAAATAATTAGAGTACATACACTGTTAGTAGAAGTATGATATCCATAAAGTTGAAGACGCTGACATACAGCAAAAACGGGCCAAGCCAAGTATCACATGTCAGAATGAAGCCAAAAGAAGGAAAAAAAAAATAAAGACAACAGAATAGGTTAAGACAAGTAAATCTTTATTTTATATATTATTAGACTTGTTTGTTTGSTTGTTTGTTTGTTTTTAAAATGTCAGTGAAGAAAAAGTGGTTTATTTTCAATCTCATTCTTTACATTTTCAAAAGAGAAGTACAGAGTTGCAGAGATTACTTTCAGGAGAAATGTTCCATTTCGTAATCTTTACTTTTTCCAAAAGCTCTTCTTTTGGGTGTAAGTTTCCTTTGTTCAGAATAAACAGTGTGTGAGAGATTCAACAATTGACCTACAGTTTTGAAAAGTTGAGAAGGATAGGTCTCTCTGGGTCGGAAGAAAAGATCCCTTTTTACGCTCAGGGAAGGTTTAAAAAGTATTAATTCTTGAAATTCAAACTTCCTATGGCTTCAGGGACAAAGATCTGAGATCAAGCATCTATGGTCCCAAAAGGATAATGGGCACTATGAGAAGCTTCGCATCTATGTCAAAACGTTTCTTATAATAAGGAATTTTTGCCATAAATATGCAAATTGCAAACAAACACGTTTTTTTCTGTCATGGGCTCGATGGAGACTTGTCCCTAATTTTTACTTGTCCAACAGTAAAATAAGTTCCTGCTGCTGCTGCTGCCACCCTCCCGACAAACCACCAAAGACTTGTCTATTTCTGACTTACCTTTCTTATGCACATAAGAAATGCAAATTTGACATTAAATGAGTATTCAGTACTCCACAAAAATCTACTCACATAATATAAACAACTAAAAACATTTTGCATTGGTCATAAGCAGTATTTAATTAAAAATTAAATTTGAATATAAAATCCAAGTTCACTTACCACATCAGCTATTTTAAAACTACTATGTTAATAACAAGCATCAGGATCAGCATGTCTACATTCACAGTTTCCGTTAGCTATGAGAGCAGGAGTATAGTTTGGTCTTGCCATTGAGATCTCTCACTCTTATAGACAATAACACTAGGTCATTGCTATTCACTTTTCCTACATTTATAGATTCCAAATGGAATCAATGCTACTGTCATAATATGTAATACAATATTTAAACACTAATTTTTCCTTTCTATAGACCACTTAATAGGTTTTTTTTCAAATAACTGCAGTTTAGGCTAAATATTGCTTTCTTCTTTATATAGTTACACATATTCTTTTAATTATATGAATTCCTTCTTTAAAAAAATTTGAAAGTGATTAGTGAAATATATACACACGCACAATTTTGTCCTACATCGAAGAAAACAAACCAACTACCAGCTGCAACTATTCTAATTCTACTTACCAGCATTGCACGTTTTTCTTCATCTCCTTTTCTTTCTCTCTTCTCATTTTTTTTCCTGAAAATCTCTTGTAGCTAAAAAACAAACCATTTTGTTCTTACTTAGTTTTCAGGCTATTTCACATGCATAACAATCATTCACTGTGAGGAACACTGTGAATAGCATTAAAATGTAGTTCTTTACTAAAATATCAGTGTTTCAATGATGCTCTACTGTTCATATTCATGCCTTCATGTTCCTTCTGTCACCTTAACCATCACACAGAAAGGAAAAAGGAAGTATTTTTTCCACAAAGTAAGGCTAGTAATTCTATTTGGGAGTACGACACTAAGAACATCCTATTTAGCTTTGTATTTTAGCCAACCCAGCCTATACAAAAAGGGTGAGTTCCAGCCTTTTTCAACACCTGCTTTCTTGTCAGGTACTAATTAGTATCTGTGTGGCTATGTAGGCAGCTGAATCAATCTTTTTTTCATATTGTTAGTTTCCAGCCAGATCAGTTCTTACTCCTGCTGGCACAAGGGAAGGGTGGAAACACCTGGTGGGGGTGAAACATTCCCCTTCAGCAGCAACAAACTACTACTCAAGAGTAATTTATCAAGTACCGATTTTTTTCAAGTCTGTTCAAAGAATACCTTCAGGTCTTGTAAAATACCCCTTTCACAACTTTCTCTACATTAAGAGCTTTAAACATGACTTCTGAGAAAACCTCAAATACAAGATTTAAAACATACAGAGATTATTAAACGTATTTATTTTTGCGAACCGCAGTCTTCAGACTAAGAAATGGTCTGTACTTATCTTTCTTTGTAAGTATCTGTATTATTTAAATATTTTTATTTATAATAATACTTACTAATATTCCCAAACAATTAGAAAAAAGTGACACCTTGTTTACTCTTCACAGGAGACAGAACAGTATTAACTATGATCCTATCTATATCTCTACCAGTGAACTTCAGCTTTTCAAAAATCGCACCTGAAAATATTGTACTGCCACTTGCAGCATTTGCTCATCTCAAAACGGCTGAAAAAAGAATAAACTATCTAGAATATGGTATTTTCAGAACCAAACATGATGGCATACAGACAGTGGTAACATAAATACACAATTGTGGCAGTTGTTTCAAAGACCTGATTTTACCTACCGCAAGTCTGATAAAAACCTGATACTATAATAAMATGCACACAGAGGTCCCCAGGGATCGGAATGTGAAAGATAAAGTGTGTGTGATAAATTTTGCAAGCAAATTTTCCAAATTTAATTTCAGAATACCATATTTCAGAGAAGGCAGATGACTAAGAGGGATCAGCAAACTCTGCTGTAGGGGTATAACAACATTGAAATAAATGAATACAGTGTTTAGCAATTAAATAGCAAACACATTTATAAATAACGCTTTATGAATTTCCAGAATTGACTACTGTGTTCTGGAATTGCCTATAAGGCAAATACAGACCGGAATATTGTGTGTGTCACTGTATTTTTGAGTATGGGATCAATTTACAGACCTTGGTATGTTTTTCCTCATTTTTTGAAAACCTACAGGCACAAATTACTGTAACCTATGCTGACAAGGAAGAAGTCATGACAAAACATTTAGCTGGATGGCCTAGARTATTGCACACAAAACTGTGGAAAGAGGAAAGGTAAATGAAGAGAGAGAAGTAGAAAGACTTGGATGTATTTCCCCTGCCACAGAGGCAAAGGGAGTAGGATTCTGTTGCATTCATCATTAAAGCACTTGCTAAACTTCTGGAAATGGATCTTTTGTTCAGAGGGAGTGCTATAGGATAYCAGCGAGTAGAAAAGTGAATGCGAAAAGGATCTAGGAGTACTTTCATAGGAACATTGTTTGAAATAGGATAATGAGATTGACTGCTGAAAGCAGCAAAAACAAGATCTCCTGTAACAAGAGAACACAATCCTTCTGTTCCCTGACCTCACCCCTATGACATAAGCAAAGAGGAAAGCACAAACACCATGGAATTAGTTTACAAAAACACTAAAGCTGTTATCAGAAAAATTAAGTATTTTTCAACTCCACACTACACGTACTCTTCTCTTCAAGAATCACATAACACGTGATCCCTACGCCAATCTCTTCAAAGTCTCTTTATTTGCAAAACTGAATAGCATTAGCTATACTTCCAATTTTATGATAGCTGACTGTAATCAATGGAGAAGTATTTTGCAAATGGTGGATACAGTTCACATGGCAACACTCACAGTCTCCTGCTTCCAGGCACATAGGAGATGATGCATACCCAAGCAAGGTGAGTACAGATGCCAAGTGTATGTTCTGGGGCCAGGTCTATCACAGCTGCAGCATCACTGAATCAACTTCTATTTTCATATTTACTTTTATTTACACAGACATTATCTATCTACCTACCTACCTATTTTAGTCTTTCTCGCTTCATATCTAATATTCTGACTTACGGGTTTTGATCTAACTTTTGAAGGGTCACTGACATGGTAAMCAAGCAGAGTTAGGGTCAGGCTTAATCTATACAAATTTGTTAAACACAGTAATAGGTGGAGAACAGTGTATCTGACATTTGAAAATTCTCCTTTCTTTCTTCTATCCACCAAGTCTGGTAACAGGAAAAGAGTAAGAAGGAGAAATTTTTATCAGGGACCATGACAGAGAACAAATAAAAAGTAGGATGTGAAGAGGACTATAAAAGCATAGTTAGAAAGAAAGATGCAATATCCACAGTTAAATGTTGTCCTTGCTTCCTGCCTTATATACTTATTTGATTTCATTTTCAGCAACAGTTTCTAAAAGACACAGCCTCCTGCTTCAATTTCCTCCCACTTAGCTGTTGTAACAGAAGCCTTTTTCTTTTTTTTTTTTTTAAACTTGTCAGTCTATTCCACCACATTTTGTTTTATGGAATCATGAAAGACTTTTCTTTTTTTTCTCCTTCTTCTGTTCTTCCTCTGGCCAATTAATCCAATGTTTGCTGGCTTTTTCCCCCAATCGGAGGAGATGGTTATCAGGAACTGGCAAAAATAACTATGTGTACATTTAATATTAGAATATAAAAAATGATCAGCATACCACAATTTTCAAGTGGTAACRGCTTCCGAAATAAATGAGAGCTGTTCTGCTTAACCTATGCCACCAGAAAACAAGTCCCCCAGATCTCACTCACTTGGTTGTGTATCATTTCCTCGAAAAGAAGAATTGAGTGAAGTTCCGTGTGTTGAGGACAGTTTCTTTCACGTTTCCGTTTTCTCTAGGTTAGCATAGCTTATCTGAATCGAGCCTCATAACTTGACTTGAAAACAATTAAGAAACAGCACACAGGAAATTAGGGTGTCTTCGTTTTAAATAAATAGTGGTCTGACACTTAAATCCATTCCATGTGTCTGTTTCATTCTTTTTATTTTGTTCCATCTTCTACTTTAGTAAGGCAGCGGGCTTCTTCTCATATGTATTTACTGTATTTATTTAAAAACTCAGCTACACAAAAAATGTATGAAGATAAGAATTGATGTCTTCTGTAAATATCTTTTTTACAAACATCTGATTCAATTCTTATTAATATTTTTTATTCCGTTAATCGCCTGTACTTATTCAGTAGAAAATAAAGGCCTTGTGTGGTCTTTAGAAAGCTTGTCTAAACCACTAACCACAAACCTTTAAATGCTAATTTCTAAAGAAATGTCAAAAACTATGTTTGCCATAGCTGAGTGTTTCAGTGTTATCCCAGGCATCTGCTGCATATGGACATCACCAATTTAGAAATCTCTGATTTATACTGTATTGTGCAGTTTGTTAACGTAAAGYCACGTAGTCATTGTAAAATAAGAAGCCCTAATGATGAGTGGGCAATCTTCTGCATTTCATGATTTTTTAAAAAATTATCAATTTTTTACTTCATTACTGACATTCATTTAGAATAGCATTAATTATCCCTCCCATTTCTTTTAAAATCAGAAAATAAATGAAAAAAACATAAATCTGAAATAGCCCTCTTGTACCAAGGCCTTTTAATTTTATATTTGTCAGTGCAAGCATCATTCTCCTGTACTTAGTGGATCCTATCACCCAAAAACTTATGAAGTATTTGAATTTTAAGATGCAATTATCAGATTTCTCATGATCAAAATCAAAATATAGTGGATGATTTAAGATTTTTTGAAGATTTTCTCTCAAGTGCCAAATTCTTCTTAATGCACAAATCTCAATGACATGTGAAGTAAGCTAATTTTTCTTTCAAAGTCTGGGCCTTTTAGAACTATTTAGATTTCTAACCAGAAGAAAAATAAACTCTCTGCTTAAATAATTAGTAAGAAGAATTTACAGAACTGCTTTTTTCAAGCAATAAACTGAGTAAAGCTCTAGTTGAAAAATACTGTAATTCAGATTTGTAATGTGACAAAACATTTGAAGCAACAAAACTACTGTCAAGTTCTAGATGTCCTGCTAACTGTTCCAAAGCACATGAAAATTATTCGGCTCAAAGTCAATTTTGCAATCAGGAATATTCTGCTTAAAAAGAAATCACAAGCTTAGCAAATTGGTTCAGCATATGGATTTCATGGGCTGAACTAGATATATGTACAGTACATTTTATTTCCTTATAAATCTTGTCCAAAACAGATGATAGTGTTAGATTACGTCAGTCAATATTTTCAGGTCACCTGGGATTATAAGCAGAATGAACGACAAAGCGAAGTGGTCTCCCAGGAAAAGATTCTTTTGCAAGTCCCTCCATCATTATGGCAATTAAATAATTTTGCTGACCATTGATATAGTAGTATTACTTTAATAGCCTAATTATCTGTGAACATAGTAGCAATTAAAAAGATCCAGAATAAAAACTGGAATTAAGCTTCAAAAATCATTATATACAACACACCCATGCACTGTAATAAGGAGATACTATTTACAATTTACATTACACTTACTATTTACATTAAATAAGGCAAATAAACAACTATATTCAGTAAAGAATAGCTCATGTTCTCATGATTATTGACATCATGAGTCTCAATCCATACAAAACAATGGATTTCAAGATTACATCAAAATATTCWGACTGAAAATATACATACCACTAAGAATTCCTTTTTGTCCACCATCTCATTGCCATCAGTATCAAACATGTTGAAAGCGATTCTAAAACCTGCATGTGGCTCTGCCAAAAAAAGCCCATTCAATTRTTTATTTGCTTGGAAACAAAGCAAATAAAAAACTCTAAGAAATTATTTGGTGTCTGTTTATAAAAGCCATATCCTCAACTGATTTAAATTAGTACATTTGTGTACATAGCAAATGCAAATCATAACATTTGTAAAACAGTATTATCCATGTTATGAAAACAGAAGGCACACTCACAAATTCATAGATTAGGGGAAATAGACAGTAGAAACAGAATATGAATTATCCAAGAAAAATATCTCACAGTAATGGCTGGTTGGGTAGTTGAAAGTGTTAGTTCATAACTAGAGTCCATTTTATGTTACAAAACACAAATTTGTAGAAAATAAATTTTCTATGAAAACACAGTGTTCTAAAAGACACTTTAAAAAGTTTTGCAAAAAAAATACAGGATGCAACTTCTGGTCAAAACAAATGGTGTGCTTAAAGAGACCCAGAATTTTCTTGTTTACATGCTTAGAGTCATTGAAATTTGAAATCAGGTTAGAATTTTGAATTATTTCCAAAATGTGGGGACTTTGAAGGTAACTGTAAGTGAAGCTTTTAGGCAACATTTTGGTGATACTCAATGATTTGCAATATGGATGAATTATGGCCAAAAGTTAGTCCAGATAACAAAGAAACGATGGAAGAATATCCATCAATCCAGCAGTTGGGGATTGTAAGGGTTCAGGGTCAAGTTCCTGCTCTGATTCACAATAAGAATCCAAACCATGTCTGAAGAAAAACCTAATGAAGCCAATAGAAATTTTTGAATTACATACAAAGGAAAGACAAGTAAAACACTTTGCTCCTTCCCAAAAAACACCTCTTAAAATATCAAAACAAAGTCTGTATCAGGCTTTGTTTACTCTAGCTATAAGTTCTTCTACTTCGTTTTTATGGGTGGCAGAAGAGTAAGTATTCAATTTTGTTAGTGTTTTCTAACATAAATAAACATTTGCTTTAGTTTGACAGATTTTATATTTTATATTCCATCCTTGTCTCATTGATGTCACCCATTATGCACTAATAGGTGAAACAAACCAGTAATAATGTATATCTTTCTCTTCTCCCTATATTCAATGTCCTTTATGAACTTCAGTAAATTCAGCTAGAAATTTTGTAGGAATTTCAAAGAAGAAAATAAATTTAAGCTTTTAACTGGGGTTTAGTCGAAGTGTATGGCTCGACTTTCTGAGTAGTCAGGTAAAAGGTGTTCTAGATAATAAAGTGCTTAAATAAAATATAACACAAGATTCCAGTAGGACAGAAGAGGTTCAAATGGACAAAGAGATGCATGGTAACATTTTTTTCCATATTGGGATATGTGGGAGAGGGGGAAAAAAAAAAGGAAAAAAAAAGGAGTAGTGTAACATACAGCAATACATTCAGAGCTTAGAAATTTGTATGGAAGCTTTTGAGCTTTTTTTCTCCAAAAATACTTACTTGTTAAAATACATAAGAGGAATAAATATTCTGTGTAAGATATCACACCTGAAGACAAAAAAAAAAGTTATGCCATATTAGTTTCACCTTGTTTTCACATCCTAAACTTGAAAATATTAAATCTATGTATAAGAAGGACAATTTTTGTACATGTTCATATGCATATTCACACTTGTCCTGGTTTTGGCTCGGATAGAATTAATTTTCTTTCTAGTAGTTGGTATAGTGCTATGTCTTGGATTTAGTATAAGAAGAATGTTGATAACACACTAATGTTTTTAGTTGTTGCTAGGTAGTCTACTTCCCAAGGACTTTTCAGCTCACATGCTCTGTGAGGTGCACAAGAAGCTGGGAGGGAGCATAGCCGGGACAGCTAGGCCAGCTGGCCAATGGGGTATTCCATACCATGTGATGTCATGCTCAGCATATAAGGCTGGGGGAAGAAGAAAGAAGTGGGGGACGTTCGGAGTGATGGCGCTTGTCTTCCCAAGTAACCGTTACGTGTGATGGAGCCCTGCTTTCCTGGGGATGGCTCAACACCTGCCTGCCCATGGGAAGTAGTGAAGGAATTCCTTGTTTTGCTTTGCATGCATGCGCGGTTTTTGCCTTCCCTATTAAACTGTCTTTATCTCAACCCACGAGTTTTCTCACTTTTACCCTTCCGATTCTCTCCTCCGTCCCACCYGGGGGAGAGTGAGCGAGCGGCTGTGTGGTGCTTAGTTGCCGGCTGGGGTTAAACCACAACAACACTTCTGTGCATGTGACTGTATTCAACCTGGTCAATGAGTTATTTGTCTAAAATATTGATCTATGGKGTCGGGTTTTTTGTTTGGGTTTGTTTTTTGAGTATTTTAGGGGAGGAATACATTAAATATGGCAAATAAACAATTATAGTCAGTGGAGAATGGTTCATTAAACAGAAACTGGCTAGATTCTTAGAAGCTAATAGAAATTATTTATTCGATTTTCTTTCCGAAAACCCCACCAATAATTCATGACAACACTCTCATATAATATGAGAACATTTACTCTGAGAACATTAATAGTGCTCCCTCCTGATACGTACCATTTGAATACGGTTCTTGACTTTAATATGTGTTTTATAAGTGCATGTCCTATATAAATTGAAAACTTGGTCTCATGTTACTTACGAAAGCATAGATTTGGACTTTTGAGTTGTCTTTATATGCACATTTTCATAATCATCACCTGAAATTTATATTAAAACTCTTACTAGATGAATGTGTAAATTTTGTTAAATATTTTTAAAGTCTGTTAGAGACATTTGTACTATCTCTTCTTCTACATTCTGTAAGATCTGTGAGGAATACGTCCTAACCTTTTCATCTTTTGTTAGATGTGGAAAGGCAATCAGAGTGTGCAATGGCACTTCCTTTTCTCTTCAGAAGTCATTAAGGCAAAATTTAAATTCGAGCTGAAGTCACTATCCAAATAGTATGTCTGGTACCATAAGCTGTACTTCTGCTTTTCTAACTCTTGGGTAAAGAGATAACCTTGCAGAATGCCCTTAGTACCAATGAAGAGAAGCATCTTACAGTTCAGTAAGAACTGAAAACAATGACTTGCAGCTCTCCCAAAAGCCCTTATCTCTAATGATCTTTGAGGCTGAACTAGCAGAACTGGTTCTTGATTTCTAACAAATTGATTTTGTCTGTTCTCCAAAACCAAAAGTGTTAAGTCAGTCCATAATATCAGACTATTTCAAAAGAGTAAAAAAAAAGTATTTAGATGCCTGAGAGTAAAGATGTCTATCAGCTGGGATTTTCAAAAGTTGCTGGCTGTCTCCTTGATTTCAATCCAAGTCAGGTGCAAAAGTTTTTCTAAAAACAGCCACATCTTTGGATGTTTAAATATCTTTTAAAATCTGACTTAACTGAATATGTGACAAACTATGTAAATAGTAATCTGATTTTTTTTCACTGAAAAACCTACAGAATTAAAACTCAAAACATTGTATCATTCATGTGGATTTTACAGTTATTTGAACACATTTAACATCAGCACTTCCAACACTGCCGAAGTAAGAAACTTTGGCATTTTCTACTAATATTTACAGCACAAAACATTCTAAATTAATTCTGTCCTGAAACAATACTCAGGGGCAACTTTCTGTCCTCTTGAATAGCTGAGATATGAAAATCTCAGTTATATTTCTCTTGGATCTGTCCAAATGCCTCCCCAAACCTTTGACCATACAATACTCCTCCCTAAAAGCCAGCTGTCCTGAAAGAGGAGCGTCTTCAAGGGAATAATATCTACTGTCCTCAAACATAAAAGAAAAAATAATCAACCACAGAGATCTCCACAGATATCACAGGGACTGGAATATGAAGACAATACAAAAGAACGACAGTTGACTGAATTGTCTTTGAAACCAAATCACATACTAGAAAGAATCACTAAAACCCTCAACCCTTTACCAGCTGAAACGCTGCCCTCCAAACTTCCATAACATCCATGGAAAAAAAAGATATTTTCCAACCTTTTGATCCAAGAGCAAATTTAAGTCTTCAGAACCAAGATTTTACTACCACTACTAGATCTAGTTAGGAAGGCTACTAAGTACTTTTAATACCACCTATGCTCTTCCTCAATTTACACATAGCTCCACACTGAAGATTAGCAAAGATTAAATGCAAGCATTTAAGTAATGCAAGCGAATGCTTTATCTTCTTGATTTTATACAGCAGCTTGCAGAAATTAGTTTTCAAAGGCCTGCTTGAATCTGTTTGGACAAGCAGCTATCAAGAAATCAGATACCTCAAAGGTTCTCATTCACTGATGTAAAACATTCTTTAATAGCCAGTCAATAAATGTAAATATATATTTTTGTTTGTTTGATGACACCTTCTTTGTTGTAAAACGGAGGAAGAAAGTGCAATTGTCAAGTAGTCCATCACAGGTATCAAGAGAGCAATATAAAAGGCCTTGAAAGCATTCTCTCCTTTTGTTTGTACTGGTATATTGTAGCTGTAGACAGACAGTTCTGGTTGATTGCTCTGAGTGTTATGGGAGAGAGGCTCTGAGATGATGACTGAACAGAAAGAAAAACTTACACTAAGATCAGAAAGAAGGGAGGGAGGTCACTCAAGGGTAAAACATAAAAATAAAACTTCACAACAACTGGCATAAATCTATGTGGCTCATCTGATTTAAATGAATCTATGGCAAATTAAATGGACATGGGCTTTCGCTATTTGCTCCATATTAAAATGTGCATGTTTTAAAGAAAATGAGTAAATTAGTCTTGGAGTTTTCATGTCATGTTCTAAATAAACACTAAATTAGAATTAAGGAGACCTGAATTCTATTCCCATTCCTGTCACTGGCTTACTGAATGACCTTATCAGTCATAAGACCCATCATCTTCTCTTATATTATCTATAAAATGGGGTAACAGAAATCACTTTTTTGTAAAGCATGCTGAAAAGCTATGTAAGTGCTAAAGTTTATTACTAAGTTTACCAGCTTATTATGCCAGTTTTGAGTCGTCTTAATTCCATCACCTTCTGTAGAATTTCACTGGCAGAAAACTGGAGTAAGATATTGTTGAATCACGACTGCATATGTTGCAGACACTTTATTACAGATTTAATAGGCAACATCCAGATATGTTTTTTTAATACTGATAATGTATTGATTTAACAGATTCTGAAGCTGAATTTTTATGTAATTAATATTGCAAAAGTCAGCTGTTCTGACTACATAGAAAGCAGCCTAGAGCAAGGAAATACAATGCAAAGATATGCCAGTTTCTGCCTCTCTGGGGTTCTGGCTGCAGACTCAGGGAAAAAAGTAAGCACCTCTATGCACTAGATATTTGAGCCTGGGACCCTCCTCTGAGAGTAGGTGCATACTTACTCCTTTAGTAATTTTGAGTTGCATTTGAATTAGATGCATCAATTACATGCACACGTTTGACTGGAATTTTGTTGTTGGCATGCATATTTTAAACATTCATAAAGTGTCTTTATTTTATAGCAAGCACTTGTGGCTGCTTTTAAAAATATTTAAAACACTCCACCAGACTTTTGCCATTCTGAATATAAGCAAAGGAATATGTAGATTATTTCTCATAGATAGCTTTTAAATGCCTGTATACAAGCCATCATAGGTTTTTTTTCCGTTTTTTTGTTTTTGAAGTGATAGAGCTTATTAAGAAAGAAAAAAAAAAAAAGAGGAGACCAGGAGTGTGGCTCATGGCTCTTCTTTTACCAATAGTGTGAGTTTTAAAAGCTATCAAAGCCCCCATCTGCAGAATTTAAAGGGATATATAGCATTTCTGATACTGTCTCTTTGTGTGGTGAAGAAAATGTTTATTTAGTGATTTAAGATACCATTACTGTCTTTAAAAATAATCACACCATTGAACCTATTAAAAAAAGAGACATGGTGTGTTTATTAGAATATTCTATCTACGGTCCATAGATCATTCTTCATTACAACAAACTGAACTTGAAACATTCAAACATCAGTTTAACAAACTCTAAGATACCAATTCACTTAAAGAGGTTAGCTGTAAGATGGCATGATTAAAACACCGTAGAGACTAAAGGGAACTTTTCCATGCTGTAAAATGTAGAAAGCAACAAACACTTCTTAGCTTTTTGAAGATGTGACTCAGATTAAAGTACAACATCACTTTAGCCACAATAAATTAATACAGTGATAATTTGGTTCAGGAAAATAAATTCTTATCCCCCACCTTTCTCATTAAGATTACGGAAAAGTTTGGATGATCCTTTCCAAACTGGTGGTGTCTCCATAAGGATCTGATTCAGTTCCTAAAAAATAAGATTTAAAAAAGATAAAAGTATATATTTAAATATTTAATGACGTAGTTAACAGATTACGAGTAAACACTAGGAAATCAATATAAAAGACAAGGAACTGCATGCAAATCTATCAGTTAATTTAACTTCAGTTTACCACAAAGACTTTGGAAGTACTCAAGCACATACATAAATTTTGCACACATGATTATTCCAAGAATTGCTCATCTGCACGAATACTAAGTGTTTGCAGAGTTGGAGAGAGACATGCAACCTATTTTTTGCTGAAATTACTCACCACTGCCCATATTCACTGAAGCCAAGGATAAGTCCCCCTGGGTTTCAGTTAAGGTTTTCATGCAAGCTCCAAGCAACTGTTCTTTTAAAACATTCAACCTGAACTAAAGCAAACTTCACCCATGAATATGAATGTACTTTACTTAAAATACAGGAATACAGACAGTCTTTTTGCAGTTGTACAAATGTAAGGGGGAAAAAAAGTAAGAGGCACTTAAACATCACAAAAGGTAGAGAGCGGCATGAGTATTTCAAGCAGCTTTGGATACACCTGTTACACTTAGACACTAAAGAAACTCAGTCAGATATGGGCTGAGGAAGGAACTGACAGAGGCTTGAGAAAGTCAGTAAGTCCAACAGAACAAGCACAGCTGCTCAAGTATCTTTGAGATTCTGGATTCAGCTGAGTCTGAAGTGACAAAAACGAAGAAACAAAGTCTCTCCATTTTTTTTTTTTTTAATAAAGATTTAAAAACTCCCTTCTTTCTCCTATGACTCTCAGTTTACATCATGAAAGAAAGTAACTGTATCAAAATCTACAGCTATAAGACAGCACAGGAATTATTACCCACCTGCTTTGAAAGGGATCGCCACTTTTTAGCACCTGCAACAAAAGACAAAGTTATGAATGTACAGAATTTAGTTATGCCAGTGTGGTGTCATAAAAATCAGACTGCATCTATACTGTGCGTTTTCTAGTCAAAGAAGAGGTATTTTTTCTACTTCATGAGGCTAACTTTCAACCTGGTTCCAAAAAATTCTCTTTATGTTATAAAAAAAAATAATTAACTTAATACATAGCTAAACTCCTAACTTTAAAGAACCAATTCAGATGTATAGTTTTTAATCCAAYTCTGCTTCAGTGAGAGAAAAGACTTTCTACCTCCAAAATACACCACCAAAACATTAAACAGGAAATAGAGGGCATTCATGTTAACCTGTGGTATCAATATTCTGAAATTATTATTTAGTAGCAGTAGTATCACAGTGCAGATTGTAGGGAGACCTGGATTCTGGCCCTTGCTTCAGGGACTACTCATACCTTTTAAAGCAAATACAGAAAAAAAATCATTGAAACTACAGCAGGTGCTAAGATTCCCTTCAGCCATTCCTAATAACTAAGTTTCATGCTCCCTTTTACAGCCTCTGTCAGGCTCAATTTTTTTTAAGTAGTTTTAACAGAGGCGCTGAAGAGGGCCTCCGGTTCAGAACTGCAACTGCTCGTTAACACTGAAAACTGATAATGACTAAAATTGAGCAGATGCTTTTTCCTAACACCTTACATGAAAGACTCCAGGAGCAGAAAAAGATACTCGCATTCSACAACAGTCATCCACAACCATCCAAGAATTCAAAACTTGAGGTTCATCGCCACCCTCTCAAGAAAAACATTTGCTCAGATTCAGTATTAAGATAAAGCACCGTGAATATCAGAATTCACAAAGGTACAAAAAATAGCATAGTATGTAGTCAAATCTGTAACATTTTGCTTGGTAAAGGCTCATTTTTATAGAGCAAAATGCTCTGTGGTATTAGAAATCCCTTCCTCATGATGAACTCCATGCTCTATTAAATAATTATCACGATAAAGAAGGTACTCACTATGGTCTTTCATGAGTTCATGGTTAGAAACTCACTGAAATTTTAGTTTTACATCTTGGTAAAGGTTAGCACCGAGACTGTCCACAGCTCCCACTCCAACTATGGTGGAGTTATATCAAGCAACATCATAACATGAGCCAACAGATTTTCATATACTTTTCAGTTTAATTTTTTCATGTCAATTAAAGTCTTGTCTCAAAATACTAAATAAAACCCAACAAAGCAACCTCATTTGCCATACAAATTGATAGATGTTTATGCCTACCATAAGAAACTCAGGGAATAAATATAGTTAACTTTCCAATTAGACAATTTCCCAGTCTCATACATTATATATAGATTTTATTTCTAGACAAGCAAGTGAAGATTTATGTGTATATACATACTTATAACAGCTCAGTATTAGGCTAAAACTCAGTATTAGGCTAAAACTAAAAAGACTCTATAGTTAGAGCTAAAGGGAACAAAAGATATTTCCTCTTCTCTTAATTGGCTTTCTAAATATATAAACATACATTCAGATAATCAAAATGTATCAAGCATGACTGTCAAAAATATTTTATTTTCCCAAATGAAAGCCTGCACCATAAAGGCAGCAGCAGCAAGTTAATTATAGCATTTATTTTATATTTTTTATAATAACTGCCTGGAGTCAAAAGTTACATTTTATAAAAGAAAAGATACTCTTACCATATTAGTTAGTGTTTAATCAAAAAAGGAAGTGAACACCCTCTTGACCTTTGTAGGGTTTACAAGATTTCCAAAGTAAATTAATCACAATAGACGCATTCACTCCATCACAAATCTCATTCAGGTCTAGTATTATTAGCTTTTCTATAAAGCAGACATAAAGGGCTACTATTATTACTCTTCAAAGGGCATTTTTCATTTTTGACAAAACTCAAGACCTTTCTAGTCTTCATCCATAAAAAAAAACAGGTGTATGTTGGGTTTTTTTCTGCAAAATATAGATGCTCTAGTATGTCAGCCTGAATGGACCCAATTATTTACAACTTGTAAATTTACAAAATGATCCAAAAATACAAAATACGATGTTCAGAATGTATTATTTTATTCAGAAAAATACCTTCCTTAAACTCACTACCTCCCATGGAGCAAGACAGAAAATTAAACTTGCCCAAACAGACAAAGCGGTACCTTGACAAAGCTGCAGTACGAAGGTTAAAATTAACAGTCAGAGATCAGAAGCTGGAAGTGGCAATACCTGCAAGGTCATCTACTTCCTTCCTATTACTTCCTCTACTATTACTTCCTACATGTCAGCCTTCTGTCCAAATGTCCCAGACAACATGACTTCCACTATAATGAAGTCATCCACTTCTACTTAGTTACAGCCTCTTACACAATCCCTTAAAATAATTACCTCAGTCACGTAATCTCTGATACTAGTCTATAAAACCAAAGGACATCCAGGTTAGTTTTGCTTTCAGTCTCAGAGATGAACTGGAGGCACAGGAAGGATTTTGATACAAATAAGGTTTGCTACAATGAATTCAGAAGGGTGCCTGACTGTTCAACTCCAGATCTCTTCTCCTTTGGCATGAGATGAACAGAATGTCTTTGTGATCTTGACGCTGTTTGGTTCGGTTTGGTTTGATTTTTAAAATCTGAACGCTTGCTGTGAGAGAGGAGGAAGCATAAATTTCATTAGCATGGAAAAATCTTAATAGCAAACCGTGCCTATAGTGTGGTCCAACCAGTCAAACTGTCATAAAATGGAATTAAAACAAAATGTTTAACTGATGTCCAGTATAAGGCACAATTGCTTCATGACCATACATGGCGAAACCCAATTCCACAGTAATAAAAAAAGGAAGACTTGGAGATCTGGGCAGAGGAAGCAGATACAAAGTGCTGATGTATTTGTATTAACTTTTGTGATAAGGATCTGCTTCCTCTCTTTTTTAACTGCAGAGGAAAAAAAGAGAATGGAGATTTCCTTTCTGGTAAGAGTTTCAAAGTTTTGAAAGTTTTCACCATCTAGGCTCTATCTTCTGTCTTCACTGTTACAATGAGATTATATCTTTATTCAAAAGTTATAGAAGTTTTGATCACTGATGTGCCATGGCTGAATTCTTTCCTCTTGTTTCATTACTGTTAAGAGAACAAAGGGGAAAAATCTAACATCTGCACAGAGCTTTAAGCTCTCCTCTGACTGTTTTAGCTGCTTTTGACTGTTCTCTATACTAGCTTTGTGGTGTAGACTTTAGGAAGAAAGACCTAAGGTGAGTTATTATACATGTCACACYTGAGCAAAGATATTCACTTTCCCCAGAAGTTGTGTGCTGCTACCAATGCACTGCAAGCCTGAGGGGCAGGAAATCAAACTAGATCAGAAATGGATCACCTTACTATTTAGTCACCCTTTGATACTTAAAGCAAAAATTTTACAATAAGTGAACTGAAGTTGATAGTTTATTTTTCATTAATTTAATTAACACAYAGTGCTAACTCTGGCAACTTTTAAGTGTAGAAAGTGGATCCCCTGGGGGACTGAAACTCTTACTCAAAGCATGTTATTTAGAAAGCCGTGATACGGTTATAACATCTCTGTAGGGCAAAAAAACCCTAACACGATAGCAGATGACAATTTAAGATGGCAAAAATTGCAAAACAATGTTATCCTAAGTTATTTAGAGAACTCATATCTTGCCTGCCTATTTGCACAGAAACTATACAGAGGAGGAGGCAAGAGTTTTACAGCAATACTGGCCTGCTCAGAAAGAAACCATAACTGTAACTGTGTCAATGCAAATCATACAAACGGACTTCTTGTCTTTCATGCCTGTTGAGCTGTCTGTGACCTCTAAGACAAGAACATTTAACTAATGACTAATATACATATGTTTACAATCTAGTAACAATCAGGATACTGATTGTATGCACTTGGATACCATTAAAAATAAAATTGTGCAAGATGCAGTACCTTTTTACCACAATCAGAAACAGAAGTAGTAATCAAAAGCAAATGGAAAAATAACATACACCACTGGCATTTTCCCTAGCAATTTTATTAATATAAAACTCCTGCTTACGTTTGGGTTCATCATTTGTGACAGCCTGAATGAAGTCATATGGAGTCATATACAGCTGTCCTTCAAATTCTAAACTGGCAAACCTACGAAACCGTTGCTCCCGAGGAGTTGCATAAAGATGTAAATCTTCAAGGTCTGATCTGTTTTCTGTAACCTTCAAAGACAGAAGGAAACAATTTTAATGTATGAAAAAAATTTTGGTTTACAATTGCCACTGCCATTCACCATAAAGAAACTGTAAATGTAAAGGTGATAATTCGTAAAGTCAAATGCATCCAAACATTTTTGTATGGTAAAAGCTGAAACTACAATCAGGATTTCACTGCTAGCATTTTTAGTCTTCTACAATCTTAGCAATAAATGCATTCAAATTGTTGACACTACCCAAGCTCAGAGGAAAAAGAAAAAAAGAACAAAAAAGAGAACTTAGGCTTTTGAATCATAGAAAAAGGGGCAACTTTAACTCAAGGAAGTCCATGTAACTTCAGCAGTCAGTCTTCCAACAACTCTGCTAAAATTATTTTGGTTGTCTGACATTTCCAGAAGAGAATGGAATAACACTTTTTTTATATTGCTTCTTAGTGTAGAGCGCAGCTGTTGACAATAATAGGCAAGACACCTCCATAATATACTCCAGTGTAAAACTTTAACGGACACTGCTATTTCAGGTATCCAGTGCAATTAAAGCTACCATACTTGTGGGAACAGAAGAAAAGAGCATAATATTCCTCCAGAGTTACAGAAGTACTACATGGCATTAAGTTCACACCTCATGAGAGTTTATAGATGTCAGGAGTTTCTGGTATATTTATCATCCAGCTGATGTACATGTAAACTTGGTAGTACAAAACTGTAAGTGTTCTAAATTATTACATCTTTGTGTTACACTGTCAAACCTTTTAACAAAAAATATGCTCCTGCTACCGGCAAACTTTTTTTAGCCCATAACGAGGCAAGCTCCTCTGTGGAATCAGTTATCTTGAAGAAAGTGTAAGTATCTTGAACTGTTTTTCAGAGATGAAAAAAACAAACCCAAACCGCTTCATAAAAGGAAGAGCAATGATACCGCTAACTTCTCCCAGTATGTTAAAATAGGAATGCATCATCTTATCAATGAAACATCCCAAGCTGCCATTGTCCTCACTATTCTTGTCATTTCATASAGTATCCCTAGAATTCTTCAGGTGTCAAACTAAGGAAAGGCAACAAGTAGCACATGGTTTAACTAATGTCTATGTTTTCTTTTAACAACTAAGAAAACAGCCAAATACATTTTGTTTTTCAGAGAGGCATCTAAACACAACGAGAAGTTGGGAGATGTCTGCAGTTGCTGTCTGGTATGAGGTAACAGTCCTCAGCAACAAATGGAAACTGGTTTTCCAAAACCTTTCTAAGAATAGGTTTCAGATTTCAGCAATTAGAAGCAAAGGCACATTTACACTGATCAAAAATCTGGTGACTTTCCTTCTGCTTTCCAAACAATGTCCTTAAATATAAAACATTAGTAAGACCACTGCAGTGAAACAAAATTTTATGGCCCCAGTTGTAACTAAGAAATCAAATTACGTTTGTAAAATAGACACATCAAAAATGAATGTGTCTAGAAGAGGTCAAACACTTTCTACTTGGAAAAAACAAAMCAAAAAAATCACATGTATGATCACAATGTAACAGAAGACTCACAATTTCTTGACTTTATATATGGGAGTCTTAGTACTTCAATACTTTATCTAGGACATTTTAACCAGCCTTCTACAAGGCAAAAAGACTACTGACTGCGTAGTTCTCTTTCTGGACCACCTCTGTCTTTTTGAAATTGCTTCTATTGTGTGTGTGTGTGCGTGCAAATGTTTCGTTTCCATGGAAAAAACTGTCATGGAAAGTAATACAAATGCTTATACAATAATTTAATTTTCAGTGGACTGTTGTACATACAAATGTTCTGCATTTCTGCCTGAGAAGCAGCTTTAAACCTGGTCTTTGTGGTTTTTATCATTTTCAAATGATTACCAAATTAAATACGGGGAGAAAAAAATAAAATCTAACAGCCAGACCTACAAACTCACCTCAGAATGACAGAAAAAAGCTGAATTTTCTTCTGACATACCCACACGCAAGCCAAAATATTTCTGTCCTATCTCACTGTTTGAATATTACAGTCTTACTGATCCTTCAGCAGTCCAGTGGCATTCAAGCTATGCCTTCATGTGGGATTTACACAACTCAATTGTTTTGGTAGCGCTTGCAGCAACATAACTGATTATCCCTGTATTTGAAGTTTAATAACCTATCTTATTTTTGATACATACGTTATAACTATTACAAACATGATTCTGAATACATGCAGGCTGTGAGCATAAGTAATAAAGCAGTATTTCTGCAAAGTCAATTTTCAGAAGAGAAACTGCTTCAAGGCCATATTACACATGCAGTACGTATAATCGATTATAATCAGTCATAATCAATCATACATACTCAGGATAATCTGTAGGTTAAGTATCACTGAAAAATATCATCTTAGTTTTGATCACTGTTAGTATTTGGGGAGCATGTTGAGATTCTTTGCTCTCAAGAAATTCACACTATCTCAGGTACTACTGCTTAATATCTCACATGAGACATTTAGAAAAGCATTTGCTAAATTCTCAGACACGCATTTCAACATTATCTTAAGTACTCTATGCTACTGTAAGTATAAAATAACATACTGTAAACACGKAATTTTAAAAACGCGCTTAAATTTAACTCATGCCAGTACTCAGGTCTGCAAAATTTTAATTTCTGCTTCATTGTAGCCAATCTACAGTTTCCCTCTGACTATATAGCAATGCCAGTATTTCACGCTCTGGCTCAAAGTCATTGTAACCTGATAGGAATACAGCCTGCCACCAAAAGGAGCAGGACCTCCCCAAAGGCTCAACACYCTGCATGCCCTTGCTCTGGCACTTTGTATTCATTTTTCCAAGCGTCAAACTGGATAAGGGAACTGGTCTGACAGAGAACGTTTTGTTTTGGTGGTGGTATTTTTCAGCCAGATAAATGCCTGGATCTACCCCACAAGAACAGTTATTTGTTTCAAAACCTAGGCCACAGGAACGTGCAGCTTATGGAAAAGAAAATATCACCTGTTCAAGCAGCAAGCTCCACCTACTTCAAGTTAAAGTGATGGGAAAACTGCAGGCTTAAGCATAATTTTATTCCAAGGAATAAAAATACCACTTTATTTTGAACTTTGTGGTTTTATCTGAAAGAATCAAAACAAGTTGTTTCTGCTATTGATCCAACATGAATTCAAATAAATGTATACAGGGCTGAACACGTTTTAGATCACTGGTCCATACACTAAATGTCCAAATAAAAGCAAGGTTTGGCTGCAGAAAACTCTAGGCGCACACCTTAGCAAACTGACAAATAAAACCATACTCGGCAATAATAAAATGTGTGTCCAAATTTCTTGTTCAGAGCTTTCCTTCTTCTACTACTACTTATCAATTTATGTAACATACAGCAACTTTAGTCTTTTGCATAAAAGCTGTAATTATGAGGAATTAACCAATATGCCAATTAAAAGCCAAGCCATTCTAAAGTATGACCTCAATCAGCATCTCTTCAGGCTTTCATTTAAGAAATTGGTCTCAACACATAACTGTGAAATGTCTCCCTGTTTTCCCCAACATTAGCAGATCATAATCCAGTATGAGAATCTTAGTGACACCAATTGCTCTTGATTTATTTCATATTTATGCCCAGGTCAGGCAATCTTATTGTACCAGCATTACTATCAAATCCAATGGACACATGAACAGTAGACACAGAAAGTAGATGTTGAATACCTCAGGGAAGGTACTGTTGGTGAAGGAGTGAACAGGATTCAGTAAGATTCCAATTTCTATTTGAAGTTTCAAGAGCTTATCCAGACTAAATCTCTCTGTAATTATCAACAATCTTCAAAAACTTTCATGAAAGCACATCTCTTTGACAAACAAAAGAGGGGAGATTTTTTTATGCTCCTGTTTACTAATCCTCTTGGCAATCCTGCCTACTAATTACTATGATCTTGTATCATGTTATGGTTCTCTGCCTTTTAAAAACTGGACACGGCCATTTCCTTCAAGTAGAATGTCACGAATCTCCCAACAGCAGTATTATCTTAATTTTAGGCACAGCAGGTTAGCTCTGGTTTACCTGCACGTGTACACCAACCTACTTTGTTATTAGAACTTTTAGGGGAAAAAAAAAAGCAGCTCCACAGCTGAAACCAAGAATCTAGCTGATAGCCAGAATTTCCACCCTTCCGACTTCACAGCTCATGAAGTAAATAAAAAGAGGGAAGACTGAAGCTCATCAGCACTCACTAACACTGTATTATCTTTTCCCTATTCTCAAAAAAAAATCTAAGCATTAATAGTTGTAATCAAACAGCTCATGGTTATCATCCTTCTGCCCTTCCTCCCTCAAACTCTGGTACCTTGTTGCTCCGAATTTCACCTCCCACCCCCTGTCCTCCTGTGCCATACCCTTGCAGAAGGACTGCAGAGGGAACACAGCGCCTTTTTGGGGTGCTGCTATGCATGGTCTTGGTTTCCATCTGCCTTCCGCAAAACCAAGAACAGAGACTGTGTGGCTCTTCTAAGCTCAGTTTAAATCAGCTGAGGAAAAAAAAAAGATCTTGGCCTGTTTTCTAGCTGTTCCCTAACACAGAAATGTATATACACATACCTAATTCTCACACAAAAGAGACATTTCAAAGCACTTTCTAAAATGGATTAAATGGATTCAGCACTTATATGCAAACCACCACCAGGCAAAGGAAATAGAGAGAAACATCTCCCCTAAGAAAGTCCATTTTAACATCAGCTTATCAAAACAAAGTATGTAAAAATTAAATTGAAGACCAAATAGTAATTTGGCAGGGTACTTCTCTGAATGGAGAGTATCACTCTTCAATTATGTGTGCTTGCATTGTAAATCTATACTACCAACGTATTACAAACAGCCTAAAATATMTGGAAAAGGCCTCAAAAGCTTCAAATGTAGTATGCAAATGAAAATATGATGATAATGCTCTCTCATTAACATATTTCAAGGACTTAATATAACTCCTAAAAACTATTTTCTAGAAGTACTGCATTTAGAGAGGGCCATCTAAAGCTACAATACCCCACCACGTGTCTCACAGAGTAGYAGTCCTTTAGATGAAGGTCTTTGTTATGGACACTCAACATTTTCAAGTCAGTCAACTTTGAAAGCATTCCTTGCAGAACCTCTTTCAGAGTGACAGCCTTCTGTATCTTCTCCTCCTATTCACAGCAAAAACTTGAGTGAAGAAAATCTAGGCTTTCTATCAAGCAAAATTAGTGTCCAAAACCCATTCCCATTTTGGGTTCATCTTTCATGTCCTGTGTCTATTGGTGGAGACAAGTCAAAATGCCCTGAAAGTCTGGTGCTCTCACCAAATGTTTCCATGTATTACTTGAACTTCCTTGAAGCATGGGCTAATCTCCATTTCTGGTCCCATGTTTGTCCTACCGGCTCTCTTACCTCAGAGATATGGTCTGTCTGAATTTGGTATAACATGAATTAAGATCTATAGCCTTCCAGTGAAATCCATGTAATAACTCTACATTGCCACGAGAAGGCCTAACACAGGACATGAGCTCACAGACTGACATTAAAATAACTAAAATTTTGCAGTAGTTATGACCCCAAACTGTATGAAGATATCAATAAATGGTAATGATATGGCTCAGGTTCAATGGAAGTAAAGTGCAGRAGATAAAACATGACACCATTACCCTTTCTATTAAAAAACACAAAAGAAATGTTTGCCAAGTGTTAAGTCTCATATTACATTGTCAGCAATTCAGAAGTTCTATTCTGTGGCAAAAGATGTAGTTTTCCCATAGAGACAAGCTTAAATGTCAGATACAGGATTTTTCACTTGAAAATTAGAAAAACTGATGCCTACAAGCTCATAAAGCTCTGCAGAAGTAACCCACAAGAATCCTTTATCAAAACCCAGAACAATATTCCRCCTCCCAGATTCTGAGAATATCTACAAATAATGCAAAATATTTTACAAAACAAATAGGTAGAAATACACATGCTGTGTGTGCATGCATGAGGCAAAAAGCTCCTACAATATCACATAAAAAACCACAACTTTGCTGTGTTCCAGYTCAAATCAGTGTTCTCTTGCTTTTTCCAACTGAGATAAAGGTGAGACTATTTTAGCTAAAGAAGCCAACATTTACTACTAAAAGTATCTTTTGCTTGCAGTCAAAAATATGTTCTGTTACAGTAGTTTAATCTTTAACTAATTTATTTCAAGTGAGTGAGTTTCTTTGAATTTTTGCTTGCAAAGTAATCTGTCTTCCATCAATGAGAATCTGTGCAAATTATTAAAATAAAAAGGTTTTCAAAGCAATGCTGTTCCTTACTTCCTTCGTTTATATTTGACTTCAGGCTTATTTAATATGCTCCCATGTAGATAAAAGTAGCACAATTTTGTTTTCATGCTGGGTGGCCAAAAGGTTAAACGTCAAGTTCCCAGTGTGGGAAAATCCCAAAGTAGACAAAACTGTTTTGATGCTTACTGAAGTTGTATTTCTAGCAGACTACTTAGATGTAGTACAGCCAACAATTCTGTTAGTTGATCCCGCTTCACTGAGATAAGGACACTATTATATTAAAATATTTACAAGCATAGGAAGCTGGAATGTGTTTAAAATGCTGTAAAAAGGGCCTTGTTCAAATACGATTCTGTGACAGGAAATCCTTGGGGTAACAATGTTTACCTGTAAGCACAGCTATTCCAGAAATCCTGCAAAATAAGTATTACCCTAAAATATTCTCCAACAGTCCTTCTTACATTAGTTTCACATGGAAGTTACTTAACCTCTAGCAGTTCTTGAAGAAGCTTCAGTCAGTGTGTATAGCCTGCTATACACGTCCATATGCTTCACTGCATGCACAACTATAACATTCTAGTAGCTGGATCTATCTGTCCCAAACATGTATCATCATTTTTTAACATCTTGAGGAACACAGAATTAATGCTGACAGGTAAACCTTCCTTTTCCTTCAGCATGGCTCTCACTACAGCTGGATGGCAAGCAGTATCCTTCTCAGGATGATGACAGTGAGGAACTTCAGATGTCATCAGGCAAAGAGCAAACCATCTTCCTACATTTGGCAATTGACTTATGACATGAAATGCATGATGCTTATGAAAAAAGGTTAGCTACAAGTGGAACGGCATTCTCTTTGAGCAGGCAGGAGAGTCTCCTCCCTAGGGGAGTTTGTCTTACTTTTTGGAGTTGAAGTCTTGTTCTTCATTTCACAGAGATGGAAATAAATGATGTAATCCACTTAGAAATGTGCTGCTACAAATAATCTTGACCTTCTGAGCATTTTCACAAAGAGAGAGTTTGACAGTACTGCTGAGGTACTAGGAAAAAAACCTCTGGAAACATCCAAAGTATGCAGCTTCCTTCTCCTGGAAATGAGTGTGCCTTCAAGAAACGTGATAAAGTACATATTCTGTGTCTGTCTCTCCCAGCCCCCCTTTTAATTACTAAATCACCTCTGAAGAAAGTGATTCTCGAAGAATATTTCATAAAAATAAATAAAGACCTGGAGTTCACTACCTTTACACAATGACAACATGATTACAGAAAAGATCTCTTTGGAGTACAAAGAGGCATCATTGGTATTTCCAAAACCATTTTAATAAGCTTTTACAAATGACACTGGGATTTTGGAAGCAAGGAACATGGAAGCAAGGAACTAGAAGACAAATATTAATTCCTCTGAGGAACTCTGACACTGGATTGTGTTTTTCTAAAATTGTTGTATTTCTCTGAAAAAACACGATACACAGTTGCTCCGTCAAGGCAAATACTTCACAAGCAGTATGTTGGATCAGGGCTCTTCTTGGGTCAATACTGTTCTCAGCTGTCAGTTCAGAGAATCTGTATCAAAATAACAGTTCTTTGAAAGAGTTTCCTGCTCTGAATAAACATCTCCTAGACTTTAAAGGAGCTGTCTGTTAGTAGAGCTCTCCCAGTCTTCACCAAAACCTTCAGACACAGACCCAGCATCTCTGAGTGCAGACTTATACTTTGGTTCTGAAATGTTATGTGGCAGCAACCTTGGAATTAAAACTGTTGCTTTATTATAGCATCCAAGATTTTGCTCCAGTTAATCACATATAAACCCCTAGCTCTCAGGACTGGAATTATTCTCAGAAAGCATCTGGGAAAAGGGAATCCGGTAGGGAGCTTAGCTTCATGCTGCTTCTGTAACAAATCTTACTCTCTACCAGAACACCTCCAAAGACATGCTTGGGCAAGCAAGTATTTTTTTCTACTGATCACATGAGACTTGTCTGTGCAAAAAGTTTGCCAGACCACTGACCCCATGCTGGTGACACATATTATAGCTTACTTGACTTATAGCAAACAGAATCTTCTTATTCACCTGTACATAAATTCACAAATCTGTTGCTCATCAGGTTTCATACTGTAAGAGTTTCATAGAACAGGGAGAAAGATCTGCAGACCATTCTGACATGCTGTTTCTCTAGGAGACTCAAACATAGTTTTTTTCAGTTACTCTGAAACTGAAACTCATTTCTGAACTGGCCAAGAATCGGCAAATGTCCTATCAACATCTGTGTAATCATCAGTGTTAGTCCTGGAATCTAAAAGCCCTTTTAAAATTTATTGGTTCCATAAATACTACAGCATCAGTAAATACTAGATGACAGCAGTAGGACAAAGCAACTAATTATCAAGGTATATATGACAACCTTATATTCTTAAATATTCCATCATTACTGCCAAGCATTATTTGGACTCAGTGATAGAATCTGAAGTAACCTGTAGGAATACTAACTGGGCTCAGCACAACTCTCAAGATATTTTCACAGACCATATGAACATTATCTGGAAGCAGGTGACCTTCAGGAAGAAAGTTGTTCTTTGAAAGTCAAGACATAAACTAGGTTAACCCCCCCTTTTTAGTATTTAGGGGGATCAGAACCCTATTCTGCTGGAGCTGCCTAGATGAAACAAGGATGTCATTCTACTTATTACACTTTTACAAAAAATTCATCTCAAGAAATAAGAAAGACATGTGGGAATTCAAGACTATAAATATGTGTACTGGTTTTGGCTGGGATAGTTAACTTTCTTCACAGTAGCTGGTATGGTGCTAAGTTTTGGATTTGTGACCAAAACAGTGTTGATAACATAGGGATGCTTCAGCTATTGCTGAGCAGTGCTTGCACAGTGTCAAGGCTTGTTCTGCTTCTCACATTGTCCCACCAGCAAGTAGGCTGAGGGTGTACAAGTTGGGAGGGGACACAGCTGGGACAGCTGACCCCAACTGACCAAAGGAATATTCCATACCATATGACATAGTGCTCAGCAATAAAACCTTTGGGGAAGAAGAAGGGAAGAGGGGGACATTCAGAGTCAAGGTGTTTGTCTTCCCAGGTAACTGTTACGCGTGCTGGAGCCGTGCTTTCCTGGAGATCGCTGAACACCTGCCTGCCGATGAGAAGTAGCGAATTAATTCCTCGTTCTGCTTTGCTTGCTCACGTGGCTTTTCATAGAAATACAGAATCGTTAAGGTTGAAAAAGACCTCTAAGATCACCAAGTCCAACCGTCAACCCAACACCACCATGCCCACTAAACCATGTCCTGAAGCACCACATCTACACGTTTTTTGAACGCCTCCAGGGATCGTGACTCCACCACTTCCTTGGGCAGCCTGTTCCAATGCCTGACTACCCTTCCGGTGAAGAAATTTTTCCTAATATCCAATCTAAACCTCCCTTAGTGCAACTTGAGGCCATTTCCTCTTGTCCTGTCGCTAGTTACTTGGGAGAAGAGACCAACACCCACCTCGCTACAACCTCCTTTCAGGTASTTGTAGAGAGCGATAAGGTCTCCCCTCAGCCTCCTTTTCTCCAGGCTAAACAACCCCAGCTCCCTCAGCCGCTCCTCATAAGACCTGTGCTCCAGACCCTTCACCAGCTTCGTTGCCCTTCTCTGGACACGGTCCTGCTTTATTTGTTAAACTGTCTTTATCTCAGCCCACAAGTTTTCTCACTTTTACCCTTCCGATTCTCTCCCCCATCCCACTGCGGAGGGGTGAGCGAGTGGCTGTGTGGGGCCGTGTGATGGCTGCCAGCCAGGGTTAAACCCCAACAATATGGATGAGACAGCCACAGCTATCTTGAATACTCTTCAACACTTTGAATATCTGAATACTTTACATTGTGATACTGTTTTCATTTATAAACTTACTATGTGTTAAGCATTAAAAATGAAATTATCCATCGTCAATTAATGTTTCAGAACGGATTTTTTTTAATGGAACCAAAAACTATGGGAGGAGATAGATTTTGTTTTGCCCACATGAGAACATATCTGAATTTTTTAAGAATCTCCAGCAATTCCACATTTTAAAGGAAACGATTTCAGGTTTTACAAGGGGTGGTCACTTTAGTGTCAGGACTGGATTTTTTTAGCGGTTGTTCTGTTAAGAAGTAAATAAATTATGGGCCTATGCAAACCTATCAAAAATACTCATTTTGTTAGCTAAGTCCCCCCAAAATGTCAACCTGCTATATGGTCATTCCAGGTCAGAGCCCCAGGGGTGATGCAAGAAACATTCAGTATAACTGCTTCTACCAGCTGCTGTAGATCTCCATAGCAGGACACTGAGAACAGAGACACCACCTGCTTCTTGCTTCCAATGATCCAAGTAAAAAGCACCCGGGAAAAGCATCCTGCTGGAGGGAAGTTTAGGAAGAAGTATGCAAATGTAAATATTAGGATGAAGTAGAAAAGTTTGGGTTGGATGGAAGGAAAAAAAGAAGATTATGTTGGATAATTTGCCCTGGTGGAGTGAAAAGCAGACTGAGACTGGAAACAAAACGGGGAGCTAGGGAAATAGGAAAGGGGTGGGACAAACCCAGAAAGCCCCAAAAAATGGTGTCAGACTTGGTGCATCAGGAATAAAGGAGAAACATCTTTGACTCCTCCTTGATCTTCCAAAAGCAGCTGGAAAGGATCCCAAGATACTTGAGCCTCATCATTCTTTGTTGGTCAGTATGTGATATGATCGTAAAAACCTTCTACTAAAACATGCATCACATTTCCATCAAACTCATCTGTACAGAAACTGCAGGTTATCATTCTCCAGCCATTACTCCAAACACACTCTGCAGGAGATCCAAGACCTCCAATCTTGATCCTAGTAACACTGACASTAATATGACTTTTCATGACAGAATTTTCTACTTCAAACATTACTATGTTTTTTTAAACGGTTAAACACTATTAAGGTTGTTAAGCTCAGCACTTAAAATTAGGAAGTAAAAAAGTTATTGTCACTCAGGCAACATGAATTCAGCCTTCTAATAAAGGACGTTTCAATAAAATAYCATTGCACAATACCATGAATACCATTCAATGAATTTGAACACAGTATTTGCATCCTTTTTTTCCCCTGGAAGACACCTCTGGAGGTGTTTTAGAAACCTGTAATGAAAAAGTTGGTTCTCGTCACAGGTTTAGAGGAAAATCATAAATGGAGTACAGATTGTAGATGGAGCTCATGGTCAAACTACTCTTGGTAGTTCACCAGCCTGATCTGGTCTCAAACTGTGGTCTTTCCCCAAAGAAAGCCATTCTGCAGCACAACAGTCAATAATAAAAAAGCACAGCAACCCACTACCTCGGACCAAAAATTCCACAGCTATTTGATCCTCATTTTGGGGAGCCTGAATTAAAAGGATGTTTTTTCAGGAATGCTGAGTGCTCAGATCTGCAATTTGAAATCAATGAGACCACTTGTTCAAAAATAAAAAACTGCAACATAAAGGTAAGTATTCGGAGATGTCAGTCTGTGCATTTAGTCTGGCCATACAAACGGAGCGGACATATTTCAACTTAATCTTTTAAATTTTCTGCTATCCAAATGGAAAACAGAATTAATCACAGCCTCTTTCCACACAGGAACATAAAACCAAGCACGTTAATTTTTTTCTTTCCCTTTTTTCCCCCGGTGTTTGTCTTCAAAAAATAGTCTATRTATACATAGAAGATACATTTTATACTTTTTTTTATTTTACATTGATTCAAATATAACCTTCAGTCTGACTTTGCAACCTCAATGCTTTTATAGTGATGTGTGTGAAAATTCGTAATTACACATCACACTAAATTTATTGACTTTTCAAGGGTGCAGCAGCCATATTTCCCTCAAAAGGAGACTGAGAATTAAGACCAGATAAGTAAAACAATGTAAAGTTCTGTCAAATCAAAACAGTATGAAAGGTTGAAAGAGTTTGTCTTTGGTCCTCTGTGCCATAGTAACACACTCAAGACAACAAGTACATGAATAATCAAAAATACCTGGCTCAACTTCCCTTCATAAAGGATGCTGCCAACAGAATCTGCCTTTCCGCTAACAACTCAGGGCAAAAGGGCTAGCAACATTCATACTTAAGCCCAAGGCCTCCATTACAAAAATGCAGATACTCTTCCCAAACATACTGTAAGATAAACTTGATCTACAGAAAGCAGGCCATTYGCACCACTGATTTCCAGTCTTAGCAGATACCATACTGACAAACTACCTAATCAAGGCTCTTGATATTTTTAGAAATACCTAATTTTTAAATGAAAAAAACCCTACCATTACCATATGTTACATACAGCATTGTGGAGGAGTTTCCTGAAGTTCCTATCCCAGGAAACTTCATTTTCCAGGTTCATGTCAACTGTTTTTTGTTACCCATGGTTAGTCAACCAGTGTTTTCGCTGAATGTGTCCAACTGAAGTGTTACTTATTTGCACCAAGCGCTATCACTTCTTATGAAGCTCTGCATAAACCTTTCACTCCACAGAAAATTTTATATTAAAAAGATAACTRTCCTAAATATAAAGAAAACGATCACAGGTTCTGCACTATCAGTAGTGGTTCCATTTGCAAAATAATATTTTCTACTGAAGAAGAAGAAGGATTTCATTAGGACAGCTCCAGAGACGAACAGCRGCGTAGGACGCACACGGTTTACACACGAGGTGCAGCGACGGCGTGCCAACGCCCGCTGCCTACCACGACGCTTCAGTGACAGCTCTTCTCTCCTGATGGAGGACGGGTGACAAGCTCCTGCCTCTGCCCTCGTCTMCCGGGGACCTCCCGCGCAGGCTGCCTCGCCTCCCAGGCCAGGGTCACCTCTGCGCGACAGCCCGGGGAGCGGCTCCGCCGCCGCCTGGCAGAGAYGTCTCCGCAGCGAAAAGGCGGGGAGCGACGTTCCTCCATGCCCGCCGGGTCCCCAGGCGGCTGACAGCGCCCGGCTGGCCCCCGGCACGCCGGGCCGGGCCGCCCCGCCCAGCGCGGCACGGAGCGAGGCCGCGGTGAGGGAGSGAGAGGCCGCCGGGCCGTTAGGCGGGAGGGGCGCGGCGCGCACACACCTACCGTCTCCTTGGCAGCGGCCGCCACGGGGATGGGGAGCAGCGCCCGGGCCCCGCCCGGCTCGGCGGCTGCCGGCTCCCGGGGGGGCTCCCGCCGCCGCTGGGACAGCCGGTACCCCACGTACCCGGCGAGCGCCCCC
>JASVER010000005.1:12062664-12235503 GCA_030449065.1 Oceanodroma leucorhoa
GGCTGCGCGCCGGGCGCGGGGCCCAAGCGGCGGCGCCACCGCAGGAGAGTGCGCAGGGCGGCCATGGCCGCCGCTCCGCCCCAGCGACAGGCGGACGGAGCCCCCGGGGGCGCCGGCAGAAGCCTCGCGAGAAGCGGGGAAGGGGAGGGGAACCGAGAGGCCCGCGCCAGTCCCCGCCCCGCGCCACCTGCCCCGCCGCTACCGCCGGCCTGCCCGCCGCCGTGGCGCGGCCCCCTGGCCGGCGGCTTCCCCACCCCCCACCCCGCCCCCCGCTGCCCCTCGGCGGGGCTGGAGGCGCCGGCTCCCGCCCTGGTCGCGTCGGGCGGCGCCGCCGCGGGGGTGCCGGAGGGGCGGCCGTGGGGCGCGACCGGCTCTCGGGACAGGCAGCAGCAGGCAGCGGGACGTTTTCTGCCTGCGGCGGGCTGCAGCCGAGTTAGCGGAGATGGGAGGTGGTTAGGCGAAGTACGGAGAACGGGCAGTTTCAGCCAAAGTACCTGGGAAGGGTGATGCGTGGAAACTGCCGTGAGCGGGGACGGAGGTCGCGCGTGGGCCTCGCTGGAGCGTGGCACGCGGAGCGCGTGCCGTCTGTGCTCGGTAACGTGCTCCGGAGCCCAGCCCTGTGTTCCCGTAGCCTCGCTGCCCAGCGAGTGCGCCCGCACCACCGGGCAGCATGTCCTGGCAGGAACCTGGAAGCGCTGCCTTAGGGGAAGGAAGAGCTTCCAGCCGTACCTCGTTTGCCTCCTAACCCTTCAGGCTGGAGGTGGCTGCGGCATCAAGATTGTTCACCGTTTACTGCCAAGGCTTTATTAAAAGCATCCAGTGATCCTAGTTATCCTTAACTGGAAGGAAGATTGCTGTGACTCCCATCACTCCTGTAAAACCCAGTAATGTTTCCAAAGCCTTGAAAACTCTTGGTGCATACCCGATACACAGCTGAAACTAAAAGGATGAGGATTGTTYCATATACACTGAAATTAAACAGCGTTGCCTGTGATACTAATAACATTTGGCACATTAAATCTTTGATTTTAAAATTTATTAAAAGCTGACAAATAGTCTGTTGGACTATTCCAAAATTTTTTGAACTGTGCTGTAAAGTGTCCGTAGGTGGCACTTAGTCCCACAAGGAACAGTTTTTAGAAATTAAATGTGAAACAGGGAACCTAAACAACTTTGCAACAGAGAGTAATGCTGTCCTATACCATTCTTAGGCTGATCTAGATAACGTTCCTCCTGTTGGTTGTTTATGGCATTGTTGCATTGGGACCCAATTTAAATACTTAATTCCCTAAATACCAGTAGGCTGGAAACTTCTGCCTTCCCCAGGTCCATCTGACCTCTCTCTCCAGTACCTCTCTCTGCACCTCAGGTTCTCAGAAAAGAGGGATTCTCCTGGCCCCTATTTCAAGAGTTCCTTTCAGTCCAAAGTGACCCCAGACTACAGTATCTATCTCTTACACTTTTATACTCCTGTGTTATGAGGCCTTCTCATCGGGAAACCATAGACACTTGCCATGTCAGCAGCCTCTCCTCTGATAAATATCCTTGGCTGCAGGCAGCCTCCTTAGCATAACCAAACATGAGTTAAAGACCAGTTGTTGAAGATGAGCATGTTCTTTCATCCCTTTCTGGTGCTGACGGGCGATAGGCCTTGTCAGGCGTTTCGTGTTACGGCATTCTCCATGGTACAACCTGTATCGCCACCTACCTTACCCTGAAACTTCAGAAGCTGCACACAACCATTTCAAGTCACAGCACACATTACGGCATTTTTTGCAATGGTCAGGTGCAGCCTCAGTCTTTTTCTTCTTTATATAAATATGTTCTTCCCAAGTTTCAGCCTGTTTTACTTTTTTTCCCCCCTAAATCTTTGATGGCTTTGTATATTATTATGAACAAGATTTCAGAAAATACACGAACTGTAACTCATTTGAACAGGTTTAAGACACTCTCATGTGTTTTCACTTTCTAAGAAACATTTCAGTGGTTATGATAATGTGTCAAGGGAGAACTGTGGCCATGTTTGTCAACTGACAACCTGACAGATCATACAACTGTAAGCATGGCCAAGGTTGAATTACCTCAGAGGTATGTCTGGAAAGGCAGGTATCTGGGGTGAATGATAGAGTTACTACATTTCTTTCAATATTTTAGAATACCGTAAGCCAATTCATCCCTCAAGTAATTCCCTTGACTTCATTATTCCCATCTGCTAAAAACTAACAATTATTTTTGTTAATTTTATGTCTACTGCTGTATTTATAAGTATGTTATATGTATGTTTCCCAAGGAAAAGTCTCGTCTCCAAATCTGAGCTACATCTCTGTACTAAATGATAAAAGGCCAAGATAAAGGCCAATATTTAGATGTCAAGACAATAATCATTTCAGATGCTTAGCATGATTGAAACTCAAGTATTTCTCCTGCAGTTACATGACTAAGCATCCAGTCTGGAAAATTTTGTAGAATGTGGCTCTTCGATCTTTTCAGTTCTAGCTGCCTCATTAGGAGACATCACCAATACAATTACCTTTTTAAAATAGTCTAGTTTTTCCATTTGATTGGAAAAGAAACCACTTTTGGTCAATGTTTGCCTTCTCATGTATTCATGAACCCCCCCTTAATTCTCCTAGTCAATATTTTATTATATCATTAAAATTTTATGGCTGGCACAGCACTAATATTAATACAGGTGCAATAAATTGCAGGACATAAAGTTTTACAGCTAACAACTTTTTTTTAACCAACTTGATAGATATATAGATCTATCTCTCTATATATATACACACATATATATAGACAGTTATATAGATACCTCTCTCTCTMTMTATATATATAGACTATTAAAGATTTCAGTCCATTGCTTTCTTCACTGCCTTGGTAGCCACCACGCTTTGCCTATGACAATATGCTATTCTTAGGAAATATACAGTAATTATATTGTCTATAGAAGCCCTAACTGCTTGCTATGGAAATAAAAGCTCGACCACATACGTATTTGTTCAACGACACTGAAAGTGCGGTCTCTAGGAAGTATATGTAGAATTGATTAGATTGTACTGTATACTTTAAGTTGAATTATGTACTCTTGTAAAAACTCTCTTCAAAATTATTTAACTTCCCATGGTATAGTCTCAGAAGGTGCAAAAAAAAATCTTTAGTGTTATCTTTTCCTGTCACATGACTAGTGCAAACACCAAAAAAAATCTTATCTTTTTGTTTCTTTTCTGGTACTTTATAAAACAGCATAACCGGTTTAGTGCCCAGACATTAAAGACTCCACTCGGAAAAGATCAACGTTATATATTCCACTCTACTTTAAATGTTTTCATTATACAACAGGAAAGATTTAGCCGTAAGGGTCTTCCAGTGTGTGATGGCTGATGATTTTTTTTTTTTAAATCTTCTCTCGTGGGGACAGTGGTGCCATCTAACCAGAAAAACCCTCTATATAGGACTCGGAGAGTACTGCTTGGACCTGGCAACATTATCCCTACTGGAGCATCTTTAGGCTTAGCAGAATATACCTCCTCCCTTTAGCTGTACCATTCTAGTGCACGTCCTGCAACTTAGCAGCTGCGATGAACAGTTTGATCTTAGCCTGCCAGTCATGTCAATAAAAATACTTGATGCGTGTTTCAAACGTTTTAGGTATATTTGAGTAATCAGTGTACAGGCTACTTGAGAAATAGGTGCCATATAGATTATTCAACTTTGATCTATTTCTTTGATTTAGCACTGCAATTAAGTAGATTTGGTTCAAAGAGAAAGCTCATTGGTTGATGTTTTACACTGATGTGATAATGTTTACACAGATGTGCTTTGAAATCTCGATTATGGTGGATTTTTGGGTCCCACCACATGACAGGCTCCTGTTATCTGAAAGGTAAAATAATATAACATCTATCTGTAACTGCCTTCAGAGCAGGTCYGCCTGTGCTCTCTTCTGAGGTGATTTATCTGATCATTGTATTTAGCGTTAGTTTTTTCAGTTTTAAATCCTTCCACAGTAAATCACTTGCTTTAAAGCAGCCTTTTTATAATTCAGGTGCACACAGGGGCAGTACTTAGGACTGCAATGATGAAAAGGTGTAGCATTACCTGCTTTAAAGCACCTGCCAATTAATTAGCCCTATACTCTCCATAGCAAATAAAGCTAAGCAGTCAAATCCATTTGATCTCTCAGATTTAGACTGTGACTGAAAAGACCACGGAGCAAGATGGGAGAACTAATCTTTCATGATTCTCTGCAACTTTTTTGTTTAAATGAAACCTTAAACCACCAAGCGATTCTCTCAAACTTTTGAAAGAATTAACTATGAAAGATCTTTGCATTTTATACTCCAATACCGTGTTTTAACATTGGCAAGGAACTGCATTGCGTATCTTGAACGCTAAGATGGGTCGTGTAGTTTGAGCCCTAAAATTCATTAGACATTACAGAAAAAGCAGCAAAGAAGGCAAAAGTCAAGCCCTTAGTTTTAAGATACCATTGTTTTACCATTGCTAATAATGAACATGTGTTCCAGCAATACATTTGCATCCGTGAACCGTTCTACTCTGGGGATGAAGAAAATGCATATGCTCATCTGGAACAGGACAGCAAAGTCCTAAATTGATTCAAAACACTGTAGAAAGACAAGAGAGATCTTTCAGCAGATGTCATTATTGCTAATTTGTGGTGCCCACAGACTTTGGTTACGGGCCCAATGCAAAGCCCCAAAGAAGATGCATTAGATGAGCCACCTCTCAATCTTTCTTTCTTCATCTCTGCCGGTTTTGAAAATACTTATCACAAACCACGGGCCTGCCCATTTATGTTTTTAAGATGCTGTGTCGATACCCAAATGCTATATAGATCAGTTTCATGTCACATTAATGATAAATTAAATGCGAGGGAGAATTTGCAGAGGGGAAAACACCTCCCTGACTATGCCAATTTCTTTAGAAATTCCCCTCCTTGTAGCTGAAGCGATAAAAGGAAAGGGTAATGCATGTACATTTTATTAGCGTTTTAGAAACAGGGAGTAAAACTGTCAGATCTTTGTTTTTTTTCTTTCATGTGTGTCTGGGCAGGTCTAACCCTCAGGTAACGCCCTTTCTCCTTCTTCCCTCCTGCCTCTCCTTGCACCTGTCCACGTAATGCTCCGGCAGCTCCCGCCCGGGCCCCGCTCCCGCCTGCCCGCTGCCCGCTGCCCGCTGCCCGCTGCCCGCTGCCCGCTGCCCGCTCCGCTCCGCTCCGCTCGGCCCCGCGCAGGGGCTGCCCCCCCTCCCCGCCCCGCCGCTGCTGTGCGCGCCCCTGGGTGACTGCCTGCGTGCGGCGGGCGCAGGAGGCGCGCCAGCAGCTCCCTCCCCGCCGTCGTCTCAGATCAGAGGAAGGTGCGAGGAGAGGGGGAGCCGGTTTACAATTTCAAACGCAGCCTCCCCGCAGAGGGCTTCATTAGCATATGTCAGGGGGACCGCCGTATATATATATACACGCGGGGCGTATAAACACCACCCCGCCGCCTGGCTCACATCGGCACGGCTCGGCTCGGCACGGCTCGGCTCGGCTCAGCACGGCTCGGCTCTGCCGGCTCCCCATGCTTGGGGCCCCGCCGCGCACCCCCACATGCCCGCCGGGAGAGGCCGGCAGCCGCTCTCCGCCGACGCGCCGTAGCCCGCTCGCCCCGCGCCCCCATGGCTCCGCTGGCCGAGGTGGGGGGCTTCCTGGGCGGCCTGGACGGCTTGGGGCAGCCGGTGGGCGCCCACTTCCTKCTGCCGCCCGCCGGGGAGCGCCCGGCGCTGCTCGGGGACCGCCGGGCCCCGGCGGAGCGGCCGGCCCGCGGCGCGGCGGCGGCGGCGGCAGCGGCGGACCTGGCGCACTTGCAGGGCATCCTGCGGCGGCGGCAGCTGTACTGCCGCACCGGCTTCCACCTGCAGATCCTGCCCGACGGCAGCGTGCGCGGCACCCGCCAGGACCACAGCCTCTTCGGTAGGCGGCTGCGGCACGGCCCCGGCCGCGCTCTGCCCGCGGGCGGGTGCGTGTGCTGCCTGTGCGTGGGTGCTTTCGCACGTCTGCACATCCACGCGTGCGTGTGCGCGGGTGTCTGGCTGTCTGTGTGTGTCCACGTCTGTGCATGTACGTGCATGTGCGTGTGCCTGTGCGTGAGCAGTCGTACTCCTGGGAGGGAGGTGTGACGCCAGTGATGCTGGGGCAGGTGGGTGAGCTTCCCCCTTCAGCATTAAACCGTGGGGGCTGCACTAGGGCGTCAGGGCGAGGTAGTGAAGGAGGGCTGCGCATCCCGCGCAACCCAGGAGATGCGCACGTATGCCTTGCTCAGCCTATGCTGGAMGTCTGTGAGCGCATGCATACCCCTGCGGGTTTAGCGGGAAAGGTCAAAAGTCAGACTGATTCTTTTTATATTCACTATCTGTTTCGGAGCTTCCTGAGTCCTTTCAGAATAATACAGATCATGGACTCGGGCATGCTGACCCTTAGGCTGCATTAGACTGCCTTGTTTTGCAGGAGAGAAAGTTGAAGCAGAGGAGCCTAAACTGCCTCTTTGCTCAAGTACTTGAAATGCTTCCCAGTATTTTCTCTGTCATAAACCAAAAGGAGGTGAAGACAACCCAAAAATGTAAATGTTTCCTGTGATATAAGAGTAAATCCTAAATAGTAGTTGTAGAAACTGGACATCTGAACAAACCTGCCATTGTCAGCTACATGTGAGTGTTTGTGTGTATTGATTTAGCAGTCATAAAAAGGTGATTAAAGAGTTCCCTATCATCCTCCCCATAGTCAAAACAATCTGCTGGAATGGCTCTTAATTGCTTTTATAACACATGGATGTTTTCAGAAGTAAAAGAGCAGTAGTCAAACAGACAGTTCTCAGAAGGAAGATTTCCTACAGCATGTAAACATGAAATAAATCTTTGCTTGAAAAGAAAAAAAAAAGTTAGCCCCAGATCAAACATTTACTGGGCTTTTTAGAAATGTTCTTCCTTTATTCTACCACTATTCTCGGCAGATTTGTCTGATGTGGTTGCTTTGTGGGTTGAATCACCTGCTTATTATAGTTTTGAAAAAGGGTGACTTTGAAAATGATACCAGAAAGACAAAATACCTCCACCTCTTTTTATGGGACTTTGTACTTTGGGAACTGGAAAACTAGGATGATTTACATGCAATAGAGTTTTTAATGCTTACTCTTTGTAAAGGATTTATCTTCTTTGCTACTTGGTAATATAAATGAGATACCTGCCAAAGCTCAATTAAAATCAAAACATTTTAAATTATTGTGTAGTCCAGACAGTCCATCTGTCTGGGAGTGAAAAATGGTCCTGAATGAAAAAGAGCAATCATAAATACAGCAAGGAGACAAAAAGTCATAATCAAAATCAAATGCACTATTTAAAACCACTTACCTTAGATTCAGATTTTTTTTTAATGTTTTGAGGTTTTGCTGCTGCACAGCAAAATCCTAGGTATGATTCTAGAACAACTTCTTTTTGAGGCTTTGTTTACATTGTTAACAACTTCCAAAAAGCCAGTTCACACATTCCCTTTCTTTCATGTTTTATATATACTGTAATCTGTGCATATCAATTGGTTAAATATGTTGGCATACCCTTGCCAAATTGCAGGCTTCAAATAGTGCCTCATCTCCTGAATACTTTATATTATTAATATATATTACATTTTTGGGCAAATGTAATATAAATAATGCTATAATCCAAACATTAGCAAATAAGCAGCATATTTCATGCACATAAAAAGCCTGCACTGAAGACAGCAAGTTGTGTCAAGAGGTGTGGGCCCATATGCTAGATAAGATGTCTGGCAAATACCTTTTTTTTTCCTGTGGGTAGATTCTGTTATATAAAATTCCCATCTGTACTTTGATTTCTATTCAAATGATCTAATAATGGATGTGTTTTTTTAAGATAATGCTATAGAGAAAGTAAAGTATATTTTCAGGTAATTCAAACCTATCTTCCAATGTTTGAGTAGGCAGTTCAGCAAATAGTGTATAATCATTATAGATTGCAACTGCATAGTACTGAAGGTTTAAGCCTCAGCACTGAATAAAATCCTTTCATATTCAACATAAAAAAGGTTTCTTAAATGGTGTAGGGTTCTTGTTCCTAGATGAGGCTTCTCAGACTGCTTTCCTGTGAATGTTGTATACATTTCCATGCAATATTTGAAATTTCAGGAAAGATGTAGACCACATTTATTATAGTATGGACATTTTCCACTTGCTTTCAACTACAGTTTAGATATTTTTATTGATTTTTGTTACAAGTTGAGTTAAAGTAATCTCTCTTTTTTTTTTTCCTTCTTTGTTTGGATATACGTTCAGGTATCCTTGAATTCATCAGTGTGGCAGTGGGACTGGTCAGTATTAGAGGTGTGGACAGCGGCCTTTACCTTGGAATGAACGAGAAGGGAGAACTCTATGGCTCTGTAAGTACYGCTTTCATGTCAGCTCATACATGTTGAGGTGTTGATTCACTTCTTAGCACTATGCAAACCCCTCAACTAGCTAGCTGAGGTAGTCTTAGCTTTCAAAACACTAACATCTTTTCCTGTTGAAATGTATAATATATTCTTAAAGTATACGTTGTAGCCTTGGATACTAAAGATTTGATGCGAAAAGTTTCTCTGTCCTAGATGAAGAGAAGYGAAAAGAAATATTCCTCTTAAATGATGACAAAACCAGCTAAATTAAACTATCTATTCAAAAAGCATTTAAGTTGCCTAGTATCTAACTTTATCAGTACTGCAAATATATCATAGTATACACTCTATTATCAAAAACATGGAACGCAACTGGGAAAAAAGTTAAAAGGAGAGTTATGGAACAACAATTAATATAGTACCCTGACTTACTTTATGTGTAGCCTAATGCTCTTTTACAAATCAGGAGGCGGTACTTCCAGATACCAGCTTTTTAACATAAAAGCATTCTTTCAGATGCTGGGAAAAAGAGGATAATACCATATGTCACAGTTAGCTACCACTGTTATTTGAAAAATCTGAGTGGTGCAAGAGTACTGGCAATATCTGTAGATCCTGACACCTGAACATTTGCATTTAAGAATGAAAATAAGCTTGTACTCATTACAGTTAATTTCTATCTGTTGAATAACTTCAACATGACTGTAAAATATAATCTTTGATAAAATGWGAGAAGTGATGCATACCACAAAGAAGACATGGAAATACCTTCCTGATGTGTTATATTGCACCTGTGTCCCTCCACCAAATCTCATTTCTAGAATGGTGGATACCCTAAGACAGAACTCTACATAATATAGTTGCTGTAGGTCAGGTGAATTTTAGTTAAATCATAAATGAGTAATGCTGCCTTACAGAGAGAGTTATCTAACTCATGTTTAGATCCAAAATTGTGTATGTACAGCTCCAGTTTTCAAAAGAATATAGGATAGATTAGGCTTCCAAACTCAGTGTCAGGTCTATATACTCTTCTTGGGTTTGATTTGTTAACAGTTAAATGAACAGTAAGGCAGCACAAAGCCTAAAACATTTTGTTTACTTTTATCACATTTTTTACATGTGTGTTCAGATATCTGGCAACAGCTTGACTTATTTTTCTTCACGGTTTCTTTCTGTAGGAGAAACTAACTTCTGAATGCATCTTCAGGGAACAGTTTGAGGAAAACTGGTACAACACTTACTCGTCCAATGTGTACAAACATGGAGATTCGGGGCGGCGATACTTCGTAGCACTTAACAAAGACGGTACTCCCAGAGATGGGGCAAGGTCCAAAAGACACCAGAAATTCACACATTTCTTGCCCCGGCCCGTGGATCCTGAAAGAGTTCCAGAACTGTACAAAGATGTGTTAGGATACAGCTGAGGAAGGAGGCAACTTTGGAAAAAACCCATACTGGAGCTGCTTGATCTTGCCCCTGCTTCCACGGCAATACCAGCATGTGGAACCTGCAGAGGTATAGGATGCTGGGTTGGAAGAACCTACTTTGTGATAGGCAAGCCTCTGTCTTCTAACCTTTGGATTTAGGAGACAAAGCCTGAAACCTGGGAGTGGACCACTTGCCTTCAAGCTTGCTGAACTGTTTGGTAGCCAGCAACCAGAGGGAAGTTGGAGTGTGACTTTTTTAAAACTAACAAACCCTTGGCAATTTTGTCTGGATTACCTATGGTCCATAAATTAGCAAAGAACTACCTACGTCATGTGGATGAGACAACAGCTGGAAGAGATAGAAAAAAATAGACTGTAAAATAATAATAAATCCTGGGAACTGTATATGAAGTTTTAGTGGCTCCACTTTAGTGATGGACCTTAGATGTTGATGCACCATAGTCAGAGCTGGATCTTTTCTTCAGGATGGACCTATTTATACATCTCCAGATAGCATATATTTATTTTATATATTTATTTATTAAAGAGTTTATTTTTTACTGGGATATGAAGAGAATACAAGCCCTAACCCCAATGAGAAATCATTTACAGTGCCAATATCTACTCTCAGTAGTGTCATGATACAGGAATGACATTACATTGCAATGCATCCAAAACCTGAAGATTCATATTTCATTGTTTATCASTTACAGATAAGGTTATATTTTATGCACATACCATTGCCTTGTTACCGTCCTTATTTTGGAAAGAATGTTTAATTTTTATTTTTTTTTACCTGTGAGAGTGCCTTACAGATCTGTATTGAGTTCAAATGCACATTTGAAAAGGGAATTAAAAATTATTTCACTTTATTGGGTTTACTGTCATTTTTAAATTGAGAATCTCTTAACACACTATGTGTAACACTGCAAACCTGCAACAATTGTGAAGAGTGTATTGCAGTTACCTTGAAAGAAAAGTAGTATCGGCTCTTGAAATCTTGATTCAAATCACAACATGCTTGATGTTTTTTGCCAAATGGCTCCTACTATCTTTACTAACACACAAATAACTGTTCTCTGCATTACTTAAAGTTTTTATGTAGGATTCTCATCACTGTATAAGATATTTTAATTATATTCCCTATGAATGTGTTTAAGGGGAAACAGTATCAGAGTAAGAAGTTTCTGATATTGCTGAATGAAAAGCTTCTGTGAGTGAAGGTTGTTTCTCCCTTGAGTACAGAGGAGCCTAAGGAGACTACTTCCTTATCTTAATTCTTCCTTTAGGGAATAATCTCAGCATCAGTTTTTTTGTGAAKACTGTCAGGACAAAGGTGAGCTCTATGCTGTTTACAGCTATACAGCAGGTAGATCATGCTAATTTACTTTAATTCAGGACTGTCAGTTACAAAGCACAAACTCCTCTGCATATTGACTTAACTGGAAAGTCTCTACTCTGTAAGAAYACTAAGGGTTAACGACAGACCCTATATGATTTAGACCTAAACCTGCTGAAGCTTGCTGTCAGATGATTGCCACCTCCCCGGGAAAGGTGGGTCCAGGGCAAGGCCTGCAGGACAGGCACTCCGGGAGAGGGCAGCAGTATGGACGCTGTACCAGAGGTGCCAGTGCTCCCGGTGGGCTCCAGCTCAGGATAACTCAGATGAGTTCAGTTTCAGTTTTGTGGAAGCATATACGGTTCAGGTACTGCACGTGCATCATTTATATCAAATCAAGGTATTAACAAAAAGCATTCTCCAGTATACAAAACACTAGCTAGAACCATCACTGTACCAGGACTTCTTCCAATCTATCATGAGAAGTGGATGAGCATAGATTACTGCTGGACTGTGGACAAAATMATTTTACTTTCTGCCAAATAGAAATTGAATGCAGATACACGATAAGATGTTTCAGCACTTTGTAGCTAGCAATATGTAATTTACTAAGGTTGAAGGCTTCATTAAAATTTCCTGAAAAACAGGCAGTGGAAGATCTACAGTGCACTGAATACAGTTTAGTAAAATAATGCACTTCAAAGTACCATAAAACAATGATTTTATGGGTGACACTGAGTCCCATTAGTAGTAGATCAATAACTGAACACAAAAATATATGCTTTAAATAGAAATTTTTTTCCTCTGCATGTTAAAAAATAATTTATTCCGTGTAAGTTGTGTTAAAAAACAGTGGCTGCTGCTCAGGATATAATTCCTATGCATTTCTGGCAAACACGCTCAGTGTTTAAATCATACCAGTAAAAGAGTTATCTCTGGATTAGCAGTTTACTGTTAATCCAATTACCTCAAAAGTACTTTGAAGATGGAAGGGCGGTAATCATCCTTGTTATTATTATTGCGTATCTTTTTTCACAGATATGATACAGTTCAGAACAGTAACTGAGGATAGCTTTAAGTGGTGAATAGTCAGCTGAAACTTCTGGATCCAAACACCTAGCCAACATACAGGTGAAGAAGAAGAGTGATATATGCTTGTCATTGGTTTGCCCCATTCCCATTTTAGATACATGCCAAAAATCCTTGAACAAAATATAATGGAGCAGGTATGGTGGTGATGAATGACTGTACAAAACCTCCAGAGCATTTGAAAGCTGTCACAGCCTCCTTCTGGTATATTGCTATCGAAGAAAGATCTTGCATTTTCCCATTTCATTTTGTCTGTAGCATTTATTTGCTCTCTGTTACATTCTGTCCGTCATGATCTTCAGATGCAGTTAACGTGTTTCTAGTTTGAAAATGGTGGATGCAAAAGCCTCAAAATAGCTGTTTTCATATGTCATTAGACTAATAGCTTTAGTTGTCAGTGGTTGGGTTTTTTGTCTGGTTTTCAGTCCCACTTCAGAAAGCCCAACKGGATAGAGAGGGAGAGGTTGGTTCTGTTTAACCAGTAGAATTAGTGATCTAGTTTACCACTCATTGCATTTTGCATAACCGTATCAATCTGAAAGCTGTGGGCTGCTCTAATGTCACGAAGAGGGTAATCTGAAGGAGATGACATTGTTCAAGGTTCAGAGGAAATCTCTGAAGGCAGAGAAGATGTCACATCTTGAAATAAATCCCTGCATGACTGGCTGCCCTATTTCTGCCTTTCCTTTTTTCCAGGGAAGGAGAACCATCCAAGGTAGTTATGCAGTTTGCATAGCAGGTGCAGCTCCACTTTCTGCTTCCCCCTGATTCTCCTAGTAGATGTAAAACTTGGCCCTTTGATCTCAGAGCTGGCTGGAAATTGAGTGCTCCATGCCAGTTCTGCATTTCTTCACATATTTTGTTTTCTACTGCTCTCTTTTCCAAGTTGTGTCAGAAATAATATACTAGCCATACAGATGATTTTCTGAAATCCAGGAATAACCTTGACTTCTGAGCTTATTTGAAGTGAAATTGTTACTTTTAGTAATCTTTGTGCTCTTGGACAGAATGCAGAGGTAGAATTTTTAACAGTCTTCTGTGGTAGTCTTCTAGCTGTGATAGTTACGGGATATAGGAGAACCCAAGTGCCTCTGGAAATGGGTATTTATTACTAGATGAGCTGATATAATCAGAAAAAGTGGACAGCTAGTCTAAAAGGCACACAGCCCTTTCATTGGTCTGAACCATTTGTGTTTGCATGGCACAGTTTGGTCCCGTCCATATCTTCATGTTTTCTGTCATAAGCTTATTGATGTTATCTTTCATGTTCAGGTGTGACAGCCAGCTTCACTGATTCTATCTGAAAGTTCAAATCACTGGTACGGCCATGCACTCTGATAGCACTCCCGGGTTGTGCAGAATTTACTTTCTAACATGTGAGAGTCATTTAACAAGTATTTTCATATTTAACAAGTACTTTCATTTTTTCATAGCCATCCAATCTTGCTTCAGTAACTTTGTGAAGTTTTACTTAAAGATAAGTCTTTACCAGCAACTATATGAGCTACGGGTGTGATTATTTTTTTTTTTTTTTAGTTTATGTAGTCCTACTAGTACCACCGTACTACGACACTAGTTATACCATKGCAAACCATTAGGTTTGCCTTACTCCTTTTTCTGTACAGCAAAGAACTAAACAGGGGTAAGGCAGTTTTACACACCATAAATGCATCTGCATTMTTGCCTTAATGTACTGGACCAAGCCTGTGTCATAAATACTGAGAACACTGTGGTAAGGTGCTTAAGGTTTGCTCATCTTGCTCCATACTACATGGAGATGCTATCACTAAGGAGGCCTTTTGGAAATCTCTGCATTTGCTCCTTTTGCTTTTCGTATGAGAAAAACTATTGACTTCACTGCTGTTAAATTCTCTGCAATTATTTGGTGGGTTTTTTTAGTAATGCAACTATTTGAAGACTCAGGTTATATGAACATAACAACGGCTGCATGAGATTAGAGAGTACCGCATCTCCACTGCATGAGGAAGAGAGTAAGAGTATGACAGGTGATATTCTGGGCATTCGTTGTAGAACCCTGACTAGGATTAGGACCTGAAGTCAATTATCCTCTGGGTCATTTCCTTTTATGAGGCAGAAGAGTGAAGTAAACATTTCACAATGTTGATGAACATGGTGGTGGAATTCTAAGCTTCCTGGATGTCTGCATCAACCTGCACTTTATCAGACATTTCTCTTAAAACAACTTCCTTTGCAGCAGTATATTCAGCTGTTGTGGTGAAATCGTTGCTGTTAGTGTACTTGGTGTCAGTGCACATCTGGATGTATATGTGCTCATCTCAGTACAAGGCAATAAATACATTGCTAGAGAGAGAAAGAGAACATTCTGAAGTTGTTATACACCATCAAATGTTAATCAGGAAAGTTTGGTTTACGGCATTAGTTTTAACTGTTTGATACAAAGTTTTGCAGCACTTTTGACAATGCTGTATGAGTTCTTAACAGTCAAAGATTCATGGGTGGAAAATCAGAAAGGTGTAAAAGCTTCTCAGGTGGAACATACTTAATCATGACACCTTTATGAATAAGTTGTGTGCAAATAAGAGGAAAAAAAAACCAAAACAGGGAAGAGGTCAAAGAGTTACTTCTATTGCCAGTTGGAGAGATATTAAGTTTCAAACAGAAATTGGTTGGCAGCTTGCCAAAATAACTATTTCATCTGCAACATGATCAGACACTAGAACCATTCTGGAAGTTCAGGAAAAAGAGAAGATACTGAATTAAAGCGGTGGTGACAGTAGCTCCCTGTATTTCCAACATATCCAAAATGATACTGGTATTGTTCTCTTACAGCAAATCTCTAGTAAATGCAATTTATAGGGAAAGGAGTAAGAGTGTTAGAAAGGCAGCCTTTTGAAAGCRAGCTTAATAAAAATCTTTCTGTGGTAAAGTCCTGGTTTATATATTTTGTCTAATTATAGCAAAATTGAATCATGCTTTATTCACACTTAAAATATCACAAACCACATAATATTACTTTCATGGATATCTTCAAGGCATGAGTGTTACTTGATTTATGAATAGAGCCCGAGTTAAGTCACATTTGTCTCCCAAATGTCATCTTTTATATATACATATCTACATAGCATATATTTATGGAAGATGCTTTTCAAATTAGTTACAAGTGTTTCCTTTGTTCCTGGCRATAACAGGCTCAGTGGTTGACAGTTTCAGAGAACATGTTTGTCTCTTTATTATTCATRCAAGACCTTCCATCCATCTCTAATTCCAGTGGCATTAAGGTGATATACACACAAACAAGGGTCTCAAGGTGGGTAGATTTGCCTTAGGGTGGTTTCATCTGTATGTGGCTGAGATATCAGAAAGTAGTGATAGGCATCTATGCTTACACCTRAGAGTTCTTAGCAGTTGACCCTTATCGTGCTGAAGTGGGAGCGTGGGTAGGAGCATGAAATAATTAATATTAGCTACCAAGTCATCAATATCCTGATAATGCTAATTCTATGTCTCCTATTTTGCTGGGGCCAGAATTTCTTTTTCTAGTAGAGGTATGGATGGAAGCCAATTGGCTAGAGCTTGGCATGAACATGATGGAGGTGAAATGATAGGAAGGGGAATATTCTCAGGACTTCTTGCAAACTCTGAGATGATTTTCACAATTAGTAAGTCTTCCTTACTAGAGAGCCTACTGATCAGGTGGGTTATCAAGTTTTGAACTCCAGCCAGAAACTCTTTTTCTTTTCAGCTGGACAAAGACTATGTCTTCATCTCTTAGATTTAGCACCACTTTGGCCATACTCTTTCTGAAAAGTAGCATAATCGAATGACAGCATGAAAAGTCAAAATTGCATTCTGCTTTCTGTTCTGCCTTTTCCTCTAGCTATTCAACCTTGGGAATATCTATTAAAGTCTTTATATCTCAATTTCACCACCTATAGGGGGATGATATCTCTAATTAATCATTAAGCTAAACAAATGCAGAAAAGTCTTATAACAGATATAACTCTGTTGATTTGTCAAGAAATTTAACCTGCTGCAGAATGTTCCTATTAAAATGGTCTATACCTTTGGTAACTTTTAACACGAAGACATGGATGCATACTTGTAGCCTACTGTATTCCAGATATGATTTAGAGCAGGTTTTGATTTTTTAAAATGTCAGATGGTAGCTTTTCCTGTTCAGGAAACTCCTTGTCATGGTTCTACAAAGCTATGCTGTGTTGCTGGCCCTCCAGTCAAACTTTCAGAACTGTAGTTCTTAACAGACAGATCAGAGGCTTCTCCTTTTTTTTTTTTTTTTTGTACAAAACCCACTTTATCTGCCTTCTATGATTTAGTGTAGGGATCTGGATACCTGTTTTTTTCTTATTGCTCTTTTCCCAGCCAATCCAAAGGAATTCCTACTCTTGCTACAGTCTTATTCCTCTTTGAATAAAGTCAGTAGATTTTTGCTGTAAGACAATTGCTTTGTCCAAACTTTCCTTAGTGAGCTAGAATCCAGTACTTAACAGTCACCAAATGGTCAGCAAATGCTCTTAGTTCTATGCTATTATCTTTGTAAACTAGAAACTGCCGAACACTAAACCCTAAACCCTGTGTGGCATAGTACCTAGTCACTCACTTTCTCTTTTAGGTCATGGTGCCATGGGTATCTATTCCAAAATCATAAAGTCTCCTGAGGTGAGTTTTGTGCTTTGTGATTGCTGAACACTGTGAGGTGCAGTATGAAATTGTCTCATGCAGTATGAAATTGTCTCATGCGGTTAGAAAAGTCTCATGGCTGCATTCAAGTACCATTGCAAGCACCACATTGCATTTGATTTATCACTAAAAATTGSGTCCAAGATACCCACATTTGTGTAGTGGTTGTGGTTTTGTGGCTTATAACCTCAGTTAACTCCTTAAGTTTACCGTAATGAGGAGGTAAATTCTTTTATCTAGGAATGTGTCTGCTAATCTTAACTATGTAAAGTGTTCTTCGTTCTGATGATGATAGGCAAACAACTGCAATAAGGAATACGCAGATGTTTCTGTTGATTTTCTTCGTGGCATATACACCTTGGAAAGCTCAGTTGATCTAATTCTAAGTTATTAGCAGAGTTTGCCTTAAGCCATTCTAAGTGCTCTGCTGACAATTCTTCATATGGTGAGTCTGTATTTTCTCAATGCTCTTACCTCCTCTCACCTTCTTTAGGTCACTCTTTAGGATGCATTTCCTATCCCTGAGCATCTCTGAGAACAGATCACTTGCAGCTCATCAATGCTCCTTCAAAGACTGTCACAAGCGAGCAAAATAAGGTACATCTCATAAGCAGGTATTGCGTACGATTTTTTTGATATTTTGTTCTTCTTGCTTTGGGAAATTAGGCATTCCGTTCAGCGTCAAAAACCAAACCTATCTTGGCTGTGCAGTGTACTAGCCCTTGCTACCTTTGCGTATTTAGTCAGCCCCTTGACAGCATTTTAAATGAAAAGGTGACAGATGATGAATGACACATAGCACTCTCATATCTTTTCATATTAAAAAAAGAGGTGCTATTGTTTCAATACAGCAAAACTCTTTTATCTCATGAAGAAACTTCAATAGTTCTATGAAAGATTTGGTTTCTTAAAAAGTTGGTGAATATGCCCATATGTTTTCATATGATTCTTTTATGATGCTGGCCAGCAATGATGAAATTAGCATGTTTTGATCTATATACAAGTTGTTCATAAAGAACTTGAAAGGAGTAGTTAGGAAAATCCAAGTGCTGAAACATTTAAGATATACTTTCTGGTCTCACTTTTGTGTGATTGTCAGCCAGGGACTATCATGATCATGGTAGCTTGCCAATTGCCTGCCATAGATATAATATTTATTGCTGCAGTGGGGATTTCCTATCAGAGATCTGAAGACAGACTTTTATGCATTGTTTCTCCTAGGTAACCTATTCAAATCAGCAGAAAAGATCTGATAGTAAAGGAGAAATAATCAAAAGGTATATATTTTTGATCTTTGGGTTTATTTGAACTTCATTTTTTGTTCAGGTTTTCCTTCACATAGCTGAAAAAAAGAGAAGGAAATTGGCTGGTGTTCTGCTTTTCTATATAAAATTCATAACTGTGTAATGATATGAAAATTAATGTATTTTGCTACTGACTTATGAGGTACAACATTTATTTTTCCTGCTATCAGAAAGTAGATATACACAGTTTAGCAGGAAATTAATATCTTTTAAGTCTGTTGGAAATATATGGGAATACTCAGCTAATCAAATCATAATAGGCTAACATTTCTGCTTCTCTTAAGACAGAATTAGACGGTGGTCCAAAGCCCTGAGAATGGCAGGATGCGGTTAGCATATTCTGAACAATTCCCAGTCCCCTGTCCCTGACTATTTGCACAAACTAGGCTCTCCATACAGTTGATTCCCTCCAAAAGTTGATCTGTCAGCCATCAATTCTTCTTCTCTATACATAGCCTCCTAGCTTCCCTTCACAAGCCACATTCAGCTTACTGAGGAAATCAAGTCTTYCCAATTACCCTCACATTTTTAGAAGCTGTAGCCTGAACTCCTTTATCAGTCGGTATCTCCTGTTTCATTGGAGAGAGCTGGACTTTTCTGATGAAGGCTATGCCACAGATGCTTGTACTGTTTAGTGTTTATTGTCAGAGGCAACTCTGGATTTTGAACAGCTGCCCCTGCTTTTACGAAGAGGCATCTCTTACTGCTCCCAATGAAACCCTTGCCTTGCCTCCCGAGAGGTGCCAAATCCCTCACCCAGTGTGGCTACCTTAGCCTGCAGCGCTAACAGCCGCGTGTTTCTGCCGGAGAGCCGCAGCTGAGAGGGGTGAAGGAGCAGGGCTAGGAAGCGCGGATGGGTGCCTGAGTACAAGCAGTGCGCTGAGGCGTGTGTGAAGCAGCAAAGGTGTGTGTGAAGCAAAGGGAGGGGAGGCGACGGCGCTCTGAGATCAAACTGCTTTGCTAGCATTTAGCCCTTGGTTATATAGCTGGGGAGCAGGATCAGAAACTGTCTGGTCTGATGCAAATCTCATTGGCTGTCTATCCTTAAAAGGCTTTTTCTTTTAAAAACATTCAGTAGAATTACACACCGCTTTCCATTTTCTCTGAACTATGGCACCCGAGGCCTCTTGTGGTACAGGTTTTCATATCCCCGAGTGTTCTGTATTTAATTTGCCAGCTAAATAGTCAAACAAGGGTGATTGCTGGCAAACATATGGTGTTTTTCTCGTGCTCTACAAACTGTATGGGGAGCATAAACTGTATGGGGAGCATGAATTTATTTGATAGGGAATGCTGATCAAACTCTAATTTGATAGTAATATTTTTTTTGTCACCAATGACTGATGATACAAAAATCTAAAGACTTTAGACTATCTGTTCTGTCCTGGTCTGACACATTCACTCGTAGATAAAATATAATACTAGAGTTATGTGCTCATATTCACCTCTGTAGTTTTTTGTGTCTAAGGTTTACACTTAAAATTTCCTAAATTCCTTTGATAGCTCTGTAGCACATTAATGTTTTTCTAGCATTTAAAAAAAAGATTATATTCCAAGAAATTATTTTTAAAATTTGAAACATTAATATATTARTAAACGTGACTGTGAGAATGTTATGTTTCAAATCTGAGTTAATATCTGATTGTGTCTAATGAGAAGACAAATTGTGCCAGAGGGTATTTCAACATGAAGGCGTGATAGGACATATACTGCAGAGCCATTAGCGAGTGCTTCAGCTTCACTGGGAACTCTAGCCACCTATGATGTATCTTAATGAACTCATAAAACATGATCTGCAATATCTTTTTGCTACAATAATAATAATAATAATAATAATAATAATAATAATAATAATAATAATACTACAATAATAATAACAATCATCATCATCTTCATCATCATCCTGGATTCCATTTTTAAAGACCTCAGTTTAAAAGTTACATTTCTGCTTGCTAGATTAAAGCTATGATGGAAAAAACCCCAATTTCTAGCCACATAGATGGGAAAACACAGGAAAAGATTGGAAAACAGGTTTTTTTTCCATATATTATCACTGCTAAGATAACTATTTTCTTCTTTTGCCTGTGGTCTTTCCTTCTATTTTTAGTAGACTTATGTGATCTCATCACATTATGTGTAGTCTTCCTGCTCCCAAGGGCCCAATGATAACATTGGTTTGCTGCTTTCCAATTTCCTGGAACTGAGTAACTTGCTGACAAAGTGAAGCAGAAAATTAAATTAAGAGAATCCTATATTCTTAATGAAGTTTGAAAAGAAAAGTAGGGGGGAAATAGTCATGCTATTTTAAATGTAGCAAAAACCAAGACAGGGCACCAAAGAGATATTTCTGTCAGAGACACAAACTTGTGGCCAAATCTGTGATATGCTTATACTGGTGTACAACACTGGGAATCAAAAAAAAGGAAAACATGCTAATTTCACACAGATGGGAAAACCCAATCAGCTCTGATAGGCTGCAAAAATAACAACTAGCTAAAAGTAGGGCTTTGCAAAACATCTGCTGTAATTCTGTACCCTCAGAACTCTACCTTTCACATAAATGGTTTCCTAGCCTTCAGGGTAAATGCCAGTAAAGGACATGGCATTTCGATAGCATGCCTTTCCAGAAGAATAAATGGAATTTTAAAGAACCAGAGATTCTTAAAATGCTTGTCACATCAGACATTATTTGAAAAATAGAAATCCCTCAAGGAATATTGGGAGACAAAAGCTGCCCATTTTAGCACACTGCCTGGGACTTCTGTACATTGAAGGACAGCACAACATTAAGGAGGGTGCTGTCTCTTATCAGGCACCTGCAGTACTAGTTCTGTAACCTTGAAAAGTACAATCAAAAGAAACAGTACATCAGTAACCTTGTTGGTGGCATGCATATTGTAAAGAGGGAGAGAAGCAAACCCCATTTTTTAACTAGGAATTATTTTTTCCTAAAACAAGTTACGCTGTTATCAGAACAGCTGGCAATAAAGAAATACTGAAGAAGAATTAGTGTAGTTCTAACACTAAGGTCTTTTTTTTCTGAGTCTTGATARCTGGTTCAGAGTCCACTATTGTGTAAGATAGCTTTTTCCATGTGATTTTTTTAGACTGAATTTCATATGCCATTTCAATTACCTGATCACTAGATAAAAACAGCACCTTTCTGCACCTCTTTGCAAATGACTCTTATATTTAATAACTTTTTTATCATGCAAAACAATGTTACTCAGTTGACTATAATGGAGGGCTGGCTTTCATCATAACAGGATAATACTTTTTTTCACCAGTTCAAAATAAACCAAAGTGTTCAAGGGAAACTGTCTCAGTCTTCTTCTGTACTATGAACTGTCATGCATGAAGTCTTCAAGGCCAAGGAATGCATCCTMGCATGCTGGAAGTAAGTTGTAAATAATAAGTTGTAATCTAGGGCAAAGGTCTTGTGCTTTTTATTAGTGGGAGAACTACTAACTCTTTGAATTTCAAGACAAGATTCTTCTTCAGAGCCAGCAAGATACCAYTGGCCAGTCCTGCAAACCCATTCCAGGACTGGCTGCATTGATAAACTTCAAATTGTAAATACAGAAGAATATGAAGCTTAACTAGATATTTTGAACGTGTTTGATTTACTTCACTACTGGTCATACCAACTACTTTAATGTTATCTTTTTTAGATTTAGTGTCCCTTAATGCAGAAGTTCTTTTTTCTATTTTAATGCTGCTTTTTCCTCCTTGATAGATACATAGGTATGGGAGAAAAGGAGTATAAAGGAATTAGGAAAGAAAAAAAGTTCTCAGATATGCTTTCAGTTCTAGAAAAACAAGATTTTCTGAAAACTAAGATAGCAAAACTGTGCACTATGGAGCAGAACAAATCAGATTTTAGTGTAGGAAATAGGCAGCATAGGTATCTATGATACAAGAGGCATACTTCTCTAATGATCCCTGGCATTGTAAACGCTCTTTCTACTGGGGACAACATATTAAAGTAATTCCGAACTTTTATCTGGAGCTGAGTTGACTCTCAGCTGGCCTAAGGATCAAAAAGGTATAAAGATTGTTTAAAACCACCACATTCCTCTCAACACTTGATTTCTGCAACACAAATTTCTTGACTAGAGCCTAGGAGTTAAAGATGAGAGTAAATAATGTTTGTTAAAAGTTATAACTTTTTGGCAAGAAGAAGAATATCTTGATTCAGTTATTAGCACTTAACATTTAATTTTAAGATACACTTCCAGATGTTAGATTTGAACATTCCAAAATGTAAAAGTAAATTTGTCTTTGGAAAAAGATTAGATTTATCACCTAACATAAAATCAACTGCTTTTGTTGATGAACATGAAATACATACATATAAAAGAATAAAACTTTTGTTTTGAATGTTACACTGCCATCTAATGAGACAACTATAAATTACATGAAAACATTTCATGGTTTTATCATGTTTTTGGAAGTAGATGGTATAATACAGGATACAACTTCAATATTAATGGCATTTATATTGATTGGAAAATAGGACATTTATTTATGAATAGAATCATACTAATAATATAATCAACTGATGATATGGCAAGCAGCTGGAAAAAAGCTCATCTTCAGATGAATTTTTAAATAAAACTGTGAACTAAATGAATACAGTGAATAAGGCTTCCTCTGAAGACATGAACAAAAAAATAAATTAAATGAAGTTGCATTTCACATGTCATAATATTTTTTTTCTGGATGTCAGACAATCCTACACAGTGTTTACAGCGCCAGAGGTTGTTTTCACCAACTAGTGCACATAAGGAGTTTTGGGGATGAAGGTATATGGAGTAGAGGCACCTGGGCTCTGTTTGCAGATATGCAGTGTAGTTCTTGAATGAACTTGATAAGTCACTAAGGGAAAATCCTGCCCTACATCTGTCTGCATGAAAGTACTCAGACACTGCAGCGCTGTGGATGCTGGGGCAGGATGAGGGGATCCCCTGAGGGCTCATAGTGCTTCATTTTCTGGGACTGTTGGAGGCCAGCTGGGATTCAGCTCTGTTTGGATTTCCCCTGTACTGGTGACTCTGGGGGTCTCACAGAGGTCCTAAGTAGCTCAGTGGGTGCAGGGTTGAGTGTCTCAGCAAGGAAAGACAGTGCCCAAGCCTGGCCGCACTGTGCTGGGGACTCATTGTGGATGTGTGCTTGGTGTGGAGACAGCCTGCACCTCTGGGCTACTTTTCAGGTGTAACAGGAGTAGCTGAAGGTCTGACCACAGGTATTTTGTGTAACCACACAAGTGGAAAGTGGGCTTTCATTCTTGTTAGCAAAACCTAAAAATCTGCTGAGTCTTATTTCTAAATATGTACTCAGGTAAAAAAAGCACCCTACTCTCAGACAACTTCCTACTACAGCAATGCTAATCATCTGAAGTAACCCTATTAGTCCTCATGTTTATGTAACAAACTCCATCGTGTAGAACACCTATAGGTGATAAAACACTTCACTAAAGACAAACAACCAACATTCACTACAGTGCATTTTACTGCAGAGTATAACCATTAATATGTATTTTACAGTTTCAGTTGATATTATGCTAACATGGCCAAATGCTAGTTGGCTATGTTGTAATAATAATTACTTTGATTTTCACCAGTGTTGTTGGGGTCATCCTGCCACTGAAACTTGACATAAACAAAAGGGGAAAAGGCACATACACTAACAAGTAGTATAGTCTCACCAATCACCAAGTCCGAGATCTGGCTTTTCAGTGAATGAGAGCATCTTGTTGATTTTATRGAACACGAGGATCTTCACACAGGGAAGATCAAAGGGCTGCATTAGGTTTCAATACATAACTTTATGGGACAGCTGGAATCCACTCAGAGAGACCCATGACACTCAGGGCCAGATTATCAAAAGTTTCAGACACTAAAACCTATTAGTGTGTTCAAACCTGTATTCCAACACTGTCAGCACTTTTTTTAGCTCTGTTTAAAGCATCAGTCTACATTTTAACTACTGCAAAAGTTCAAATGGAGGTTAAATGGATGGGCTAAAGGAGGTGGCAAGCCAAAAGAAATTTTTTTTGCCATTTCTCTGTTTCCACACAGACATTGTCAAACGTATGGGGATATAATTTTGTTTTGCAAGGGAGAGATGAATATTATTGGGAAGCATACCAAAACATGAAACATCTTTGCTCAAGTAATAAACATTAAAATTGTGCATGTCCTTGCCTCTGAGACTTTGGAGCATGAAAATCACTTTTTGCTTTATCACTGTTGAAAACATTTCAGGAGTTTCTATCAAGTAACCCAAATACACTCTGGAAGAAAGGAGAGATGAAGGCACCATCTTAATAGCAGTCTCCCCAGATTTCTTAAATTCCCACATTTGCCCATGTTTTGCTTGGGCTTCTACCATGCTTCTAACGTGCTGGTAAACTCGTCCCTTTTTGGGACACTCTAACTAGGTTTCCTGCTTTGAGTCCCCATGTGCCAGACTCTTTGCTCWGGAGTTACCCTTGAGTGGGCTTTAACTCTAAACGTTTAGTTCCTTGACGACACTGGAAGGCTTTTTAAGTAGATGGTTTTGCTTTGCTACCCTTTCAAAGGAGTAGGGTCTTGTATTGTAGCTCCTTTAGGTAATGTAACCTAATGGGACCCTTCTCCAGATCCCCAACATTGTGCAGATTCTGATTTTATGGAGAAGCGATGCAAAGTTAAGGTTGACTAACAATGATTTTGCAGTGTCTAAAAATCCTCCTTGGTTTAGTAACTAGCACAAGAATATACAAATCTAGATCATGTAATAACAACCACATGAGTGTCCAGCCTCAGTTTCCTTACCACTTTTGAASACGCTTGAAGCCCTATTCAGAGATCCTAATGACACCCATCATCCTCTGCTCTTCATTCATATGGCTTCTTTTCTGGAACAGTCAGCCTTTTTCAAATTGCTATTAAGAAACCTGTATTTAGGACTTTCTGTGAGTTGCTTCCTGAGCCATATCAAGTGATGACAATTGATCGTCAGGCTATTCATTGCTTCATTTATTCCCCTCTGGGGTGCAGGCTTAAAAATAGATTACCTTAAATGGTATTCAACTGTTCATCTAACTGAAGTGTTGTATGAATGAGTGAAAGTTTAAGAGCTCTTGCTGAGTAGTTCTGTAGATTTTTTTTCCCATATGGAGGCAAAGATGAGAAAAATGCAAATAAGCCTCACATTCAGACCGAGTGGAGTTCCTGGTATTAGATGGGATCACCTATTTTTAAACATGAACAATTTCTGCTAATCCTTCCGACAGAAYCACAGCTCCTGCTGCTGCTTCATTGGTGTGATCATACCCTGGTATAGCTGAGATGTGGGGAAAATGCATAGTTTACACAGCTATAGCCATACTGAATTGAGTCCACCCTTTCCACCTTGACTCACCTTTCTGCTGTATGAAGCAGAAATATCTCATGCATGCAATATCTCATGTTATTCCGGTATATGACTATGGGTTTTACTTTATTTAGAACTTTCCAAGCAATAATGGAAGACACTAGAAGATGGTTTCTACATGGAACAACGTATGAAGCAGAAGGCAGCATCAACTTAAAATTATGTATTAGCTCACAGTTGCACAAGTTTTCACAGTTGGGCAAACTGCTTTTATCTACAATGGCAGTTAGCCTATGTGGATCATGTTAAAAGTGACTGAGGACCTAATAATGTGACCCTCATTTTCAGTATTAATTATGACAGAAGAAAAACTGTCAAATATCCTTCTTTTGAAGGATTGAAAAAGGATGGCACRTAAGAATTGCTGCAACATGGGCCCCTGTTCATGCCTTTGTGACATTACACATAAGCCCCCTKCACTTCAGCATGAATACTCAGTGCTTATGGACTGCAAAAGTAGACCCCCTAGATACCTGGGCTCAGCTTTGGCTGGATGGCCTTTAATCATATCACTGCAGCCTCTGAAAAGCAGAGAGAAAGACCAGGCTGCCCAGGGAAGTGGTGGAGTCACCATCACTGGAGGCGTTCAAAAAATGTGTAGATGTGGCATTTTGGGACATGGTTTAGTGGGCATGGTGGTGTTGGGTCGACGGTTGGACTTGATGATCTTAGAGGTCTTTTCCAACCTTAATGATTCTATGACTCTATGATTCTGACTCATGTTTTTTTTAGCAGCATACATCTGGTCAGACGGTCAGATATAATAAAGTGATGGCTCAATCATTTTGGTTGGCACAGAAAACAGTTCCACACAGCCTGTATAATTTTTTTTTCCATAATTTTGTAGCCATGAATAATCCTTTCCAATATTATTAAAAATCTGTCAAGCTAAATAGCCTTTTAATACAAATAAAATAATCATTTGATACATTTTGACAAGAAGGCAGAATGTAGTCTCCATTTTAAAATTGTGCTTTAACATCTCTTTTGATTGCATCATTCTGTTAGAATCCTCTCCTATGTTAAGTAAGGAATTTGAGAAGAAAGAGGAAAGGGTTAAAAACTGCACTATCAAGCAGGTGTGTTGGTTAGCAAAGGCTTTAGCTTCTTGGCCCTCATGCAGTGCAGGTGTTGAACATCAGCATTTTCATCCTGTTTGATATCTAGGCTTTTGTGTTTGTCATCTGGGGACTTTTACACTAAATCTGTAGGAAAACCCCCCTTGCTTTGTTGTTTTGGCTGAATAGGATAAAACAGAATTTATTTCTTATTGGTCTGAAGTTTAAAAAGACTAGCACAGCTATGTCTGTCAATCTAAGAGTTTTTTTTAACTTGATAGTTTATATTACTGTAGATCTTCCCCTACAAAACAGCAGTCACTAAGAGGTAGAGAACAGCTGACAATTAATGAAATCTGCAATTGCTGATAAATAACCAGAAAAATGTGACAAACAAAAATGTATACATTTAATGCCTACAGTATGTTTCTGAACTTATAAAAACTTACGTGTAAAATTGACTGAAAAATCTGGTAGCTGTGCTGGCAAAATGGACAACATTTCTGCTTTATGATAAAAATTCATTTTTAATTTAATTATGTATGTGGTTTTAAAGAATAAGCACTGAAAGATACAAAAAACTCACATAACTTTAAAATCCTTTACATATGCAAAAGACATTTTATATATAAATATACAGATTTAAATGATCTTGTTCGTTTAGACCAGCAGAGGTTGTATGCCTTCAATGTCAACAGAATCTGCACRGTAATTTCTTTTTCCCAACTAAGTAATTCCTAAGACATACAAAAGCCTACCATTGCCTCTTTCTGCTCTATCTTCTGTAAAGCGAAGAACAAAATATAATGAAGGCCTTTTGAATAATTATAAAACTTATGCAGTCACGGGTTTAGTCCCTTCCTACTAAGAGTGGAAACTAAATTTGAACAGCTGGTCTCTCATATGGTTGTTGTTCATGACTGACTTTGTTTTGCATGGAGACCATGCAGGCTAGAAACTAGTAGTTTAAGACATGTTTACTTTCCCTCAGGGACTCACCTGAAATTGCTTGAGCTAGTCTGATAATTAGAATTGTTAAAAAAAATACAATCCTCCTCCATTCGTTCCCAAACCCATTTCTATGAAAATTTTCTTATTTGCATTGCAATTATTGGCTTGGTGCTGGAAAGGGTTTTCAGGAGAGCATCCTGGTGTTCCTGGGTGACATAGAAGTATGAGAAGTGAGCAACTGGTTCACTTTTTGTCTCAGACACTTGGAGTAAAGATGTCATTCTGTCTCTGTGATAACTAGGGAATCCTCTTTTTCTGAGTGATTTCCAGATAGCTGATTAACTTTGACCTTAGAAATACACCAATGATTTTTCAAAGTGTTAAGCAGTAATTACACTGTCCTATATTTTATCAGCAAGAAGAGAATAGTGATATTTTGCTGCCAGGTATTCTGTTCTTAAGCACCCAGGTATGTTCCCCTTCTTGAATACTCAATTAATGCTTGTAATAATATAGTGTAAGGTTTTGGAACTATTCCACACAACTGGTTTTGACTTCTTTTTAACTCATCAGATGCTGTTTCAAATACATTGAAAGATAACACTCCAAAAGTACTGCTGTGTTGGACCATAATAGACYAGAAATTTGTGGTGTCAGTGTGTTTTTAAACTGTTACTGCAAAACACAGGAAGATATTCTTATGCAAGGTCATATTCTTTAATTTCYTCTCTGTGTCACTGAGTGACTTGAAAACTACTTCATATATCTTACTGGAAATTTATAAAGCAATTCATTTGCTACTTGAAAACAATTCTATGGTCTTGACAAATCATCACACCAAAAGTTACTGTATATATGGAATATTTTATCATCTGTGTCATAAGCTTAAAGCACTTAAAGGGGTTAAAATTGACTTTGTGTCATTTTATTGTGACATTTACTGCATTATCTCATCATGCCAATACTTGGCTTGGATGTGGGAAGAGAGGAAATTTTATTTATGATTCATTTCCCTGTTTAAATTTTTTTAGCAGTTACTGTAATTCTGTGTTTTCATAACACACTTCACAGCTTAAGTGAAGATGCATTTTATCATCAGGTCAATGACACTGAAAGGATCACTCTTTAAAACAGAGAAATTATCTTGATACATCAGAGCCTGCCTAGAACCCATCCAGATGTCACYGGTACTTCATTATTCATTTTGGTAATGCTAACCAGCTGCCAGTTTAATGTCTGCCATTGGAGTCCATTTGGGAATCCTCCCTCTCCTCAGATAATCAGGCAAGTTTAACAATTGTTCTGTATCAGCAAACTGTTTTATTACCCTGTGAAACCTAAACTGAAAGTTGCAAATGTTGTGCTTTGAATCACTTTCATGTCTGAACATGACTGACACAGAATGATTTCATTAACTTTCAGTAAAGTGCATTAAAAAAAATTTAAGACTGAGCTCAGGTGCCAAAAGGGGGAGTACTGTTTTACCTTATTGTTAGAGTAGCCCTGGTTTCTGTGTTGACAGACATTAATATTTCTATTTCTATTAGGCTATTAATTACCTATTTTCAAGATTATTTTGGTCAAAAAAGTTCTAAAAATATTCTGTTAAATACTTTTGATAATGAACATTTAGGAATATTTTCTGAAGTTGAGAAACAACTAAGAAGAAAGACATTCCAGATTTAAAGACTGGAGAAAATTCAGTATTTGAAAATATTAGGAAATTCAGGATTGGAAAACAGCAGAAAATAAAACTTCTGAAGTTTCTAAAGTGGTCTGAGGGCTACTAATACAACCCACAGCTTACCCATGTAGGAAAACAATAAATAAATGTATTAACATTGTACAACAATAATAATTTTTAAACATTATTTCTTCAAACAGAAATATTATCAAATGCATAGTTTTAATAAAAAGCAAATCTCAAAGAATGGCAAATGTTCCATTTAGGCTCTCAGATGTATTCAAATGAATGGTTATCATGCCCTGATCCTCAGAATCTACTTTCTTCTTTCCCACTTCCCCCAGCAACATCCTGAAATCAGTCATAAGCTCTAAAATAACTTTATTCACGATCCATACAAATTCATCTCACTAGTGATGAGAAAAAAAAAAAAAAGCAGATTAATGCTTTTAGTTACTGTGCCTAAAAATGAAGGTGGCTGCTGCAGCTTGTTCTCAGGATGTCAGTAAAACATATCTCTTTTCAAAAACAGGGCAGATAATACTGTTTGTACAAGTACTCAAGATGATGCATAAACCAGCTGTAAATATCTGCACATGAGACCCTCTGACCCTCTACCCATCCCTCCTGCCCTAAAAACCTTTGCATATACATTTTGTACATCCCCGCATCTTCAATTTCTTGTGTGATCTGGTAGATGGTAATCTAGCATGAGGTTTTTGATATGAAATCTGGGGTGGATTAATCTGTTTTTGATAAGTATTGTATTGAAGCTAAGCTAATAAAGGGACACTCGCTGTGGCCAAGTGTTTTTCCACATTATAGATTGCCTAGAAGTAAGATCAATTGAGAATATGCAATTCAAGCAAAAGCAGTTTCTGTTTAACAGGGCTAATAGTAAGAACATACTGTAAAAAGTGTTTGCTTTTATATGCGTGTAGCTTTGCTTCAGACTACATTTCTCTAAATGGGAATCCTCCTTTTTCTGGCTATTCTTTTTCTGACAGCTGCCATGATGCTATAMAAATCAGTGAGATATTATTATTTATGGCTACAGGTCATATAAGAGGAGTTAATTAATTAAAAGAAGGAAAGAAATGGAGAAGTAGAGGAAAGCTACACACTAACTAAAGGATTAATGAAGAGAAAACAACAAATACAATTTCTTTAAAAATTTACCCAGACAAATTATTTTGGTCCAGCTTGCTAGGGGAAGAATGTAACTGGTTTTCCCAAAGACAAGGATGAGCTACTAGGACAGAGAATGAATTTTCTGCCTTCCTGACAAAATACTGGTTTCGTGGTCATTGATATAAACCTACTAGATTATCTGACTAAACCAAGTTTTACTTGGTTCAGGTGTAGAAATATCGTTCCATTTTGTCAAATTGGCCAGAGCATACAATACAGTTGGCTTTATGTACTTAACATTGCTGCAACATAGCAAATATCCGATTTGGCTTACAGTTAGAAGCACACAGGCATGTGATACCTGATCCATCATAAAGTCTCCCAGGAGAAATATACCCACCCATTCACACTTTCAAAGGAATCAGCCTGAGAGCGCCAACTTAAATGCTTCACCCTTCTGTGTCACAAGGTAGCAACATTTCTGATTCAGTTGATAGAGTCCTAAAACTGGACTCAAATTTGCATTGAACTCCAGAGTTAAAACAGCTGCTAAGCTGTCTGAATCAATAGGTGCCTCAGCAAGAAAGGAAGCTAACTGGCTTATTTTTAGGATAGAGAGTTCATCCCCTATATACAGAAGTAGTAGTACATCAGTCATACTACTGAAACAAGAAAGCTAGCGAAGGTGATGAGAATTATACTATTTTTAGACTTCATTAGAGAATACATATTCTCTTTTTTCTTATTTTCAACATGAATAAACCTTAACTTTATATTCAAAAGGAATTCAGTTTTGGTTAATTATTAAGAATGTAGTGAAATAATGTTTTACTTAAGTTTTTGCACAGCGAGGTGCAACATGTATGCTTTCTTGACATCAGTCAAATAACTGTGGTTGGATTTTCAGCATGTGTTTATATTGTATCTGTCTTGGCCCAAGAGCTACTTTGGTGCCGGTAATCAAGTGATGCAGATGGATTGAAAAAAAAATTTTACTCCAGACTTCCCTGTGTATATTCTGATATTCATAATGAAGATGACACTGGCAAAGTATTTCAAAGCCAAGAAAAAGCTCAGAAAGTTTCTCTGGATTCCATTGGACTGAGAAGATCAAAGAGAAAATGGTAAGAAAACACGGAGGATAATGAGGATCTGATGGAATTTCAGCTATCTAAGAATGCTGGTGAGCAGCAGGTTTCCCAGTGACTTACAGTCTGCTATGTTTTGCAATTCCTTTATCAAACATCATGGAAAAGAGAAACACATGCAACACATGATTACAATATGAATGAAGCAGTGACAGGTGACTTCAGCAATACGTGAGTGTTCTGAACCATTTTTTTTTSTGGAATAATATTCTTTTGTCTTTTTAACTGCAGAACTAAACAGTTTTTGCTTACAGTGCTAATATTAATTTTAATAATTTAAAAAAATTATTTCCCTTTGCTATCCCTATGCAAAAATCATGAATGCTTCTCTATTCTAACATGACATTGAAATAGTAAGTCTGAAATTTTAAAAGTCAGAAAAGAAGGACAGACAGGAATGAACATTTCCTGCTCAACCTTATTTCATCCTCTTGTGCATACGTGTTATGATATAATCTTTAATTACACAGTCACATACAGTTTTTTGCCCAGGAGACCTCTGGCTTATAGGGTGAAAAATAGTTATCTAACATTTCTTTTTATCCTGTTCACTATGTGGTTTAGCCTCAGGCCTTATTTATGTTACATCATCAAAATCTTGACTGACTGCAGAATTATTAATTTCTTTGCCTGGGAATTTCTCTGGTTCTCTTATCACACCAGCTAATTGCTTCATGGCTGCTCCTAAACCTATCTTTATTATCCSTTTGAAAGTGTATTATCAGTGTCGTGTTTTTGCAGCTATGGAAYGCAACTGCAAAGAGATTAAGGCCAACTTTACTGTGTCCATTTTCGGGTGCCAAAGCTATGACAAGAAGAATGATTTTTTAAGAATACCTCTTTTGAGARCAATTTGTACACAATTGCAGTGCTCACTAACTTTATTTGCAATCTCTCACAAATATTAGATGTCACATTGAGATGACTCATTAGGTATTTAACTGCATCGTATAAAAACTGAGCAGATTCAACTTCACCCATGCTCTTTCTTTTCCTGAAATCCTACCTCTTTTAGTTCACACTTTCTAACCATTTGTAGAGGAAATTAGTTTTTCCCCATGTTACTCCTCTATATGTGTCTTTCCCAGCCTTCTGGTTCCTCTGCGTCTTTTTGAACTCCAGATATTTGTGTTTTCTATAGCCCCTTGAGAGCCTCTGTATTTCCCTAACTCTGCAACTCCTTCCTCGATTTTCTTTTTCTGCAGATACTCCTAAACTTGTAACGTGCCTCTCCACACTTGTCACTCTTCTGCAGTCAAGATAGGTAGTTTCCTCTTCTTTTGCATTGTGTGGGAGCCAGCTGGAAGGTACTTGAGGATAGGAGAAACCGACATTTTGCTTTCAGCTCCAGGGTCCTGTGTCACATAATTTAGCAATTAGCTGGAGCAATCATAAAGAAGTCCTATTTTGTCCTTGCATCTTTGGGCAGCAGTATGCTCAGTACAGGTGGAATCATGGAAACCTTGAYTGACCATGTGCACGCAGAAGTCTTTGAAAGGCTTGTAATTCAACTGTTATAAACTGAATTTTTCAGAGACAGAAGATAGTGCATCTCACATCAGCGCCACTGCCTGAACAATTTTTAGATTTCTGCTCTTGAAGATACAAGCATGGATCTTCTCAGTGCAAGAATCAATGCCAAAATCTCATTCTCAGAAAAGGCTGTGCAGTTGTAGCTGAAATTCTCCTCAAAGAGTTCATCCTGAGAAAGACAAATGAAAGTCTGACAAAAGATATAAAGCAGCTTCAAATCCAAACCTAACAGTGAACAATATCTCAGATTACACTTTTGTGACACTAGTAGACTATAAAAATAATTCTTTTTTTTTCTATTACATATGCTCAGTCCTGATCATAGCAACCAGTACATTTTAACCAGTAGAGTTTGCAGTCAAAGAATTCAAGAAACTTTTTTAGTACAAAGTAAAAAAATGTTTCTAAGGCTAATTTTCACCAAAATAATTTCTTAGATCCATAGTATAGTTATCTCAAACAAGCAATAATTTCATTATTATTATCATTGCAGTGAACTTTTCATTTTCTCCTCCTGTTGTTCTGATCATTATAAATTCTTCTCTTCTGTGTGGCTTTGATATTCAAAATCAAATTTGGCATCAAAATGGCCTTTTCCCCTCCTTGCTATTGCTGTCCACTCCAGTATTCTTGTCTTTTTCTTTCCCTCCCCTCCTGACTATTTCTAGATCTTAGAAAGATGCTTAGTACTTTCCACCAGTAAAAGTAATTTATATTTTAATTAATATCTAGGATTAGGTGAGGTGATGAGTAGTAGAACGAGTCAGAACCTAAACTTCCAGAAATCTGACAATTAATAGACATATAGATGTTCTGATGAACAGAAGCCAACCAAAATCAAAGGATTTGCATAATCATTTTACTAGTAATATCAAGTAGCTTTAAAAATTTGATTTTCTGGTATTTGGCCACTTTTGGCCTTCCCTCAATATACAGTAGTGTTATTATATGCGTATCATATGGTTATAAGAAAAAGCTAAATAATAGTTTGCAAATCAGACTTTTTCTGAAAGTATTTATTCACACTGATTTAAAGGTTCTAATAGTATAATCTGTTAAAATTTGGAGTAATAGGTGCACATTTACAAGGTATAAGTCTTCCTGGTTTTGGTTGCACAAAAGGAGTTCACATTCAACATAAATCAGAAGTAATATTTAGGTGAAGATAACCTTCTAGCAAGAAATGAACTAGCTGAAAACGCAGCAAKATGTAAATACTTGGAAAGAAATTGAGAACAACATGATAACAAATCCATTGTTTTGAGATAGATGATAAGAATTTTTTATATTACAGGGGAATGATAAAACCAAATTGTATTAGATGCAAAAAATAAACAATGCTCATTAACAGGCATTGTTTGAAGTGTTTTGATACCATCAGTTAACTTTTGACACAGGTGGAGAAGCATGCATAGATGAGGGTGGAAGTAACACTTCCAAACAAGTAGAGGCACAAAGGAATTTGAGATGCTATCCCTAATGAAACCCAGAGCTTCAGCACTGTGAGAAAATTAAAGCTTAGGCCAAGAATCAAAGAGAGGCTCAAAATGCTTCAGAAGGCTTTTTATAGTCTAGGATCAAGGAGGTTTCAGCTTTTAGTGTGCAAAGGGCTAATAATGATCTGCTAATCTATGTGCAGCATTTATATTGTTTTCCTTGTCATTTCTAACAGTCTATCAAAGCCTCCAAGTAAGGGTTTGCATGCTGGAAATCAGATGTGGCTATGGGTCCACTGCATATAACACCACATTGGCTTATGTGATGTTCAGGAGGATGTGGAATGCTTTTAGGACTGTCTAAAGGTTAAAGACTTTAAATGCTGCTACTCACTTCAGTCACATTCTGGGAACAGAGAGTAGACAGAGCGCAGAACAGAAGCACCTGGAGCATATTTGCCCTACAATGAGACRCCAGCAAGCAGCTAAATAGACCCCAGATCTATAGAATTTGCTTTTGACTTTGTCCTAAACTTTTAAACAAACTTCCAAAATATCCAAGATGGCAGAATACAGAGAACTTTGAAATGTATTTTGAAATAGAATGTTTTTATTTGTGCACATCCGAAAAATGTGTTGTAATAAGTTTCTGGTTCTTATAACTTCTGAGTCTTCTCATATATTTCAGTCCAATAAATACCCTTTAWGTCCTTAAATATTGACATTTCTCTAAAGTAGGATGAAGTTTTGACCCAGATGAAAACAATACTTTTCCRTTTATTTCTGTGGTACAGGAGCCTGCTTCCAGTTTTAATTTTTTATAGTATTCCTCAWAGCTAAGCAAGTAACTTTCAATCAATAATCAGTTTCTGCTTATAAATTTCCTACAGCTARATATTAAATATATTCAATGTACTTGCAATTATAAAACACATATTGATTTCTTTGCCAAATACCTGGAAATCACATAGCATTTAATTTCCCCAAACAATCAGATATTTAACTTACACTGTAACACATACATATGCACACACACACATACTTTATCTGTGAGATATCTGATATGTATATATGAGAAGTAATTTGTGTAGGTATTATTTATGCTACTAATATCAGCTCCAGTTCTGCAATTCAGTAACATACTTTTGTTTCCTCACAGAGGTATGACAGTTTTCAAGAGTGGAAACCATCCATCTGCAGTCCTTGCAAAAAACTGAAATTGTGTATTTAACTTTTAATTATAATATTTGCTGTGTATGCACAGCACATCTGGTGAACGAGCACAGAAAACTCTCACATTACTATAAACACAGAATCAGTTGTGAATTTGAAGCTCATAATCATATTTTCAAACTCATTTTCCAAGAATGAACTGTGCGGTTGTTCTGAGTTCAAATGATGCTGAGTGCCTAAATATCACCTTACGTTATTGTTATCACCTTAATTTACACCATCGGTGTTATGAAGCTCAGTGGTGAATTTTCTGAAGAATTTTTTCTGGCAGATTGTAAGCACTCAAACGTCTGAAGGAAAATATAGAGGAAAAACTTATGAGAAGGGGGAGACAGATGGTCATTTTGATTATGAATCTGCGGGATACATGTAGGAGCCAATTCAGTGTTAGTTTTTCAGCCTGCATAGAGTAAGCATCCATGTTCTTGTATTGTYGGTTCTGAAGGCAGAGGCCTAAGTTATTTAACTTTACGCTGTTAATTTCTAACTAGTGGTTTTTGTGGTTGATCACTTCAGATTATTCTTGGCAGCCGTTTTGTTATACATGCAAAAAAAAAAAAAAGCTTGGGAATTCTTTGTGGCATTTAAGTGAGATTTATATATCTACATAAAATGACATCAAAAATTAAAATATCATCCAATTTGTTCTTCAGCCTGCTTTGCTGCATAAATGACTGCAAACACAATATAGCTATGCATTTGTGGGTAAATACGATTGAGTGTGTTGGAAGACCCTAATATCTTTCAAACAGAAAAATCAATTGGCAGAGCAAATTTGACACTGGGATAGAGGTGTAAAAGATCTATGAATTTTCATGAAAATAGGTTACCAGGCAGAAGAGAGGGGGGCTACATTWATTCCCCTCCTACAGAAAAAAAAAGTGTGATCTATACTGCTCAGAGACATTAAAGAAGTCATGTTGGAAGGGGAAAGGAGGGGCAGGGTTGGGGCAGGAGGGAGAAAGGTAGAGAATGAGAAAGTGAGAAAGTCTATGAACATCTTGGTTTTTTTAGAATTTATGATAYATTCACTTATTAAACACCAGAAAATCTGCATGGGAGGGAGTAACCTTGACTGAGGACTGGATTCTCTACTGCTTAAAAGGGTGAGAMTATTTTTTTGCAGATCATGAAATTATATATGCTCTTTCCACATGGCTTCTCTGTGTTCCCATAATGGTTAAGCTCACATTTGTTTTAATCCAGTTTAAATATCAATCAATCATAAAACTCAAATTCACTGGAATCATTCAGACAGATATATGAATTTCTAATGACTTTCACACTTGTCAAGTCATTCTACGTTAAGCTGGCTTGTCAATTATTTACTTTCAGATTTTACAGCCATATTTAGAGACAGACTGTAGAACTCATCGAGGGTGAAATGTGGCCTCTGCTTAGTTCTATTGGAAATTACCACTGACTTCAAAGCAGGAATTTACCCATATTGTTCACATTCACATTCTGGAATGTCACATTTACTGGATGAAATATCACGTGTATCGGCATTGATTTTCTRTTCAAATCACAAATTATATGGTATATTCTGTTAGCCAAAGAATTCCTATCGAAGTAAGACCACGTAAGCTGTTGCTGCTGAACAATGAAGAGAAGGGACATTAAACCCCAAATTTTTATGTTAGGAAAAGCTAAACCATATATACTACAGTATTGTTTGTCCAAAAGGATGAAAAAAGTCAAAGTAATAAATTGTTTTACTAGGTGACCTATTTTCTAAATTTTGTTTCTGTAGACAACAAAACATGTAACACATGTAACAAGGCACCTAAATAATTTCACATGCTTTGTTATACATGAGGTTGGCAATATGGAAGTCTCCAAAGTCAATTCATTAATCAAACTGCTATCTAAATATCTTGTGATTTGGGAAGTGTGATACAGAGACTCTGTAGTGTGGCAATAAACTGGGACAAATTTCTTAATTTCTTGTTAGCTTGATGGAGCAATGTGATAGGGGTAGACAACCACCTCTTACAAAAYAGAACATATTAAAGCATGGACTATACTTAGGTCCCAGCTGGAAACAGGACCAGAAGCATAGATATGAAAGAAATAAAATTTCCAAAAATACTCTCTGGAGAGAGAAGAAAAGCATGCTGTAGTTGCTGACTTGAGAACAAATGAACATAAAATGATACTCCCTCAAGAGTATCTGAAATTGCCTAGGGTCTGCAGAAATTTGGGGAAAGACAAACTTAAAGATTTGATTGTCCTAAAATGTGTTTTCTATTAAATACTTTCCAAAGATGGTTGCTTAAGGCACTGAGAAAAAGTTGAAGTCACAGAGTGGGAAATATGGGAGATTTGATCACATAAATAATGAGTCAAGCTAAGGGCAAGAAAGACACGAGTCAAGGTCACTTTAGTGATGGTCTAGTCCTTTTGAAGCAATAAAAAAGGTCCCCTAAATCACTTTGAATCCCTGAAAAAGAAAAAAAAAAATCTCAGGCTTGATTTATGACTAAAACCTAAACCTGTTGTATTCATGTACAAAACATCTCCTGCATAAATCAATTATCCTAATAATCAGAGTGCTGAAAAAATAGAGAGGAGGAAGTGCTACCATGTCATGTTCTATTAATAAAAGCAAAAATATTTGCTCAGTTTGCTACAGAAAAGACAAGCTGTTCATTTGGCACTGGTTAATGAATGTGCTACTTTTTCATTTTTGGGTTAAGGAGGAAGTCAACTAATTGTCCTACTTTTTTGTCACCCAGCGTGGTTTTGGTGCAAAAGGAATTAACTTTTTTTAAAAGTACATACGTGAGATAGTAGTCTTGCATAGTGTTTGAGGAATATGAAGGAATAAGAAGTCTTCATCACATGTTAAAAGTGTGCGCTACACATGAGTAGGAAATGCCACTTTTTAATTAATAGCAAATGAAGTATTTAGTTGAGGGATGAGTAGTATACAGGGCCTTGAAGCAAAGAAGCATGTGCAGCTTGGGCTTGGTACTGAAACTCGGCAGGGTGCAAGGGTACTCTAAAATGCAGCAGTTGTGCAAGAAACCAGCAGTTTTACAGCCTCTGCCTCACCTTCCCTCCTGTGCAGCACCCTTACTTCTGGCTCCTGCCGCCTCCTCTGCATATACTAAAGGGAGCAGGTAACGTAGGCATCACACGTGCACAAGTGGTGTAGGTTTTGGTTTCATCAGTTATAGTACCAGAATAATTCCAARGATATCAGGGATAATCTCTGATATTACTCTTACTGTGAGTAGGTAGACACTAAGAGCTGTTAAACAGTAGGTYGTATTCCGGTATCATAAGTATTATATGCTGATGATTGAACATGTGAAAAATGCCTTAACCTTGATATGCAGAATATGCCCCTCAGTATAAAATAAATTAAATTAAATACTATAAAACACAGTATTGTATATAGTTATTTAATGTTCAGAAAAAAAAAAAGAAAAAAAATGCACTTTACTCTCTGATTGAGTTGGATAAACATGAATAGCTTCCCCAATTATTTCTTTTTATACCTATGTAATAATTTCCAGTTTGCCTCTGGTACTTGCTTCCCATCTCTTCACGCACCAACATTATTGACAGTCAGCATTCATTCAGGAGAAAGAGATTCTGACCCTAAAATAATAATTTTTTTTAATCCTCTGAGCTACATTCCCTGTTTAATGTCTCATTCTTTAAACACATTCAATACCCAAGTAATCAAATTCTATCTATCTATATATTTATATCTCTATATAGATTCCTTCCACAGTAGCAGACTTAATTTAGAACTGCTAATAGGACTAGGTTCTGATGTTTTTAGTAGGTAAAAATGAAATAAATTTAAAGTGAAGGTGTAGCTTCAAGAACTGAGAAGTAGAAAATACCAGGTAAACACAGAGAGATGCTTGTGCACTAACTGCTGGCATGCCTAATATTCAGCTGCTTCTTCCTTCCTATTACCCAAATGAATAATGCCATGAAAGGAAAACCACAGAGGAGTCATATTTTGCCAAGATACCATCATAACACTTATGAAGTAACTATTGATAAGCTTTAATTTATTTCTTAAAAATGTACCTTTTCAAAGGGCACCTACTTCCTTTTTATTAATCCCAAGAGCAGACATATTTACCCCAAAAATAAGGGATTAATATACTCATTTCTTGCTTGCAAAACACATTTTCCAAAACGATTGCATTGTTAGATGTCAAGAGATGTAATGCAAGATTTACTGGCATTGTTTCTTATGATGGCTGATTTTTTTAATATGTATTTTACAAAATTTTAGTTAAATGAGTAAGAAATGATTCGCTAAATATATATTTTGTATTGACAAGACATGATAGTAGTATGTGTTTGTTATACTGCAATAGAACTCAGTCTCAGCTAGGATTATATTGAGCTTTGCTCTCCAAAGTATTCCAATATAAAAATTGATAACTGTCTGTAAAGATGGGTCAAATTCTTTTCTTATCTCAATTTCACAGACCGTTTACAGTTTTTCACATAGACTATTCAGGCATGTAGAAACAACATGTTGTACTGTATGCTCTGAAAGAGTACTACTGTCTTAAACATGTTTAATAAATATATTGCGCCTTTGAGCCTCAGAGGACAAATTCTTAGGGGCCAGATGCACTGTGCTCCAGATTTGTCTTTGAAAAAAGTCCCCTCCCCATTCTTGCCCCACTGTGGTCTAGCAAGTATGTAAATGGGGTCTAAAATCAGTTTTAGGGTAGACTTTGTCATCGTCCTGAAAAAGGAATGATGCCAGATCCATAAGTGTACTTAGGAATATAGCTGCTTTTGGAAACAGTAGGAACTAAATGCTGTAATAATTTGTTGGTACCTTTGGTACCTTTACCTGTTAAGGTATATTTATATGTTATATTTACCTTAACAACATTGTTGATCTTGGTTGGCTGTGGATTTGTTTTGATTGAAAAGAATGCAGCAAATGGGATTGTTCCTTTTGACATGTAAGGAATCCGCTGCCTTTTGTAAAAAGATGTTTATATGGTCTTTAATAATATAGCGACAATGAATACTGTAAATAGCGGTGCAAATGACAGGGTACAGGATTTCCTGAGCTGGTCAACTAGTAGGGCYCTGTGGGCAAATATGAGAAATGTTGCAGTTGTATTCCCCTCTACTTCTGACAATTGAAAAAATTCAAGTTAGATGGCTTGAATTATTACATTAATTTTGCCATCTGTTTTCTGAGGGAAGGGTAATCAAGATTGTTTCTAGTGTCATAATAAAATCTTCAGAGAAACTCAGCTTGTAAAAATCCAGGCAAGACTTGCATATGTTTTTTGCCTAAAACTTTTCCATTGAATGGATGAATCAGTAAGCCCCATAGTTGAACTAACTTCTTGCCCTCTAGAGAGAGGGTGATTCCTACAGGTCAAAACAGGGGTTACTGGTAGGTCAGCTGAGATAGCCATTACTGCAGCTATCTGCACAGTGTTTAGGCTTTAAGTAAACCAGAGATGTTATAATGTGGAACTGCTGGTTCTTGGCAAAGTTTCCTAAGGTCATCACGAAAAAGACAGCTTATTAAGCCTGAAATCATTGAAGAAAAACACTAGACCCTGTCTCAAAGCAGAAGTTGTATCAGTTTAAGTAAAACTGATTTTGATACTTTTCTAGTTATAGTGTAACAAACTTGTCTAGAAACCAGTACCACTCAGAGATGGCATGTAATTGCTTTCTTGACCCAGTCACTGTTATTTCATATATCCATCATATTTCATTTGATATTTTCATTAGCATACTATATTCAAGCCAGTGATACTTTCCTTGTATAAAATTAATTCATTAAATGCATGAATATTTACATTATGATGAGAATGGTCACTAAAATCAAAGTATGATTGGTTGAATAGAACTTCTATATATGTTGTATAGTCTAGTGCAAATGCTCTTGCAAACCGAAGCTAATGCTTTCTTTCCACGAGTTTTAAAAACCAAATGAAAATATGTTCATTCAATGAATATTTTTGGCATGCCCTCCTTCAATAAAATTCTTTGCATATAGTGATACAAAGGGAATTGAAAATTGGAGAAAATTGTGGATTTTTGTTTTGTTTTCAGGTTTAGCCGTGAACAACAGGCAATAAAATTATTTATTATATGCAACAGCTACAGCTGTGAATTCTCTTCTGCTAGAAATTAATCTGTTGTAAATTCTGAGAACTTAGTGTATCTTTTTTATGTGAAAAGTGGTCACACCTTAACTGCAGATGAGATACTACCTGCTTTCCGAATTTAGTGAAAAAAAACACAAGTATGCTCCCAGAGAGGAGCTGCAGTATACTCTAAACAGTGCCTGACCTGGACATTTGGGGAATCATAGCTCCAGGATGAACGGCAGCATGCCCCAGCATGTAAGTAAAGATTCAGCCTGGAAGAAGAATGTGGATCTGTATGTTTATTCTGAAGTTTAGCTTACTTCAGTGCTCAATACTTTCCCAACCCAAACAGATCTATGCTCTAGTTATCATGTGTTTTGTCTAACAAAGACTCTTTGCTGCTTTCCAAAGCTGGCTCCTATATTTTGATGAGTTACCAGAACTCTATTTTATACAGTGGCTGTTAGCTCCAGTTGGCTTCTTTATTATAACCACAGGAACTGCTGTCAAGTAAATACAAAATAACAACCATCAAGAAACAATAATACTATCAGGGCTCTTGAAACATCTCCTTTGGTTCCCAACTCTTTTAAGGTTAAGCTCCAGAGCTGCCTGTATCTTGTTTAGGGAACCTGTTGTTCCTTGATGGGGAATGGCTTTCTGACTATTAGTTGCCCTCTCTTTCCTTAATCAGATAAACTGGTCTGAAACACAGCCCTTTTCTTCCCACACATGGCTCTACTTTCTACTCTCAAGAGTTTCTGCACAGTACAAGGCCATTTTTCATGTTAAAAGAATAGAAACTTTGGCTGACTTCACAACCATTCACAGAACAGATCCAAGGGGAAAGGAGGTAAACTATCTACAAAATTAAAGTCAAAATCACACAAAAAATCCTCATTCAAAAGTGTGCGAATAAAAAGATGAAAGGTCTCTTMGTTAATTTCTATTATTTCTACCTTTATCTCAGAAGTCACAGGAAATGAACCAGGAAAGTCACAGTTTTACGCTTAGGAAAAGCTACAGTGTACTTGTTCATTAAAATGTCATGTCTCTCTCCTTCCCCCTTCCCTCCCCTCCTCCCGTTCCTCACGCTGCCAATTACATGCTTGGAATTGAAGTAAACCTTCCTTACTGTGAAGAACTGTCCTGGTTTCGGCTGGGATAGARTTAATTTTCTTCCTAGTAGCTGATATAGTGCTGCTGTGTTTTGGATTTAGTATGAGAATAATGTTGATAACACACTGATGTTTTAGTTGTTGCTAAGTGGTGCTTATACTAGTCAACGACTTTTCAGCTCCCCATGCTCTGCCAGGTGCACAAGAAGCTGGGAGGGAGCACAGCCAGGACAGCTAGCCCAACTGGCCAACGGGGTATTCCATACCATATGGCGTCATGCTCAGCATATAAGGCTGGGGGAAGAAGAAGGAAGGGGATGACATTCGGAGTGATGGCGTTTGTCTTCCCAAGTCACCATTGCGCGTGCTGGAGCCCTGCTTTCCTGGAGATGGCTGAACACCTGCCTGCYGATGGGAAGTAGTGAAGGAATTCCTTGTTTTGCTTTGCTTGTGTGTGCGGCTTTTGCTTTCCCTATTAAACTGTCTTTATCTCAACCCACGAGTTTTCTCACTTTTACCCTTCCAATTCCCTCCCCATCCCACCGGGGAGGGGGGGGAGTGAGTGAGCAGCTGTGTGGGGCTTAGCTGCCGGCGGGGGTTAAACCACAACAAGAACTAACATCTCTGCCGAAGGAGGTAAAAACAAATCTCTTCATCACAAGGTTAATAAAAATGTGATTCTTGGGGAAACTACTGAGATGAATTATTCTCGGTAATGCCACTCTTATGAATCAGATTATGATATCCTTTCTGTTCTAGAGAAGTACCTCACTTCTGGCTGTATGAGTTAAATAATAGTATTACAGTTAGGAATTGTGGTTGTGATTCTCCTTCATTAATAGCACCATGACTTCACTGATATACACACATCACATTTCATTTCTATTTCATGAGGTCACTTTTCCAGTAAATTGTCTCTTTTAGTCAAAGCAATGTTTTCTATGAATATAGAAAGAATGCAAAGGAGACATACTGAGGAGTGCATATTTTAGGTAGTAAAAATTAAGAACATTGATTTTAAAGGGTCTTTCAAAAGATGTAATAATGCCTAGACCAAAGTAACTTTATTAAGCTTCTTGGATTTCACCCCACTTAAAAAAAAAAAAAGAAAACAAACCAAACCAGACTTATCCAAAGCATAAAACTTTCTGTGCCTTATGTTTATACAGAGTAATTCACAAGCTCTAACTGGACTCTCCCAGAACAATGTCTGATTTTGTGCTACAGTATTACAACTATATCACAACTGTAATACTACAATGGAAAAGTCATAAGATTACTCCATTATAATTTTGTAAGTTAATGTTTCTTTCTCATGGATTAAATTGTGATTGTTCTTTGGCATGATCAGTCAAATATGTGTGGGAGGGTGAATATATATGCTTACATAGCACTCTCCAGAGCCACACAGGGAACTCCATAGGCAAGGTCTGGTTAGTCTCTGTTATATGAATCTGAATGTCACTTAAAGAGAATTTCACCAAGGATATTTCATCAATTCCATTATGATCCAGCTTTGTTCCATCTGTAACAGTGATTATGTTAGGATTATCAGTCCTTTGTTATATTCATGGACACATATAAAAATTACACATGACATTTCCTGGGATAAAAGGATCATTCTGGACAAACAGTGGATGTTGGTTTGATTTGAAAAAGGATTCAAACTCAGCAGGGAATCTGAGAAATCTGAATGCTGGTATGTGAGCAAGAAGTCACCTCACCTGTGAAATTATATTTTAGCTTAAAACGCCACAGAAACATTCTCTCAAGTTCTGGTACATAATGTGCACGGGCTAAGATTAATGTATTACTGAGGATCTTTCAATGGAAGTCCAGTATATTAGGGGATTTTAAAAAATTGTTCTCATTAATTTTACTGACCAATATAAAAAAAACATAACCYTATTCTTAATGGTTGCCATCACTAATAACTGACAAAAAAATGAAGCCATTATTAGCCCTTAGAAAGGTACATATCATATTGCTTGAGTTTTTGTTACTACACAGTTTTTAAACTGTTGTTTCTGCACCACGGGGAACCATGAAATTAATTAAGAAAAATAAGTTTACATCTGTCAGAGGGCTTATATTTTCCCATCTAGGATTTCAATGGAAAAAATAGAAGGTTACACCTCTGTGCCCCCCCGCCCAAGCGGAAACAATGCATGTTAAAAGGTGTATGTTAGTACTATTAGGTCTGATTTAGCGAAGTGCTCTGCGTATACATACCAAATTACTGGAACAGAAGAGTATGCAGAGGTCTCACATGGGTATCCAAACACCCAGTCATATCGAATTAGAGGACACCTGACAAATATATGTTCCTTAACCTATATGATTCACTTCCTCTCTCTGTAAAACTATGTTATTCTGTCCCTCAGGCTCCTAAGATATTGTATAATGAAGATCTGAAAAATCAGGAAGAATTTTGAGGTTCTCAAATAGGATATGCTGCACATATGCAAGCCAGTATTAAATAAATTATTAGGAAAGCCAATATAGTATTACTTTTAAGAATTAAGAACCAGTAATATATTCACAAGAGTAGTATAAATTCTATGAATGTACTTTGATGGGGTTGCTTTGATAGATCATTTTTCTGAAGTTAAAAAAGACACTAAACAAAGAGTCTTTGGTTAAATTTGTCTCTAGCATAATTGGCCTGAAATTAGTGGTTTGTTTATAGATGGAGGGCCAGATTCCATGTTGATACAAACCCTGTACAAATCTTTTGAAGTCACTGGAACTGTTTGGATGCAAGTTAGCACGGAGCTTGAACTATATGTGGTTTTGTGCATCGGGTGACAGTCAGGTACTGTTTATGAACTGTGAAAATGCTACACCTGGAGGACATGTAGAGAATAGCAGCACTTTTTTATAACGGGTAACTGACAGCTTGTGAAAAATCTCTAAGCAGCTTCTAGAACTTCTGTTGTCTTAATGATATCTTTGTAATAATTGAGCTCTTAACTGAGATAATGTTTAATCTATTTCTTTAATAAAAATATTAACTGCTGCCACACAACTATTTTTTGCTACTTGGGATTAAGTTTTATTTACATGTATGATCTCCAAAAGAAAAAGAACCTTTGAGGAAACTGCTCAGTCTCTGGTGAAAGGAAACTGGGTTGAATATACACTATGGGATAGAGACAGTAAAAGTGATGCTTGTTTGAAGAGGGACAAAGTATAGTTCTATTTTATTCTTCTGTTAAACACAGTGTTTACTGAGTTTACACAGTCTCCAAGCTCTTTTTAAAACTAAATGGCATGCCACTGATTTAATGTCACTTGCTGTCCTTCACAAACTACTGAATAAAATACAGTATCTTTGACATCCCTTCATTATAAATTTCCCCAAACTAACTAATGGAAAGATGTAATGAGATCATATCACAATGACAAATTGGAAAAAATAATTCATGTCTGTATAAATATTTGTATCGGTACAAATGAAGCGCTAAGTTGGTTCTCTCACCAGAATGAAAATTCCTCGAGGGCTGCCTTCGTGTCAGGTCTGGGCAGATGGATCACTAAGGTAAATGAATAGAAGTACATACAATTAACAGCGTAAAAAGTCCACGTTAAGTGAAAATGTTCTTTTATCATACTGTAACAACTGACTTCAATATGCAGGAAGAGGTCCTAGATGGATGACGCCCAGGGCAGGTTCAATACCCACTCCCCTGTGGTTCGGCTGTAGAGGCAATCTCCGCACTGAGGACCGAGTGGCAACGTGTGTATACCCACTGGCCTGGGCTGTCCTGCTTCTCTTCTGAGGGTTTCATCCTGTGATTTGCAATTTTGTACCATGAAAATTTCCTTTGCCACTTGGATTTGGTGAAGAAACACATCTCCAGCATCTCTGTTTTGGCGGGGCCCTGTCTCCAGCTCCCCACAGCCCTGCCCTGCCTAGCCACGGGCCCTGCTGAGCCAGGCCCACCTATGGGCCGACATCCCAGCCTGGCCTTGGCCCGGCCCCACCTGAGGTGCCCGATGCCCAGGGCTGGGGCTACCCCCRCCTCCCTGCTCCGGGCTGGGGCAGCAGGACGGGCCTGGGCTGTGAGGCCCTGCCCAGCCAGCCGGGTACCATGATGGGCCCCAGCTCCCTGGCCCTGAGGCAGCAACCGGCCGACGCTGTGCCCTGGCAGCACTGGTGGTAACACAGCTGGCTCCAGCTCCTCGGTAGCCTAAAGAAGGAGAGCTGCGCGCAGGTATGAAGCTTACTCGACTTTCTTCTGCGTTACTGGCACCGGTGTGGCCWCCAGCTCCCTGACCGGCTGCCTCTGCAGCTGAGCAAGGGCAGGGAGCAGTTAAAGCCTTGGCTTGCAAAACAGTTTCAAATTTGCAATTATTAGAGAGACTATGGTCATTTAAGTGYGTGAAAATGATATGTAAATACCAGTAGAGTAACAGAGTAGCACGAATCATTTTACTAACGAAGGAAATAAATGTAAACCTTGTGACTTGGTTCATGATGTACAAATGGCATTCCTTTTGAACAGGAATAACAGTTATTACCTGCCTTTTGATAGGTTGTATAAGCCCTAGACATTTCCTGGTGAAACGAAAGATCAACCCAGGATATTGAATCATCGCAATTCACCTTCACCTTTTTCTGCAAAAGCTCCCATGGATTTTGGTAAGTAAGTGAATTATGGAGGCAGGTTTTTTTAAATTAYATGTACAAAATTGAAAAACAAAGAAAAGGAAGGGGAAGTTAAATGTTGCACACAAAAATTAGTACTTTGAACAGAACTAGGCAGGCAACATTAGCGAAGATGTCCATGAGGTTTAGGAACAGGGAAAATGCAGAATGAATTTATTTGAATGAGAATTATATTTCAGCTCTGAATGTAGACAATTAGCTTTGGAGCCTCTTCTTATACGTTTATGCTCATGTTCATGAATGTTTCCTTGGGATAGGAAAACAAAGTTGTAATGTGAAATCTGTAGAAATACCATTAGCTGATAAAAGAAAAGGCAGCTTTTCTTTTTATTGCAGCATTAACGTTGCCATTTTTTTTTTGGTACTTTCGACCATATGCCATTTTCCATTGCTAGTGCATGAAATGCTCAGATAGCAGCATTTTCTTCCACTGCCTTTTATACAGCATCTTCATCAGAGGTCAGAATAAGTTAACTGAACTGTGCTCAGTCATGAACAGTGCTTGTGAAGTAGTATTTTTGTAGCTACTCCCATGATGACGTCTTTCTTGTAAATACTACTTTATAAACCGCAACCTGCAAACTGAAACTGATCGAGATCAGAATGGTCAGAATACATCCTGTGTGGCAGGCAATAATCAATACAAACGTAGCACCATATGGGCTACTATGAAGAAAATTAACTTTATCCTAGCCAGACCCAGTACACTCAGCCAAGTCTCATGGGAAAATTCAATCATAGAAGGACTCAAATTTCTACGTAAGTATTGTCTTGCATAATTAAAAATCTGCTAAAGAACCACTAAATAGTTCTTATGGGCATGTTCTTTGGAAAGAGAGGAAAAATAATTAGATTGTTCATAGATCTCTAGAGAATTATTTCAAATCCATGGCTGGTTTTGTATTTGTAATGTGGGAATTGAGAACAAAAGGTGGAATTTGAAGTAACAGGTGATCTTCGCTTAATTARATACCCTTGAACCTAGGGTGATTACAAATTATGTGTCAGACGGTAATTTTATTTTATATTTGAGTTTAGTGACTCAAATGAAGGCTAATCTCTGAGATGCTGGAAAAAAGATTATTATTCTAAATCTGAAGTATTCAGTAATTTGTAAATGAGAGACTTCTCCAGGTAGATTTCAATACATATTCATAGGCATGAAAATCAGAAATTTCTCCGCACAAGTTATTCTATATGTACCCACTCTTTTATATTCTTGTTAAACAGCTGCTATCGTTCACTTTTAAAAAGGAAAGTGGATTAGATAGTTCCTCTGGTTTGATCTAGTGTGGCCATATCTTTTGAAAGCAGAAATGTGGAGAAACATCTTCAAATGAATTGGAGATGACACTGCTATCTCTTTTCTGTCCTGTATGAATCTGTTACTATTTATTGTTGTTCAATGAATTGTGCAAAGTTGGAGAAGGTTAATGGAAAAGTAAGAAAACATTAAAGCACACTGACACTACAAAATGAAACATGATGCAAAGATCTCCAGGTAAGCAGAAATATACTGCAGAAACCTGGCTAAACATAGTTATCCATGTGGCAATAGCATGTGTAAAAATATCACCAAAAAACAGAGAGAATGAGAAAGCCTCCTACAGCTTGGGGGTGAAGTTAGTTTCCAATGGCAATAATACAGTAGATTGTAAACTGTAATCTTAAAGTTAATAAATAAACTCTTTAATGCTGTTTTGCATCTGCAAACTTATTGCTCAAAAAATGGAGTAGGAGATCTTAAGCTGAAAAATCCTCAAACGAGTGGAATGGATTACTCGAGTTGGTTCCTCTGGTAGACTTCCCTGAGCTTAGAAAAATAAAGCAAAGCTTCTTCCTTTATAATATTACTACAGTAATAAAAGTGATGCTATTTTTTGAGTGTTTGTGAATGAAGGCTATTTTTACATCTTTGTATTTTGCAAGAAGGTTTAACATTTTCTTTATGGCAAGTGTTAAATGATATAGCAGAGGTATGCTATCTGTTTGGCTACCTTTTACCTACACCCATTTGACCTTTAACTCTCCAGGTATTTCTCTGAAAAAAAACCCAGTAAGAGATGGGCGTGCACAGTTACTGGGGATGTTATTGTGAAGCCAAACAGAGCCYAAAGAAACTCAAAGATTTAAGAGAACTTCCACCTGACAGGGCCTCACAGAGATCAAAGAAGGATAGTTAGCCAGTTAGAAAATACATCAGATTAAGCTAAAGCCCCAGTGGTGCAAAACTGTTGAGATGCGCAAAATTTACCTGCCAACGTTTGAAATGGAGGCAAATTACAAGTTGATAGGTTTACAGAAAAACTTGTTAACCTCAAAACTCTTCCACTGACAATTGTAAATCTTCAACAGATTTACATATATTCTCTTCAAAGGAAGGCAGCCTGGAAGGTGGTCTGAAATACTAAAGCTTAGCCAAATGATAAGCATTTCAATAGTATTTCCCTTGTAAGCCGCTTCTCATAGAAAAGTGATTGCTCAAGCAAGTTGAAGAAGCAAATAAGGTGAACGGTTAGTCCAGAAGATTGTACGTGATCTAAAATCCTGGTTTGTAGTAAAATGAATAAAAAAACCAAAGTGGTCAGCGTATGTTGTGTCCTCTCTCTACTGAGTATGTGAATGTAGCTTTTCCTGTGAAGACTTTCTCCTGTAGTTCAAGGTACAGAGATTGATGCACACAGYTCTGAATGCTCCTGAGCCTTTTAGCCTAGAAGGCCAAAGTGTGTCACCTGCAGATTGCAAAATACAGAATGATGTTCATGTGGCCATACCAGAGATGAGTGGAACGTGCCTTTTCCCAGGGGTCTAACCAGAAATATACTCAAATTACRGATTTAGCACAAATGACCAGAGATAAAGCTAGAAAACGTGGTCAAGATACAAATAGCCAGAAGCCAACCTCTCTCTCCTTTTTACTTCTTTCTTGGGCTGAAATGTGACATTTTTGTTCTGTAAACTGAAGTCATACTAATATTTATCTTTCCTGATCTTTTTATAACGGAAAGCTTCTGAGGATGTAAGAATAGTCTAATGGAAGTGGCATTCCTGCAAAGCATACATAATCAAGTTCCAATGTCCCTGTTTTCTCTGGCTTTAACTTTATAGACAAAACCCACAAATATTGCAGGCTAAAGTTGTCACTGTTTCTCCAGGGGGGTTATTTGTAGAATCATATTCCTACTATGACAGATGTTCTAACTTCTATAGAAATTAGGGTTTGTGTTTCTTAATAAATATAAATAAATAATCTTCAAAAATATTTTTCCTCAGTAGAGAGAAACAATAGTTGAAAAAATCTGTACTTTGATTTTAAAAATATGTATATTTTCTAGCAAAAGTTAGTATTCTGAAGTACCTAGCCTTGACCTTTAAGTATTTGATAACCATCTTATCAAATGCCATTGAATGCCATGTTAGGCTATGAGGATGAACCACAAAAGGATGTTACTAGGAGAAGTACTTGCAAAGCACAAAATATGCAAGTTAAAAATCATGGAGAATAGAGGTAACAGTAAGGCTATTAACATTTTGACCGTATAAATACTATATTGAAGTGACTGATAATGTAAACASAGTTTCAGAGTACTTAAAATCTCCATCACATCAAATTGAGTTTCAGTGTGAAGGGTGAAAAAAAAATCACAGGCCATAATGGAAATGTGTTTAAGTGGTGTGTGTAATGGAGCAAATTTTATGGCTGACTTGTTGCCCAATTCCTGGCATATTGTGCATTATAAAGAGAATCCATTTAATCTGTTTGCATTTCTTGTTATCTATTTGCTTTTTAAAAGAAGTACAAACCTGTGTCATGCAGTTGCCTAGACTGTTGCATGAGTAACTTTTCCAGTGTATTTGACTACTGCAGAGAAATAGCTAAATAGCTCAATGTTTGCACAGACATCAGTGTCTAATTGCTACTGAGCACCAGAATTCGGAGGACTTGCAGCAGTTAGTGGACAAGAATAAATTTCTGTGGGATATCAGTAAGTTTAAATAGTGTGTTGCTAAAATCAGAAAATTAGGCTCATGCATGCCCTAATTCTGGTTCTTTTGCTAAAGAGTGTTCTTGAAGGTACTAATTGTCCTTGGAAAACTGTTTTCAACAATGATTTAGTGGCAAATATATGCAGATGCTTGCAAAAGAACTAATTCAAGTACAGATTTGATATGTGTTACATATTTCTCATCTCATTCCTGTTGTACTTGATTTCATATTGAAAGCTGATATTTGAGTCTACCTGAACAAAGTTAGGCACTTGTTGGTAATTCAAACCTTTGCAGAACAAGAGCTAAACTATTTTGGGGCTACACAGGCAAACAGCAGTTTCTCTGATTGTGAGTTAAATTTAAAGCAATATCTCAATCCTCCCCTGAAAATATTAATGAAAAGAACTAATAACTAATGTACAGTACTGAAAAATAATTTCAACATGCCAAGAGTTAAAAAACAAGCTGAAACATTTGTTTGGAAATGTGTCTTTGTTTTACAAGTGCAAAGTGTTGAATCTGTTKTGGAGAATTCAATTGTTGAAAGACAAGAGTAATGAAAAGTATTAATGAAAAATAAAGAGATAGCCACCCTCAGTCTCTGTAATAATAAACTGTGGTAATTTCCTGAACTTTACATCAGCTACTTTTCTGTGTGTATGGAACACTCATTAAATTTCTTGGAATAATTAATGGGTTTGACGAACGGAGCTTTCTTTCAAACATCTCAGTCAACAGTGCCTTACTTATTCAAATACCTTACAAGCAACCTAGGAATTCACAAGAGCAATTCTTGTAACCATCACTGATTGAAGCACAAGCAGTTTTAAAAACATTTTGTTATATTGCCTTACTATTTATTCTGAAATTCATTATCTAAGCAAGTCTAGAAAGGTAATGAAGGTTTTATTTGCATTTCTTCGCAGACTGAGAATTTAAGTTCATTGTATTGGTAACTTTTCACTAAAAACACCCTGAAGAATCCTCAAATGTCAATTTATTATCTGCTAATCTTCCAAACAGAATGTTTCTATCTTTTCCTTATCACTAGCTACATGTTCCCCCCTTACTCTTTACAGCAGTTTCAAAAGTGCACAACTTTGAAGTTTGCTGTCTGTATTAATACCAATAAATTTATTGGAGTCATATATTCATAGGATGAATTAGTTCAGTTTTTGCTGATCTGACAGAAAACCAATCTTTTTTTTTTCAGTTTAGTTTTCTATCAGATCAGGCAGTTGAGCTGAGACACCCTGAAGCCACACAGTCATTAATGCRAAGGAATGGGCTAGAGCACACAAGTGGAGGCAGAAATGAGGAGCAGAGATGCCCCTTTTGGTGGCCAATAGRTTGGATTTCACCTAGTCTGAAACTGCGCTCTGTGACAGCCAAAATTACAAGAAAAAAGATTGCTTCTTGCATACCTCACATCACAGACTTGATTTGTTCAGCAGTCTTTTGAGCATAGATGTAAGTTTGCTGCTCCTAATCAGCAGAAGACAAATTTATATTTCTGCATCTTACTCACAAGACTTGTAGTGAAAATAGTGTACTCCAGAGATGACAGTCTAACCAGTCTGCTTTTCACCTTGCAGATATGTAACAGTCAAGTACAAAGAGGAAAGACATTTCTTCCATTAGGAGCTGTTTCATTCATTCAAATGGAGGATTACAAAAGAAAGACTACCAGGTAGGATTACAGAAAAGCCTGTGCTTACTGGAAGTTTCCTCCTAAATTCTGTTAGTAGATGATTGGCTTTTTGTGAAGCTGGAAGAGAATTTTTCTACCACCTACTGTTCCGATGTGTGATTTGGCTGATCTTGCCAGCTCTATATTTCCAATATTTTAATAAACCTTACTAAATTCATGATCTGAAATATGTGACATGGGAATTAATTAGAAGGGTTAGTTAATGTTAGTATTATATGAGTTAAAAGATAAATCCACTAATTGATATGGCAAACCTTCTGAGCACTTGTAGGTCAGACATCAAAAGTGAGGAAATGCAACAATAAGCAATTTGCAAGCTGGGGCAAAACAGCAGCCAAGGAGGAAAAATATGCTGTACTTTGCACGGGTAATCAGTTTTTAGGAAAAGGACAGGAAAAKATGGAAAAGAGATATCCTGCAGGCAAAAACCTTGTACCTGTAACTGCATGATAACAGTAGGGTAACACAAGAAGGTTCTTCACTGAAACTGTATGTTATTGGAGTGTACCACTRAGGACTCCTTAGCAGGGTTTGAGTAACTATTGCCTTTCTAAGCATTTTTATCGATACAGCAGATGCAAGAACCACAGAACTGTGGAAKTTTTATAAGTTGTGTCTATATTTGCTGCTAAATAAAGTTAATCATCATAAATTCAGAAAACATCTTTCAAAGGTGCATTTATGGTAATCACATTTTATAGCCTCTCTAGCTTGTCAGGATGAACATATATCAAATATTAAATGCTGCTAGCAGTAAGCTCTGGGCTTAATTACTTAATGAGCTGCACCTACCCTTCTGTTTTTCATGTGATTGAGGTCAAGATGAGTACACTGCTGTTCTGAACTGATAGCTTTGCACACCATGCATTGTACCATCTTCTGGTACAAAATGGGCAAAGCAGTGATGAGCTGGACCTTATGATTAGCCTGCAGCTAAGAAATATATGTAATAACCTTTAAGAAYGCCTCACAATATTCTCCCGATAAAGAAAGAGCTTAATATTATATTCAGAATATATTCATTAAACATGATTTATTTCACCCTATTTAGTATTTAGGAGCCCAATTGACGGCTTATATTTAACCAGAACTTGTATCACAAGTGCTTTTGCATGTTATGCCCCCTAGTTCAGAGCATAAACACCTGCATGGGTRGAGCTCAGTAGGGTGTTAATAAGAGCTTTAAGCCACTTTCATACCATAAGCTGTTGCTAGCTCATCTGGTTTCTGGCAAAAGGGATTGGCCTGAATACTTCCAGAACATCTGCAGTACTTTATACTGGGTGTACCTCTCATTTGTGTGCTTTGTGTTCCTTCAGCCTTCATTCATGCAGCATGGAGGCTGTCTCCAGACTTTTGAGAGATGTGTTTCAGGTTGGCACAGCAACCCCAGAGTGATGCTTGTGCAATGAGGCCCATGGTCAGGCCAGGACTTTGAGGTTGGTGTGCATAGATCTTTGCTTTATAGTGAGTTCCTGGTTTTTCAAAGCCTCTGAGTTTTCTTGTCAGGATGGACAGGAGGAGCCAGGTTTTATTAAAATGAGAACAAGAATAGCTGATTCTTTCAGTAGGAAGTGACAGCCAGAATAGAAATAAAGGTGGCTTATCCTTAACTCTCCTTCTGATAACTGTATTTTTGACAGGTGATGGGTTTTTGCTTCAGCCAGTCTGGTGGCTTTTTCAGTTTCATCAAATGCTGTGCAACACCCTCTGCTCCCCAGCAAGTACCCTCGATCTAGTAAGGCCTATTTATTGTCTGCTTCTCTCACACTATGTCTATATTGACAAGCAGCGAAACAGAATATAAACAGATCTGGAAAGAAAACCAATTGATTCTGAGGACCCAGAACCCATGCTGTGCATGTTTTGGATGTTTTATTTCAGACTAGCTCTAGTCTGGTCCCCTGGTCTGCACACAACTAGTGGCTGAAGCACACTGTTGGCATTAAAAAGATGCACATCTCCTGGTTTAGTTTCATGTAAAGGGATCCATTTTGTGTGGTCTGAGATAACTCTGTGGTGCAAATCAAAGCATGTTACTGAAGAATATTAGGAAATTTGTACCGAAAGCGCATTCTGAATCCAAACAAAAATGGTAATGCAGACTCACTGTCAGTTTTTGCAGGAGTTACAGGTTCTTGCCTCCTTCATCTAACCCTCATTTATTCACCTACTACACCTGTGCTTTGACATTTTATCTCCTTTGGGAATKAAGAAAGTTGCTCCTCAGAGCAGAGAAATCTCTTTCTCTTTCTAGGGGGTTCTGCCTGACTTGTGAAGTCTTCTTGTCAGGAGCTGAACATATATCTGAGAATATAAAAAAATCAATCAGACAATGTGTTTCACAGGGAATTTCTTTCACAGCCTTTGTAATTCTTTTTGTTTTTATGAACTTAATGTGAGTTAGAGTGATGAGGCAGCCCCTTTCTGTAATGGGATAGATTAAAAAAGTATATGAAATAGGCAAAAATAATTCTGAAGAGCTTTCCTCTAGCAATTCAGGGGGATCAAGCCAAGGGAAACTCACAGGGAAGGGATTTCTGATTAGCAACCAGAATAAATAAAAGCAGCTGAGTAGTGTTTTGGAAATGTCTGGAAATAACCTGGATATTGTTGTTGAAATAAACAAAGCGTGGGGATAGCTCAAGCAAAATAAAACCATTTCATTTACTGTTATAACTATGTTTGTAAAGGGACTAGATTTGGCTTAGACACTTAATGTCATTTAAAAATATTTTGAAATCTTTATCATGTATCTCAAGATCTTAAATACAAAGTTACAATTTTTCTTAGCCTGCACAAGGGAAATTTCATTCAGTGAAAAGTCTTCCTCAAAGAAAAAAAACCCGAAGCCAGCCTGGAGATAAGCTCATTGTATTGCCTTATACTTTTTGTTCTGGGCACCTGAGCAGGGAACAATGCACCACTTTTCAGTAGAACAAAAGATTCCTTCATTCCCCAAATGCTGGGAAAGATGACAGCTGCAAAATTGGAGCCTCAGAGGACAGGTAGCTTGCATGACTCCTAATAGGAAATGGACTATTCATGCAGGCTTTAACATCTAACTCTATCTACTTCAAAATGAAGAAAGATTAGCCTCCTTTAAAAACATGTACATGTTTAATGGTAATCCTAGATGATTATGGTTGTGAGAGATCAGATGCAAAAGTAGAGAAAACAATGTGTCATACATTGGTGTATATGAGAAAACTTTTCAAGTTTTAATATACTAAAAATAAAAATGATAATTCTCTTTGTATGTGAATTTGTGCTTTTTCACCTCAAAYTATCTCAGGTAAATTCTATTAAGTGAAAGATATTAACAGCTTGTTAACACATTTTAATTCCTTAGTTCTAGGCCTTATATAATTTAAAAATAAGACTTAGGACAAATGTTAATTGACTGAAGTTTACATTTAAGCTCTCCTGTTAAATGGAAGCCAGTATTTTTTCTTTTTGGTCAGAAATATATTATTAGGWCATAACTGTATTTCGGGCTTCCTGACAGTTGTAGCGGAAGAAGGTAACATTAAGGGATGGTGAATGACAGCTAGGCACTAAATTGCAATACTAGGAGAGTTCAAAGGCGGGGGCCTGACTTTTGCACCTGCCATTCACCATAGATGTAGGCAGGTTTGCAATCATTTTGCTCTCCCTATGTCCGAGAGTCATGCAAACTTTATGGTAACTATAATGATTGTGTAAAAAATACTGAGGGCTATTCCTGGTCAGTTATAGCATTTTTTCTAGGACTTTTCAGTTGTAATTTGAAGCCAAAGTTTGAACCTATAGGAATGTTTTTCAGGAAAATGCATAAAAACTGATTATGACAGATTCTGTAAATTCTTAACAATTTTTGTTAAGGCAGTGGTTTTATATAGCAATTTACATAGATTTAACTATGAATAGGATGTGCCTTTTGAAAGCCCTTAAAACCTTTTTCTTTCACTGGCTAAACACAAAGAGATTTGGAAATAGGATTCATAAATTTATATTCCTTTTTTTTCATGTTTTCTAAGGTTTATATATAGAAATTCTGTGATAGGTGCTTATAATATTCACAATGTCCTTGCCAAGCAATTAGAAAAAAGAAGTTGAGATGAACTGTCAYGTTCACCTTCTCAGTTCCTGCCTGTTGGTGTGGCACATGTTTACACACACTGTTTCACTTTAGGCTGTAATTATTGCAAAGGGAGTTGCTTTCATGTGTATAAAACAGGTGGAACATGAAGTGCTATCAATTTTGCAGCTGTCATCATGGAGCTGGGCTTCCTGTGTATGAGCAGTGTTGCAACACCTTATGAAAGGGGATTAAACCGGAGAAGGGAATGGACAGAGGAGAAGAAATAGAGTATTTCAACAGCCCCAAAGGCAGGCAAAAGTAAATTTGTACGATTTACATGAATTGCAGCAGTGTTCTTCTTCAAATTCAAAACGTCTAAACCCATGTTGTTCCCACCTACTCTCACTGTGCTATAATTTCTGATGGAACAATGATGATGATTACTGCAAAACTATGTGATTCTCTTATAGTTTCCTTCAGCAATCCTATGTGCTTCTTTATTTCTTTTAAGTTACAACAATCCTACATTGTCAATTCCTTAGACTAGGGACTGTCATTCATTCTTGTTTTTTTTTTTCCTGGTGAGAGATCTAGTACATATTTGAATGCAAAAAATTATTATAATAATCATAAAATGTCCTGTTGCAGGCTATGCAAAAGCACTGTAGGTACTGAAGAACTTTTATTGAATGATGAATTTTTTAAATTTAGCGATGATTTTAAAATACAGTAATTCTGAATACTGATATTTTGTATGTATTTGTTTACATTTCATTATGAATCCTGTCTGTCTCTGCTGCCTGTGGGAAATATCCTTGAATTACAATATATATAATATCACCGTCTGTCTGAATGATGGTATGTACAGAACTCAAAACTTTATCACTCATAAATGGCCAAAAGAGCCACAGCATCAACAGCAGACAGTCCGGAACAGGCCACCTGTGCTTGCAGATGCCTCCTGTGAGTCATAGCATATAGACTATATGCTATATGCTACCAGGCCTTTATATTACCTGTGAAACAGAAACATCTCAAAATACTTCAGTCCATATAATAATGAATTTTTGAGGCCAGTGTTTTAGAGTTTCTGTTTGCTCACTGTTTTGTCGCATATAGRCTAAACTGTGAATTTTGTAATTCTTAAAGATAATTCGTGTTATTAGTTGTAAGTAAGTCCATAATACCCTGATCTTAATTACGACTTTTCTAGTATTGTTTTTATACCTTTTCTGGCTGGCACCTGACAAACCTAAAATAGTAAAGGGAATCTCAATTTCAAGGAAATTGTAAAGTAGATTGTTAAGATTTACACAGTTTAAGACTGAGGTAAAGAGAGTGATATGGTAGGAAACATCAGCTTGGAGTCACAAGTTTTTTTTGTGGGGAATAAGTAGAATTGTAATGAAGTAAAATAAATGTGAAAAAATGAATGTGGAATGGAAGGAAACAGAGTAGGGCAAGAGAAGATGAAAAGATGTGAAGTTGAAAAGAAGAAACTATTAAAGAGGGAGAGACCAAATTGTGAGTAGAAGTCCAGTCCAAACTGTACATAGTCCTCTGGCTATCATGTAGTCCCAGTTAAGCTATTCCTGTTCATGCTGTTACTCTCTTAAACAGCCTGAGTCTCAATGGTCTGACATGATTTTTTGTATTTTTACTGGGTGCTGTTTCCTCGGTTATGAGTGGCGGAGGAGTTTTATCTGCAGACACTTCAGCTTAAAAGGGGCGAGGTGTTGACAGGCTGCTCTTTGTGTGCGGTCCTCTTGCTCTGGTGTTCGGTTGGCTATTTGATCTGTCAGGGCATGATGCAAGAGTTGTCTGTTTTCTAGGCTGTGAAGGAGAACGGGGTGTTCCCAGTGCTGGTAGACCTGGACCTTAAGGGAGGTTACTACTAAAGTCTGTATTTTATTGGTAGGCCTGTAGGAAGGATGTAGGAGTGGCCAGATGGCTTTGCATGGTCACTGAGTTAATGCATTTACAAAGTACTTGAAAGTTGTGTCTATGGTTTTTGTTCCATACATTTATCAAAACTAATTCTATAAAAATGGGGCAAGAAGTAAAATCTGGCAGAAAGACCACAAGACTTTCTTCTTCTAGACATGTTTCCGTAGCAACTTTACTCTGCAGCACAGTGGTTCTTCAGAATTCAACCTTTCTTTGTTAGTTCACAAACYGTCTCATTAGAAGCTATAAATCTTGTCCTGAGCGTAAAATTACGAGTGTCTTCTGCCTGGAGACCCAGACGAGAAATACAATTGCGGTATAGTGAGAGAGAGAAGAATGTACTTCCATAAAACTGAATGTTTCATAGAACTGTTCTGTAACTGGTAACTTTTTTTTTGTACGTGTAGAACTGGTAACTTCTTTATGAAAAGGGATACCATAAAATACCTATGAGAAAACTGCAATATTTTATGGAAGTAAGAAGGAGTCTGAAGAATGTAAGGCCTTTTTAGCTAGTTTCAGCAATTTCGTAATTCTACTATTTATTAATACAGCTTTAAATCTTATATCACTGCTTACCAGTGATGTTTCATGTGCAGGGACAAAAAGGACAAGAAACTCATTAGTACTTCTCTTGTGATCTATGTTTGTAACCTAAACATATCTTCTGGGAGGGTGTCAAAAATGTCTGCCCCTACATCTATAAATAGTAAGTGAATGGCATGAGAAGGCATCTTCCTGACAATTGCCTACTTGGTAAATGGTATAGGTGGTGGACCTTTTAATGAAGAAAGTCAAAGACCGTTCTTGGTCTCTAATGACATATAATAGTAAATAAGCTTTTGACATAAGGGTGGTTAATATGGAAGGCCAAGGCATCTATCTTCTTGAATAAAAGTGTTTATTTTATCCACTCTCCGTTTCCTTTAAGATCTTGGGTGAGTTTGAATGTGAAACCAATGATTCAAAATTTTAAGTCAAACCAGATATCAGATGGTATTAAATACTCTACCATTTAAAAAGAAATCCCTCAGAATTAGTTTTGTTCTAATATTTAGCATTGATATAGCTTATCTTACCAAGGATCCCAAAAATCTTTCCAAAACTGAAGTTTTGAAATGGCCCTATTCAAGATCAGAGTGTTTCTCTGAAACCTCCATCAGACTATACTCTTAAATCGGTAGTATAGTTTGCATAAGAATTTGGACAAGTTAATCCTCTAAATTGCTGCAAGTTAATAGGCTAGGTTTAATGGCTCAGAAAGAGAATCCCAAAGAGATCTCCCAGGGACAATTCTTGACTGCCATGAAGTAAATATGTTTTTTTTYCTATGGAGTTCAGTGCTATCAAAATGTAATGTCGTAGGACTATAAATCTGATAAGGAGACTAAGCTTTAAGCAGGGTACTTCCTTCTCACTTGTTTTCGACTTCGTAAAATATTATGCATATTATGGAAAATCTAGTATCCTGGGGAATTTATTATCTAATAGACTAGGGAGATCACTGCTTGCCTTCGTAATAGAAGTGATAGGAAGTGAAGGCTACTACCACGTCCTGTGAATCAGTGGCTTTATCACTGTGGTTAGTAACACCTCACTGGGGCAAGGAGGAGCCTTGCTATCTCAGGAGAAGGCTCTCTCATCCCTCCGGGAACCCTGGAGGATGGAAGCAGCAGTGCCTCTCAGGGCAGGGTTGGAACCAGTTGCTTAGGGAATTGTGATCATCCTGTATTTTCAGATCTGCATAATATCTGTTCTGTGGTTGACATCTGGTCTGTGTCATGGTAAATGTATTTCACATAATCTAATGTAGTTTGTAGCATCAGTCCATCAATTATTTCTATGTTACAAGCTTCTTAAAAAATTACTTCTTTACGTTAGCCCTTTCAAAACAGGAATAAACGGTCTACTGAGAAAGCATGACTTTCTTGTAACCTTTCTAAGAGGAAGAATGAACCTTTCTTTTTCAGTCATAGATTCTTCTGCATTTCCATAACATGTAATTACATTATGGAGGAAAGAAAAGAGGAACACTGGTCTTGCATTATGTCCAATTTCACACTTAAGTATGTGGTCATCATCACATAGAGCTTTTCTGTTGCGGCTTATACAATCAGGAATGTAAGGATTACACAGAGTATATCATGTACATTGTACTACTTCCTGACAGTCTAAAATATCAGAGAGCACAATATAGTGCCTCTCTCAGAATGACTGCTGACTTTCTTTTGTCAAACCCATGAAGATAAACCACATAAGCTTCTTAAAGTTGGAATAATAATCTTTAATGATTAAAACAGCTGATGAAAGCTTTAGAAGTTGGCTTGTTGCCATGTACTGATTTCTTGTCATGCCAGGTAAGGTTGTTTGGCCAGTTACTGGCAAAGTTTCCTTCTCAGGACCTTGTTTTTGTTGAGTCTTTGAAATGACGAGTCTCAACACTTCAAATTCAATGAACCTATTAGATATGTTCAATCCCTCCTTAGCTGTTAATAGTTCCCTGCAATTTTAAATTTAGTTTTTAAGTGAACAAAATGCCAATTTGTTGCAACATTCTTAAAGACAAAGTAATTTTCTCCAAGATTTAAAGCCAGAACTTTACAGTAAACCTGCATTTTCGCAATACTGTTCATTGTCTATGATGAAGCCCAACAGCATTATTAGTCTCATTCTTATTTCTACAGCATTATTTTCAGACTTATACCTTGTAAGACAAAGAACAGAAATTAGTATTGATGTTAATGTTGCAGAGTTAACATTGCTGAGTGGTAAGAAAAGGCACACATATTCTTTGTGAATGGATTTAGTTCTATGATTAGGCCCATGGATTTAACTATAACTATATACTACAACAAATCTGGACATTTTACATCAATTTCAGAAAAATAGGAGAAAACAGAGATTTTAAAATGAAACATGAACACCTTTGAAGTAGCACTTTAGTTTGATTTCTGTTTATTTTACCTTGTGGCCCTCATTCTAAATTGTCAACTATTAAAATAATTTTATTTGACAAAAAATTAGATGTAACAGTTATAATAAGGCTTTGAACGCTTAGGAAASAAAACATGGGTGATTTCTGAGTAGCAATTAGGATTTTAAAATAAATTAATTAAACCTAGAATTCTGTTAAAATAAGTCTCAGTTAACAGTTTTTGTATTCAGGCCGCCTCTTTTGCAAGGAGAATTAATGATATTGAGCTTTATRTAAGGTATCAATTTCAGGATGGTATCTTTCGATTACTACAGATAGGTTTCAGAGTTACCATGTTAGATGAATGGAGCAATTCACACCTTTCCAATTTTTTCTTCATACTCTTTGCAGACTCCAGTGAATGTGCATCCATCTTCACCATGCTCATGTTTATTATTTTTTTTCTAGTCGAGGCAGATTTTGTAGGTGCAGAATTGCAAAATGTTTGCTTTGTGGGCCTTAGTTTCCAACTTTCCTTATGTGGCTAGTTTTCTGATGCTAGACTAATTTCTCGATTTTTTTCCTACTAGTTTATGTCCAGATTTAGCTCTTTTAAGGTCATCTTCTTATTTTTAGAATGTTCTTGTGCCAGAATGCYCCTATTATATTGTATTATATTATAAAGATATTTATCTGCTTGCATTCATATTTTTTCTGCCTTTTCTGAAACTTTAAATTCTCATATTCTTTTGGAATTGATGAAAACTGAACACATTCTCTGTCCAGTGGACTTTCTGTGTTTTAATTTCTCTCTCTGTCTACATATAGACATTCGTCGAAAGCTTCAATTCTGTAAATTAGACTTCTGCAAGAGCATTTCCTGTACTTGTACAAATTATAATTAGTCTATCATATACAATATTTGCAAGTCAAAATTTGTACCTTATCAGATACATTTGTATGCATGTGAACATAAGAATGCAAAAAAATTATCAACAGGGAAATGAATGATAAGCAGATTTTTACAGTAAATGTCTTTCCTAAAGACTTCATTTTATTTGTAGGGATTCCTTGGGGTAGTATTCAGTAAATCACGACCAAAGGGTGTTACCACTCATGTAGAGGAATTATTAGGAAGCTATAAATAAAAGCTCTTTCCTTCAGCCTGATATATACTCATCCATTTTCAGATTTCCCCATCATGTCGGTAGAATTAATAGATTACAGGTGGATATGTTTCTGTTTTTAAAAACTACTGCAAAACACGTGAGGGAAAAAGAGGTAATATTTCCTGTTGGCAACTCCTGAAATGAAATTTAATGTAGGTATGGCAATACAAGCCACTGAAAGGAATTCTGTTCTTCAATATTTGGACTTCAGTTCTACAGTGTACGAGGCTCTTTTTGTGGATTTGAAGCTAAAGTTAAATTAATTTCATTTTAGAGAGAGAGAATTCAGTAGTCAATATAACACTCACCCTGTAACACAGTGCAGTACTCATCACAGTATGACTCCATTTTAGCACAGTTCCAAAGCTTTTGCTTCTTATTTTTCTTCAGAAATGCAGCTAGAATTTTTAAAACAGACAGACCTTCCATGTTATATTTAGAATTCTTCTGACATGAGAGTATTTATTCAATCAATGGGTAAATGTGTATTATTCCTCAACTGAGCCACAATTCTTCAAGTGTGGTGGCAAAATTATATCCCCATGTAGTGAAATTATACTGGTGCCCTTATGGGGTGCTTCAGTGATAAACAGCTCTCCTAAGATATAATAAATACACTATCTATCTGCCTTAACGTATTTTTAATTATATTTACATATTTTTAGAGWGTGTGACATCAGAAAAAGAGGTTTGACTCAGATGATCTTGAGTTTTGGACCATTTTGTTCTGTTTGCACATGTAGCAGCTGCTTTCTGGGCTAGATTCTTTCTTGTCCTGGACTTTGTTACCATTTGTACTGAAGCAAAGAGAATGAAAAAAAATCCTGAATAATGCTGACACTTGTAAATTTAACTAGAATTTTTTTAACGAGAATCTCCTATTGAAAATTTGAACCCTTTCAGGCTTGTGCCTGTTACGTTGTGCTGTTCACCGGCTAGGTAATCCAAGATGTTATCGTAGCAACATAGATAACTGCTATAGCCTACATAGCAAGACAAAGGAAACAGAGAATCAGAGACTTTGGCTTTTCCACCTGCAAAACCTAACTAACAATAATTCCCCTGCCTTAGATGGGAATCCAAGTGTTAGAATAGTCTAAATGTTGAGTTGGGGTGTTGCATGGAGGACAAGAGCTGGTACCTCACCTTCCTATTAAGTGTGGAAGCAAAAGGGAGAGGTTAGTAGATGATCTACCTGTTCCATATGTATGTAAAGCCAACAGCAATGACAGCGTGCATTATGGACAGGAGAAGGAGGTYAGTTGTCATGAAATAAGATAGTGGAAGAAGAAATATAATTAATTTATCTGCTTATATAGCTGAAATCCTCACAAAACTAGGATGATATATGCTATTGAAGCCAACTGGATTTTTTCTTTAGGAATCTTTAGATGCCTGATACTTTCTTGATTTATTTCTATATATTTCAAATGTAAGCATAAAATTTTTGGAATCTTTTTTGAAACAAAMAATTCAGATTGCACTTTTAAGGAAATCCCTTGCTAATTTTTAATAGCTATGATCCAAATAAGATTTTAATTATAGTTACTGAATGTGTTTCAATAAGCGATAGGACATGGGTGTAAAAAGATAGGATGTAACTTAATTTTAAAGATCAGCACTTAAGATGATTGACTTAATCTTGCTGTTAAAATCCTACACGTACATCTGTATCTTGAGATATGGCTTCAGCTGACACATTTCAGGCTGCCATTGAAATGAACTGTCCTGCTGYTCTCCCTACTTTAAGCTGCACATGCCTGACACCTCCTACTTGCAGTTAGAGGATGTCTAAAACCTATTTTTTTTTGTTATTGCTGTTGCAAGGTTAATTTTTAGATGAATCAGTGAGGTGACCTGACACATATTGCCTGGTTGCTATGTACTGGACAAGGACAGCAGCAGGAATATGCATCCATGGCCATTGCAGAGGACACGCTACATCACCTGTCACAGACTGCCAAAGCTGAACAGGAAGTAGTAGCAAAAGTATTTACATGACTTTGCTTGATAAATTCACTAATCTATTTTAAGTAAATTCTTACTCAGTAAACATCAGGTTTCATATAAGGGATATCCATTAAAATAAAGGTGATTGACCATCCTGTATTTAATTCTCAGACATGTAGAGATAGTTTAATAGGAACTTGTAGTTTGGAGCTCACTCCATTCAAGATAGAGTTTGGAGGCCAGGTGCTATTTTTAAGTTAGAGCTACCAGTTGAGCAAATCCTTGAATGTTTAAATTTACATTCAGACCTTTGGCCATTGATGCAATTTTACTTTCAAGGGCATGAAAAAGTAATAGCAGATCTGACATTCTGACATTTAGCTACAAATGCTAATGGCAATGCCAGCAATACTAATTTGAGTCTGAAAAGGTTTAACAGGGCCTTGGTTAATTGAACTGACTGTTTTGAGTTGCTTCTGTTTGAGTGATTTACCATTCACTTCACTGCCACTTATTGTAACTTTGTGCCGGCCAGACCCATTTGTTCCATGGCACACCCTTTAAAGTATATAATTTACCAGAATTAAATTTATTTTACCATCATCATCTTTCAAATAACATAGAAAAAGACTATAGACTACAATTATTCAACTTTATTATGCTACCAGCTTCAGCATTTTAGCTTTAACGATCTGCCAGACTACACAAACAGAAGTGTGTGGCATGACAAGAAAAAAGAGAATGCACTAAGAATTTTTGGGGAAAAAAACCCCACTATTACCTCTGGACACAACAAATAGTCTCCTTTTTTTTTTTTTTGTCTGTACTAGCAGTTATGATTAGCCATTTTGGCCATCTTCAGTACTTGCTGAACACTTGGCAATATGTGGCATGGGAAGTATTGGACAGACGAGCCTTAGCTGATAAAATGCAAATATATTTATATAGTATAACTATAGTAGTACTATTTATATAGTACAACTTCCATAAGAAATGCTAATAGTTGTTCATGAGTGAATAAAGACCTACCTGTATTTTCTGTGGCCCTCTACTGCAAGCCATCAGTAAACACTTTGATAATACACATAATTAAAAAATTGCATTAGGTCAGGAATATAACATTATCTATTTCTCAGTCTGTTTTAGTCAAATATTTTTGTTACTAGCCATTGTATCACAATAAGTGACACTGAATGACAGGAATAACCTGATAGGGCAGAAAATAAAGTTATGAAGTGAAATGAAGTCAGCAAAAGAAGGCAGCTAAGATGACTTAATGCTTGAGGGCATGAGGAATGAGAAGTAGACCTGTGCACAATAATGAAGCTGAGAGGTTGAGTTTATTGCCAGATAAGTTTGAACTGGAAGTGAAAGAAAGGACAAGGTTGTCAGTGATTTAATCTCCTCTAAAATGTTAGTTGAAAAAAACTGGATGTAAAAACCGGGAGAAATGTAAATCTGCCCAAGATGACTGCTAACATAACTATTTTCAGTGAGTATGTGGCACTAAAAAATGGATTGAAAATTGTTTGGGTTTCATATTAGAGTGCTGTCTATTGATACAAATCTTTAAGACTAGATCATCTCTAACTTAAATCTTTTATTCCACACAAAATGTCTATGGACTAAGATCACTTACAGCTGTCTGAATCCACAATTCATAAGATCGGTTATAAGGTCCTTCATTAATTCTTTTGTAATCCACATATGATCTCTTCAAGGATGCATTTGAACTTAAAACTTACTATTTTTATACATAAAAATTTAAGACCACTCAATATGGAGAAATGTTTTGGAGCTGACTTTGCTATTTTTTCGTATAAGCTGCATGATAAGCCTATGCTTTTCTGTATCCTGCTCTCTAAGTAGATTAAATGATAAGTGGCTTGCCAGGCATTAATGAACCTACTGTGCTGCCAATTCAATAAATCAACACTCAGCTAGAATTTGTAGCATAAGTAAATGCTGTATTTCATAGACAAATTGGAAAGGATCTCCTACAACAATGTTTAGCTTCTATTTTAGGCTTTTTATGGAAGTCTTAAGTGTGTGCCCTGAGATGCCATAGCATGTAGATTAGTATTTTGTTTCTCCTCCTTCTGCCTTTGGGCCCGAGTTATGGTCTTCATGTGACTTTCTTCTGGGTCTAGGCAGGGACACAGAGGAGATGTGGCAAAGCCACGAGGGATCAATTGCTACTGGTGGTTTCTGCTCTCCGGTAAGTGTGTTTGCATTTGCAGGAAGGCACAGAGCCATTGGAGGAGGTGAAGGACAGGGAGAGAGATCATACAGTTTATGCAGAGATCATAAAGTTTATACACTTAAAAGTTATTTGCCCTCCATCCTGAACAGTGACAAAAAGCACTTGTCTGGGAATCACTACCCATTCTGTTCTGCTCCTTGTGTGCCTCTCTAAAACAAGCCATTGTGTACCAGGCATCTAATGATGAAACRAAGTTCTTGTGTTAAAAATGCAAACTTAGCCAAATCTTCAACCAAACATCTGGCCACCTGCCTTTCTGAAATCAACAAAGCATTTCTGCTTCCCGCAGCAGGTACCAGTGAGTCTGTCCWTTCTTTTCCTTCCTTTTCTTTTTTCCTCTGTCCTGTATGGCTTCTTGTAAACAGATTCTACTTACCTGGTTTTGAGGGGGAATTTATTGATAATAATTAACACCCAGTAGCTGAGACTCCCATGTGCCTGGAAAGGKTTTTTTTGTGATTATTTTTCCATGCAATTTTTGAAAGTCCATTTTACTCTAGTCAGTTGGATCCAATATGATTCTGTTGCCTTTTCTCTTATGCTGGWACTTTAACATAAACAGGGGATGCAATGTCTGGGAAATGAAGGCATCCATAGCTATCTTGAAGATATGACAGAATATTTCCCCGTTTGATACAAGAAATATGAAAAATTATAATCTGAAGGCTTTTTTTTTGCATGTAAGTAACTATATAAAGTGTGGTATCTGGCCATAATTATTCATGACCACTATGCAGAAAATAGCATCCAATATTGTCTCCTGAACAATGTTCTCAGTCCAAACTCCAAGAGACCTTACATTATTTATCCTGTTAATTTTTCCAAATCCTGCCTGTTCAGAGTTGCCTTCTTTTGAACTGAAAGCCCAGGATCAAAAATTAGAAAATCTGGTTTCTAATGTCCACTGTATAGCACTCAGGAATTTATTTAACCTGTGTATGCTTCAGATATTACAGGTAAGCTAAACTTAATTCAGTAAAGATCTCTGACATTTTATGTAGCTACAAATGCAAATGTCATAAAAAATAATAATAGGGCAGTCTGCTTTGATATTTTGCAATGAAAACACCAGTTAGAAATGACAGACTAAGAAGAGATTATCATGTAAGTAAAGTTATAATTTACACTAGTAAAATAAAATTCAAGTGACATCCCACAATACAAGTCAGATGTCACAGGGGATCTGGTAAGGGCAGTATGTAACCTATCCTGTCTTGCTATCTCCCCTACTCTGATTCTTCAAGTGATAAAGATCTCTCACTTCCTCTAATCTGGAAGTCTTCTAATCTGGCACCTTACCCATGTGCTGTCAGCCATTGTCCCTACTCTCCTATAGAGACAGTACATTTCTTGGAGCAGGGCTTTTTTTTTTTTTTTTTTTTTTAAATCTTCCACTTTTGTATTGTTGCTAGTATAAAGGTTTCTAGGAACTCAGAGATGTGACGGTATTTCAAAATACATTCCTCCCACATAAAGTTAATGATATTTTGTCGATAGAGTGTAAGTATTCAATTGCCCACATAAATTTAAAAAAAAAGAAAAGTCACACCTTTTTTGAAGTACTATTAATACTCTGCTAGAGCAAAAGAGCTGATCACAGTCTCACAAATCCTGCCATGTGAGGTATTGGCATCACAGAGAAATGAAAGAATTCAGGTTGCATTCTTCACTCTACCAAACTGTATGAGTCTGGCTCTTAGATGCCGACTGTGCAAGAGGCCTCTGTGAGTAATAATGATTTTTATCCTGTTTCCTTTTAAGTTTCTCTCTGTCAGTGCTGACTTACAGCATCTGTTCACATGATCTGGATCTTGTTTGCTAACACACTATATGAGGCTGAATACAATGCACCTGTCCTTTTGGCTTCAGAAGCCACATTAAAAAAGGGAGGCGGATGAAAAAGATGTCACAATGACTTACTAACATTTCTATCATCTGAATCATAGTAAATCATGGCTGATGTATTTTTTTTTTGAGAGTTCTTATTATCCAGTATTATTTGAATGAGAAAAGGAGGAGGAGACTGCACTGGACAGTATGTGTATGGTCTCTCCTGTGTGGTGGTTTGGCAGTCCTGCAGTCCTTTTTTTTCCTTTGTCAGTCTCATTAAGTTTTGCTGTTTTCTTTTAAAGTAAACTTAACATGTCTGTCACCTATCAGCGTTTGAATTCCGCCTGTGAAATTTTTTGGCCTTCTATGAAACATTAAGTATTAGTGCAGACAGTGCTCTAATTGGCATCATTGATGTTTTTGGGGGACAGCCCTTAATTGCACTACTCAGCCCCAACCTGGATGTGTGGACCCATGGGCCTGGCTCTCCAGGTGAGCTTGGGCCTCAGCCCTTGCCTGAGCAGAGCTGTGGGCAGACCTGTGTCTTATCCTGTTGTGCTGGTCCTGACTGGATTTTCTGRGCTGACCTCAGATCTGACTTGTTACCTTGCCTGTATTTGATGATTACCACCCCTGCCCTCCTCAGGTCCTGGGACTGTGCCCTGCCAGTGAGGGCACTGCACTGCCTTCTTCTGGGGTCACCCCTGGTGACCTTACCTTGTGGAACAGCCCCATTCTTGCTATGTCTAGCATGGCATACAATAATGTATCTAATAATTATATCTTATTAATCCAGAATGATATGTAATGAAGAAGTAAGAATGTTGTAGAATCACTCTCCTATCCCTCAAATGTTGCACACTTGCTAACATTTTACAGATGATMCTAAAAAAATTTAAATCTGTGGTAATCTAAGTACGTAAGTCAAGGCTTTATGAAAAAGTTTCAGCCTACAAGCCCTCCATTAGAAGCCTGTATGCTTCAAAACTTGTGTATTATTTCCCCTATTTTACCTACGCCAGSAAGAGCGTGGATAGACTCTCTTACTTATCTCAAGCTGTAAGTAAGTGGCATAGAGGAAGACAGAATTGCCTACAGTTACCTGCCTGAGAACTGACCTGGTGGTAGTGGGAAATAAAAATTGGYTTCTTACGCCACTTACCTTTCCCTACATATTTTAAAGGTACTGAGGCAGAAAATATGAGAGTCCAGTCTTAGTTCCATCCCTTCACATTGTGATGGAACCCTTACCCTTACCCTTTGGGACATGGAGTGGATGGTAATTGAAGCAAAACACAGACTGATAAAGTAGTTTAATAGAGGCAAATATCATTTGGGTAGAGAGGGACAGAAGTAGTTAAAAACTGTTTTCTAGAGGATGATACTTGGAATAAGTAATTGCTTTGACTTCTAAGTCAGATTTCATAGTGATTTCATTGACCTAGACTTGGTTATATTTAAAAATGTTTGAAGAACTCATATACTTTCGTCCCATATTTGGTGGGTGGATCAAAGTAGGGATTGCTCAGCAACTTCTTACTGGGTCTTATGGCAGTAAGGAGATTTGAGAATTTTTCATGCTGGCACAGCAAGTTCAGCACATTAGTTGCAAATGGGTTTGAAATTACAGCCTTTCCACTTAGAGAGGAAATCTTTTAGCATACAGGACCTGCTGAAGTAGTGGATGTGAAATGGATCCTTCCTGTTGCACAATTCCTTCAGCAAGAAATAGTTAAATGTTTCTGCTGCACAGGCTCTGAGGCTCCTGAAAGAGGGCAYCTCACAGTGTTTCCATCTGTATCCAACATAGGCAACTGAGGCCAGCTGTCCAATCTTTCCATCATCACTACYGTCACTCACATTCTGAGATGAAACAAAACTAGAACAACGAAGAAGAAGTATAAAAGACTTGAACTGCATTTGAGACTTATGTCAAAAATGTTTCAGTCCTCAGGTAATTTGCTTAGTTCTGGCTCCTTTCGTATTTACTTCAAAGCTTCAGTGAAAATGAAAGGATAGAAAATGGTATTTAGGTTTGCAGATAGCTGTAGTCACATTCTTGTGACTCGATCTTGCCTTGTTGAAGGGTGTCTTCCCCTTAAAAGTCAGGAGCTGTCTACACATCTTGAGGAAATGTCTTACATCAGGGCTAGTCAAGAATACAACAGACCTAGTAGGTCGTGGGATTTATATCTGTTTTCCTGTGATATATTACACTGCAAATTAATATAAATCAATAAATTAAATTGGTTTTCCTAAAAGTAGCATCTGCTCTTATTAGAAAATAATTTATTTGGCCAAATAAAAAGTTCATGCACAAACTTAAAATCAATGAAAAAATTATAAAATTCGCAGGATGCATCAAATAAAGTTTCATGTTTCCTACGTATGTCAGTTTGCAGAGGTAATCTTTGTATCTATCTAATGTACTGCAGCCCTGTTCTAAGCCTGTCATTAATTTTAAAAAGAGTGATTGAGTTGCAATATTCTGACATGAGATCATAAATGTGAAATGCAGACACTAGTTTTTGTTTGATCAATACTGCTTACCATCAGAAGTGCAGAACGGCTAGAAAACACTTGCTCAAGGAGGGCACATGAAGTTGACTCTAAGAGACAAAACATAGTAGACTCTATATTTATTTGTTTCAAGTATCCTAATTCTCTTGAATTCTGCCTGGGTTGCCAGTTCACAGTCAAAATGTTATATGTTTTTCCAATTAATAATGATGTTCATGGCTTTTGCTAGGAGAAGTAAGGATGGAGATGGAAATTTCTTGCTTTCACTGTCATCTGCCATAGATTTGAGACGGGATTTTCACATTTCACCTTCAGTCCTGGCACTACCAGTTTCACGGATGAATGGTCTCACAACCTGTGAACTGTATCCAAGACAGTATCACTTCTTGACTGTTCCTGTAGTGCTATATTAAAATACTTTTTAGAAAATCAGAGTTTTTGTTGTATGCTTACATCAGGTGGCAGATGGTGTACATGCTTTGTGAGTAATATAATTTCCATGCTTCACTACAGCACAGAAGTCAATTACTCCATGCCGCCTCTGAGTTCCAGCATTTAGTTGTTGACAAAATATTCTGGTAGAATAGAAAGAACAGGGCTCCCATTTTTGGGCAGAGTCCTCAGAAACTAGGAGATTGTATGGCATGGGACATCACACCTTCATTGAACCAAATTTAAGTTTGGGGCGGAATGTCTGCTGATTATGGGGAAAGTCATTCTGTTAGTGATACTGTTGGCTCCAAAGTTTCGCACCCTAGACAGGACACATCCCTAGTGTCAGTGATTCCTTGTATTAGAAGTAGTTAAACTTTTTCTTTTTGCTGTTGCAACGGGCAAAATCTGAGTACTGATTTTACTCTGTCTACAACTGTAGCTAATGGAGCATTTTGCTGTAATTTACTTTGAATATTTCGTGGCTCTTGACCTGTACTTATTCTACTTTAATTTAGGCACTGGAAGTCCTAGAAGCCTGTCTGTCCTGGGCTCCTTTTTGCTGTTCCATCATTAGAGAAAGGTGCTGAACTCCCCCCCTGCCCCAGCCCCTGCTCCTCCTCCAAAATGTCTGTGTAAATCCCATTTTAATCAACTGGACATCTCTTCTGGGCTTCAGTGAAAACAGCATCAGGAGCCCTATATACCTAGATTACCAGTTTTAGGAAAGCAGGAATTGCCAGCATGTTTTACATTTCATGGTGAAAAATCAAGTAAGAGACTTAATTTGTGCAAACATCTAGTCTCTCCTTAATACAACAGTACACATGTGAATATAAATGGAGATTTTTCTCTATTAGGGTTTAACAGTTGTGCTAACTTTGCCACAGTAAGGTTTTATTTACGAAACAATCTAAATGCCCCTTCTCATCAAGATAAATAGTTGAGTGATGTGAGCTGCAGGGGCTGCTTTTCCAGGGAATCACTCAGTTAGCATTTGTATGACAACCTGCATCCTTTGTATCCATCACTTTGAACTGAACGCAAAATGAAACTCTCACCCTTGGACCAAGGTAGACAGTTTTTTCTCTGTTACCATCCCTAAGACAAATTAGGAATGTAGGAAACCTTTCACTCGGAACAAAACGATGATTATAGCAGGTAACAGGACCTCACATTAATCAGTGCTTTCAAAKCAAAGGCCTTGACCTGTGCCCTTTGTCTAGCCTACTGGTAGGTACGGGTTTTTTTTCCAGTTTCTTTCAGTGTCAGAGCATTCTCTTTCTGTGTAATACATTCTCTTGGAAAATGTTTGTCTTTTCAGGCAGTCCTTCTGCATTGATCAAAACCCCTCCAGAAAGCCACTGTAGAAATCTGAACTTATAATGGTGTTCTTTTATATTTTCTTACAATGAACAATGGCTCTCTCAATACTAATGGCAACAGTACATAGATAGAGGCAACAGTGCAAAGAGTTGGGGGGAAATAGCCATTATTTGCAAGACTTGCTGTTTCATGTCCTGAAAAAAAAAATCCTGTCTTCTGCAGCCAAATCTTTACTACCTCTTGTTGAAAACATTCAAGGCCTTTGCAAACCAATGCTGAGATGAGGAAAGATAAGAGTGGATTAACATTTTTCTTCTTTTTGTAAGAAAACATTACTGACAATTAGATGGCAAAAGACCTTAGTTCTCCATCCCCCCTGAATAAAAAGAAAGAGAAAACATTCTGCTTGATAGCCTTTTTTGGTTTGCTGGCCTTGACCTTTAAATCATTTATCCCCCAGACACCAAGCTTGAGAGTAAATGAATGGAACTGAATGTGGCTCCGCTGAATAGGAGACTCCCTCTACTGACCGAAATACAGATTGCCAGATGAAACAAAATGCTTGTTTACAAAGGGGGCACAAAGCATGAAGAGAGAATGTCATGCTTTATCAGTCTCGTCAGATTTCCTCATCTTTAAAGTCTCTTTTTTTAATTAATGTATTTAAAATCTGAACAATGCAGAGAGTGAAGGAAGAAACGTTACACAAATGGGGTAATGACACCCTTTATCAAATATTTAGAAACAAGACTGCTGATAAGCCTACCTGTTTTACTTAGTGTTCATGAATGCTAGACTGGCTGATGCTTAGTTCCATCTGAGTTCAGCTGAAACTCACTCAGCAAGGAACAGACTTCAGTTTCATAGTGAAAAGAACATTTTACTAGGAAGACAAAGAATTATTACAAGTGATTTCATTGAGGAGTAAAAAGGGTGCAATGGCTTAGAAAGTACAACCAGAAAATAGGCTGCTGCAAGAAGGTGTGAGAAACTTTGAATTCCAGAAAGGAACTTTAAATCTAGTGCCAGAGTGAGACACCCAAACCTCCTTTGCAGGCTTTACATTTAAAGTCTGTTATTTCCATGGCTTAAGTATTTTTACTGCATTGGAAGGTATGACAGATATTCTCAGAACTAGGAGTCAGTAGAGGGAGATGATAATTGTCATAGTATTACTTCAGTCAGTGGATATATCATTTTTGCAATTTAAATTGTAAGCTTGCTTGTGGAATAACAGGCATGACAAATCAATTCTGCCTTTATACCAAGGTGAATATTAAAATGTATATTTGGCCTTAATATTTTTTGTTGCCTCAGTACTTTGCCTTTTTAGAGCTACAAAAAAGCAGTTTTTGGAATGCGTAAAAAAATTTAGGCAATTTTAATAAAGATGTAGAAAGTAAATAAAAGAAGATAAACAATAAATAATTGTTCATTAGCTAATTAAAACCTAATGGGCTGGTTGCTGATGTTGATATATTAATAATGTACTCCGGTAAGTAAGGGCAATGGTGGAGATTTAAGCAACTGATAATAGTGGCAATTTAAACCTTCTGAAGCTGTTCATTAGGTTCAAGTGCCACAGTGGAACGTGAGGCCAAAGTGAGCAGGAAGGGAAACATACGGCAGGCTTGTACAGATGGAAAAACACAGATGGAATCATTCAAGAAAACCAGCTGATGCAGCTATTCTGGCAGGAAGGTCTGCTTCAGAAAGGGGGAGCCAGCTAAGTGATCAGAATTTCTCAGTATTTCTGACATTGTGCCTCTCCCCAGCAGATCAAGTGCTCCCCACAAAAAATCCTTGACTCCTTGTTGCAGGCAAAACCAGTCTTGACTTGGGGAATTTAGCTTAATTTAGCTATTGCTAATTAATGTAAACTTTTAATTACTGAGTCGGGTATCGAAGAAAAAAAAGTAGATGTAAACAATTGAATGAACACTTAAGGAATCACCTTCCTCCTSCTTTCCCAGACTCAGCTTCAGTCAAACAACTCTCTTTCACCTTCATAGTGTCTCAACTCTCCTTGTTTTTGCAGCACGTAACACTAAGTCTGTGCCAATCTGTTTGGTGAAGTGATGGGCAGCGCAGGAGGCTGAGGTCACTGTATAATGATTTCTTTTGTATAATGTATAATGCTGCTTGTTGCTTCTTGTTTTCCTCCACTGCTCCTTGCTTCTTAAGCATTTTCATCTGCTCTGGCATGGGTTGCCTGTGAGCAGCAGTCCCGAAGGGATATCTCTGCCCTGGTATGGCCCCATGTTGCCCATGGGCCGCCGTTCCTCAGAGACATCCTTCCTCTGGCATGGAGCAGCTCCTTCCAACAGCATGTCTACAGATGTGTCCCCCACAATGTTTCCTTCCATGTGTCTTCTTTGTTTCTCCTACTCTGTTTTTTCCCCAAAATTCTCTAAACACATCTCTTCATACACCTTCTTACATGTGTCCTCTTGTTCTCCTCTCACATGTCTCCTGCCCCTTGTGGCTGCGACTTTCTTAAATACATTTGAGCAGAGGCACCATGTGCTCCCCAGCTGGAGGAAGTCTTGGCGCACAATGGGCTGCTTCCATCTGTTCCAGAGCTGTCTGGAGAAGGTGAGACCAGCACTGGGCAGGTCGTGGCCTCCTCCCACACAGGGCACCCTGCGGCCCCCTGATGTCTAAACACTGCCAGATATGCCCAACACACTCCTTGGTCAGGATTTCCTGGGCAGACACATTATTTTCAGAGTGGCAAACAAGGAATAAAGTTTCATGTACTACTAATAAAACATACCGTCATGGTCTGTTTTATGCATTTAGATTTATAGGGAAGTAACYGTCCTCAGGTCTGGTAGCTCGTAGTACTACCTGATGTATTAAAACATCTTAAGAAATTGCCTTGCGTAACAATTCAGTTATTATTAATTATAATAAGGAAGCAAGCATATTTTGACTATTTTGAACTTTCACAGTTTGCACCTTTGTATTCCATTTTCCTGCAAGCAAAAGAAATACAGACTTACTGAAAAGCTAAGATTCTGATGTGATTCTGGAAACATTATAAAATAATCCTAGTTATGGAAACAGTACTTTGAAACATGGTGATGGCCAACATAATATAAAACATTTCTTGCCTTCTGACTCACTCACTTGTGTCCTCTTCAATTCTTTTAAAGAATCTTCCAGACAAAACAGTTCTGTAGTATTCTGAATTTAAGACTCTTCCTTTTTTTCTTCAAATGCACTATAGAAAATGACTTTCTGGTTATTTACAGGCTAAACCTTGAATTGACATGTCCTCAATATTCCTCAGCCACACTCCTAAGTGGTCTTTTAGGAACCTTATTTATGCATACCTACCCTCCTCTTCTCCCAGAACTCACAATCCCTTCTCATCCCATTTGCTCCTCCTGCTCYGTCACTTTTTGTTGCTCTTGTTCCTCCTGCAGATTTGCTGCCAATGCTCCTGCTCTTCCTGCCAGCTGCCCATTTCTTCTGTGTTCATAGTCAGAAGACTTAAAATGACTGCATGTACATGTAGCATGTGATCTTGTATATAATCATGGATGTGAAAGTTATAAACATTGCACCCCCTTCAATGCAAAGCTGACTGTCTTCAGGAGTTTGTTTTGGCTTCTATGTTTGTATTTTTATGAAATACGATATAGGAAAAAACCAAAAAGTAAGAAGGCACTTTAAACTGGGGCCATGCTCGGATGGCCTCCTCTTCAGATTCTCAATATCTGCAAAGTTCTGCATTTGTGTGGGAAAATCTGAAAGCAGGAGGGGTTCATGGATCAATGCTAAGGGAAAGGGGCTCTTGAGCTGAGGTGAATTGCCTGAATTGCCAACCTTGCACAGATATATTTAGCATTTCTAGTGGCAAGACAGAGACTAGCTGAATTGCTAAGTCAGCAGTTTGATTACTGAATTATGGTTATATGGATTTAGCATAAGCATATTTAGCAAATTGCTGATTTAACATTTAGCAGGCCATAAAGTAAATAATGTGACAACATTGCAGTTAAGACTGCTGCAGAGCAAGCACAAAGTGAGCAGTTATCTCTAGGTCAGTTTTGGAACTAACTCACCAGGAACACTGAACAGTCAGCCTGGACAGAGTGAGAAAGTACAAAAGGCCACAGATCATGGTGATTTGAAGGGATAAAAAGGCACCTCAAAGACTAAGAGGTGACACCAGCAGAAGAGGAGYAACACTGAAGACCTCGGAGTTTGAGCATCAACTGCTACAGAGGCAAACGCTGTTTTTCCTGGCCACCTCACCACATCAGGTGGGATGTCTCTGCAACCTCATGCTGTGATTATGGAATCCAAAGGCGAGGGGTCTCGTCTCTTTTGTTTTGCCTCAAATTAAATGAGTCAGTTTCAGGTAAATTAGGTTTCCAGGACAAAGTTAGGTAGGATATAATAATGAAAACTGACRTCAGCTTTAGCCTTGAATAATGCAATTGAATAATAATCCATAAGCATAATACTGGATGATGAATTCATGTTTATGGAAAAAGCTGACTTTCCAATATTCTAATCTTTCAACCTTTTTTATCTGCAACATAACAAGGCTAAATGAGAATACAAATGCAAATGTTATGAACTTCTCCACTTTGGTGAAGCATTACATTTATTAAGCATATTTTTTGATGTCAGTGCAAAACAACATAGCATAATAATTGCTCTGATTTTCCTCTGATTTTTCCCATATGTCTTTAATGTTGTTTTGTCTTTTCATAGACATTTAGTATGATTTCTTCATTRTGCTTTTGATAAGTTAGTCAGTATTCTTTCAGAAAAATATTTATGACCATGAACCAATGCAAGAATCATAAGCTGACAAAGGTAATTTATTTTTATCTTTCTCCACCTGCCCTGCTATTGAGAAATTTCATGGACTACAGAAATTTATTTCTGATGTTTTTATAGATTCCCCACTTAACATAAAGTTTTTCAGATTCTTACTTTCTGCAGTGAGAGGAAACAGCAGAGGATGATGTTCCTTCCATAAAAATCTCTGAAGAAAACAAATAGTATCATAACTGGGCCCATGCCATGAATGAGAATCCAAATGTAAGTATTTTTCAGATTACAGGTGTGCTTGAGTTAAAGAAAGATTTTAAAATCAGCCTGTCTATCTCACACTAAATTATCTTTTCCTTGGAACTGTATTTATACACTTCCACATACCTGCCTGYAGGCATTGTTTGAGTTTCACATGTGAAATGTAAATCTGTGGAGTCCRTCAGACTATCCCGCTAGCTGTGATTTGTCTGAGTGGCTGTTACTGCAACTGCATCTGTCTGGCTTTGCAGTTTACATCAATCCCTGTAACTGATCTGGGAAGAAGCAAAGTGAAAATATAATTTTCTTCAGAAGCAGTTAAGAAGAAACTGTTAGGGGGATTCAATAGCTGCTGTTGCCTGCCAGGCTTGGCATCAAGGACAAGTGCTTGGGGAATAAGGCAAATAAATCTGTGTCTCTTAAGACTCTTAACATCTCTGACTAAACAGGTCCTTCTGTAGCTATGCAGACTTAAGAGTTTCCCTGGTTTATATGTGCTCCTTTGAAATGTCTTTAACATTCTGGGAAAGGACACACCTTGAGTAGCATGTTCTTGTAAACTATGAGAACTTTGGAAAATTTTGCTTACATTTATTTTACATTTTAAAATAAAAAGAATGRCTAGGGAGAAAATGGCATATCCGTAAGTCAAGTTGACAGATTTTAATGAGTAAGCTTGTTACTGGCAGTGTAACTAGATATTAAAGGTATAGATTTTAAGTTTAGGTCAGTAAAGCTTAGCTTTTTTTATTTCTTTTGCATGCTTTTGAACAAAGTGTGAATCCAACAAGGTCTCATGTGGCCATTATATCAGTTGGCTTCCCATTGCCCTTACTCTTTTACTTGAAGGAATCAAGTTTCTCATTCATGGGAAGAAAAAAATCCCTTTGAGTAGCTGTTTTTAGTTAAAACACCCTTTTTTTTGTACAGACACAAATGATGAGAAAAACATAGCTATGGTTAGTGAATGCCATTTCTACAAAAACTAAAGGATGCCTTGCTGACTAAAGTAATAAGAGKTTTTTGTCTCTGGGACTATATTTTTCTTCATAAAAATGTTTGCTCTATCTTAATGGACTGYGATTGTGTCAGGTGAAAGACCAAGATGAACAGTGTCTAAAATTTGCAGTTTCATTTAGGGAAGTAAATCTGAAAAACCTTTATTCTGGTCATACTATTAAAACCCTGGCAGATGCAGTTCTTTTAACATTCTCATCTGACTTGACCTTACACAGTGACACAGGATAACCTGATACTACTAATGGGAATTATTCTGTAGGTATAATTGGTTCCAAGAAAGTCTATATAGTTAAAAACTTTCGTATAAAATCTGCAAGATTTTTTATATAAGTACCTTAGCAAATGGCTTGTCAACATGAAGTGTAAAATATTCTTTACTCCAGAGAAATCAGTGGTTCAGCTATGAATTTTCAATAATGTTATTAAGAAGAGAGTTTAAAAAACCAGCCACATGTAAACAGAATGTGAAACTAAAGCACAAAAGTCAGGAGTTATCACATTTGGTAATATATAAAATTTAAACTCTGGAGATCTTATCTGGATTCTAGTTTGCTGGTTAGAACTGTCTTATGGGATAATAGAATGATGRTAGCAAACTGACCCACCTGCACGGCAGAAGATGCTGTGGCTATGAGCTAGTCCTCACCTTGCTCAGTGCAGGGTTATGAAATCCAAAGCCACCTCCAATGGGTCTTTACCAAGTTCTCCACCGACTGTAATAATGAGTAATATGAGGCCAAAAGAGCAGCTCTAATGCTTTGCCATGGTCAATTCTTAATTTAAACACCATATTTTTAAATTTTGCTGCCTTACTTTGTGACAACTAAAACATTCTACTTTTTTTCTGCTTTATATTTTTTCTGTAGTCACTTCCCTTCTAGTTTAGTAATTCCTATTTCCAGCAGCCCTTAACAATAGTAGTAAGACCACAACTACTCATCTTACATTAAAAATATCACTAACATTGCCTGTCATCATACTGACTTGCATTTAAAGCCAAAACAGAAGTCTGTGGAAAGTCTACATTTTCTCCATTAGGGGGAATCCTTGCTCTATCTTCTTCTGAAGGTTTTCATTTCTCCCAAAACACTTTTAAGTTATTTTTCTCCTTAAGAAATGCTGAAGTCTGTAGTTCTGTTTTGAAATCTCTGTTTAAAGTAGTGGTCAGATCACTGATGCTTTGAGTTTAACATTTCAATGTGTGCAAAAGGAAGACTGACTTCTGTTGATCCGTGCAGAGCATATAGTTGTTCTTGTTCTCTTCTGTACATAATTAGTTGTTGCATGAAAAGCATAGTCCTTGCACAGAAATGTCAAACAGTTTAAAGATTAAATCAATAGAGTCCTTTCAGAATCTTTCACTTTTTGAGAGAGTCGACRTAGTGAAGAGTTCAGTGGCAGCTACCATAAAAGTTCTTTCTTCCACAAGCTTTCATTTTTAGCTGAATCTGGTCCCATCACTTGAGCTGTTAAAAATATTCTGCAGCCAAAGCAATATTCAATTGGAGCTTATTTGCTTAGCCAGTTTGAAAAATACCATAATTTCTGAAAAGTCGATTCAAAATCAGTGTGATGGTGGTGCATCTTAAGAGGGATACCAAAAYTTAGCCTTGACTAAAGACTTTCACCTTCTAAAAATCTGAAATCATGGAAAAGAACTGGGGCAAAATCACTACTTTTGGATAGCTGTAAGGTTTTCTTTTTTGTTCCAAACAGCAAAAGATCATTCACTGCTTCATGCTGTATTCTTCTGAGTGTGTTGTGTTATGGAAACTGTGAAACCTTTGCAGTGCACATTGTGCTGTTTTTTGTGAGTTTGGGGAGATATTTGAGAGTTAAGTATGTCTGTGKGGAACAAAGTTGAGTTTATGAGGAGAGAGTGAGCAAAAAAGGAAAGAGAACACCAGTGGTGGTGATGATGATTACATCTTTGAAAGGGAAGTGCTGTTTTTTGGGGAAGGAGTCTTCCATCTTCCTTAAATACCAAGCAATACAAAGGTACTACCTTGCTTCTCTTAAAAAAAAAMCAAACGAAAAACCAAAACAACAGTAAGATAAGGAGAGAAAAAGGAAGAAGAATAGAAATAGAATGTAGGTATTTCTCAGGTGAAAGGAAAGGAAGTAGTAGTTTTTCTGGTGGTAGAATATGTGGYCAGAACAAATTCATGGTGACCACAATGGTTGCTGTAGTACTKTCAGACAAACAACAAAGTAATAGTAATACTCTTTGTAATGGTTATAGTCAGTGTTTCCACACAGTCACAGTGCCCGTACTTGAGGCTGAAAGGACCAAAATGAATAAAARAACCCCAACTAAGCTCCTAAACATACATTCTCCTTTAATCAAAACATTGAACTGGAGTCTTAATGCTATATTTGGTAGTACCCTGAAAAAAATGCCAAAAGAAGCTGGTACTGCCTTTTAGCATCCCCTTCAGGTTTGATCTAAACTATGCAATTTTCACTTTGGGAGCATCTACCTGCAATAAGTGATATTCATCACAGGCTCATTCAAGGGCAAAATGTTACCGTTTATGGTATTTCATTTCAGCTGAAACAAATAGTTGTAGTAGCTGTGGAGGAAATCTGTTCTCGGAATCTGAAAGGCTGAAGCGAGMGTCACCCAGTGATGCCAAGGAAGATTTCAGAACCTTCCGAATAGACAGAAAAGTGATGCAAAACTTCAGTGATGTGATATAAAAATAATCTTCAGCTAAGTTCTGAATTTTGAAAAGTGTGTTAAGACCAAACTTGTAAAAATTCAGACGGAGCAGAAGAATTCAACAACAGCAACAACAAAGCCTTAAGAATAAGCAGCTCTATGAAACTGATAGTTCTCTAAAGAGAGCAACAGCAGCACTCAGGGTCCCATAGCTTTTTTTTTCCTCAGGCAGCATCAGTTTTCAAAACTACAAAAGACAAACAAAATCAAAGTCTTCTGTTCAGCCTGCCTGCTGAGTACAAGTAGTTTCAGACAAAATAGGAACTGACCCTACCTACACCTTTACAGAAGTCAAGTTATCCTCAAAGAACAACAGGTAATAGCAATATAGTAGTATAGCATCAGACAATGATTTAATTAGCTGACTCCATCTTATGTGGAAAACTGGGGTATGTGTGGCTGAGACAAAAAATGGGCCAAAGTTTGAAGTAAATTCTTTAGTGGCTTCTCTTTTGTAGCTCTTTATCTGCTGTGTTTGTGTAGTTTGCACGCCTTCTATACTGTAAGTGCAAAAGAATATCTACGTTTTGGGCTGTTATTTTATTTTCATGTTCCAATAGCTGCATTTATTTTTGTTTATATATCATATGGTGGTGGCTTAATGTATCAGACTAAAGAAAACACATTGCAAAACAAATTATAGCAGGGGATTTCACTTTCTCCATTGTTCAGGGTATAAAATCAGAAGAATAAGTATTTCCTTTATGTGAAAGACGCATGAGATAATTCCTAACCAGAATATTTTTTGGAATTATATGATCATTTAAATGACAAAGGTCATTTTTATACTCAAACCAACATAACATATAGCCTATTATGTGATTATAGAAGAATGCATGGTTGTATAACGTGCTTAAAAGAAGTGACATGAAATGTGAATGGAAATCATCATCAGAGGATGGCATTCAAACCTCACACTGAAGCCTTGCAGGGTACAGAGAGTGTCTGCATTAGATCACATTTTACCTTCACAAGAAATTAAGGGAATTTATGAATCTCTACTTCTTTATAGTTTATTCCAGTGCTTGCACTTGTATGCTATGTCTTGGAATAGCTTTTAAAAAACAGTACATAGGACACAATTATAACTAAGGAACAGTGGAAAAAAAATGATTTCATCCAAAAATGGACTTGACAGCTAACTCTGGTGTTAGTGTTTTCAATGATGTACTGTGTTTTACTGTAAGAGATATAGGGTTTAGATTGAGGAGCTAAAATATTTCCCAGATAAATGCAAGCAAACCTTTTCATAGACTTCTGTTGTTTGTTGTGTTGATAAGGACTAAAGACTTCTGTCTGCTGGGGGAGGACCCAATTAAAACATTAGAAAAGTAATTCTTGCTGACCTTGCTTCCAGCTATCAGATGCTTCTTTTTCATCTTCCATTTTCAGCATGACTTCTGCCATGGTTTGAGCAATTTTTTAATAAGGAAATCATAAAAGGGGCAGGAGGAGTCTGGTCACACCAGAAGTCGTGGCCAGAGGCAGGAAGGAAATGTGAAGGAAGAGGGTCTGGCAGCAGATAAGAAGCAATCATAACGAGTGGAGTTCAGTGCAGGGGTGAACAGACATAAGTTTATTTGAAATCTAGGAGCACCTAACAGAGCGACTGAGGTCTTGTTTGGTCCAGGGGAATTCATTAGAAGTGACGGCAGAAAGTAAAGGTGAGGAAGAAGTGAGGGCTAAGTACCCTGCACAAGAAAAAAGCCACAGTCTATTCATTTTTTTGAGATAGTCAGGCATCTTTTTTTCAAAACAGAAACAGGAAGCTACCTGTAAAGCAAAGAGTACAATTGTGAACTCTAAAAGCTGTAAGAGAAAGAGCATTAACAACTGCTTCAGCTGGAGGGCTTGTAACACTTATGTCTTCAAATAAGAGATCCTGGCCACGGAAAAAACACCAATACCATTAGAAATAATGTAACAACAAAATTATTTTCATACAGGTATGACTTAAAAAAAACTCCACAAACTTTAATGACTACATGGTGGCATAGTGATACTTCGAGAATTATAAGCTGAATCTTGGCTGCATTATAAGCTATGTGACCTCAGAGCTTTTATATTTATATAACGGAATCCATACTAATTTTGTAAATTGGTATAGAGCAATATAATTCAGGGAGTGACACTTTCTAGAGTACAAAAATGAGACTTGTGGTAATATATTTGTCTCTTTCTGTACAAATCATTGTAATGGCACTGCCGTGATGCATATGCAATGGATACAGTAGTAAGGGTAGTAAGACACTACTTTTTGTGGAAGAAAAAAATCACATTATTTTCCAATTTCAGTCAAAACAAATTATAATTTTAGTCACATTTACTTAATTTTATTTTTATTTTTTATTTTCTGGTTTGTTTTTTCTTATATTTCTTTTATTTTTCCTATAACATTTCCAGAGGAACGAATGACCGACTGCATTAACAACTCATRTCTTCTCTTTTTACTAGCAGTTCTCTCCATCAGTCATTAGTCTTTTCCAAGCAAATGGACATTTGGTGATTCGGTATATGGAAATGTGTCCATCTGAGTCAATATTGAATCAGTCTCCCCGTGTGCTGACATGGTGCCTGAATCTGGTTAATGACATGGCACACATGTCAGTATTTAATTAATAATAAATAATGGTGTACAGAGGCAATGTGCTGATACAGGCACTGTGTGTAGCTCAGATGAGATGTATAAAATTGAGATCTTGCATTCTGTTTGACAAATCCTTGTGATTCCAAACTGAAATATAGGCAGTAACCTGTTCTCTCATTTATTTCAGGGACACCTGTCATTTTTCTGTGCCATTAGAGTTCCCAAATGTTCAAAAGTCTGGACCTAAATGCCTTTGAACAATTTAATCCCCTTTTCATTTTGTACTTTTCTGGTTACTTTTAAAATGGAGATGAAGAATGTTTAGCCGGTGCTAAGATTAAACTTCAAAATTTTCTCACCTTGTATTTAATGGAGTCTTAAAAAGACATGTATTGAATTGATTACTGAAGCGTTACAGGAATTTATTTTAATAGTCATTTTAATGGACTCTAGTTTCAGCTACATTCCCCATTATCTTCTTTTCTAGTTTCTGAATATCTTTTTAGAAACTGGAGTTTACCCTTATATTTACCGTTATGCTGTAAGGGTACATCATATGTATGTACTTTGACTTTTTCTGAGTATTTCTTTATCCACTCACTTGACCTGCCACTCTGAGGCCCCTCCCTCTTGGTGGCAGCCTTCTGGAGAGAGTGTTCAGAAATGAACACTCATCAGCTCTGTTATAAGCATGCAAGGCTCTGCAGAAAGGGTAACGTCTAGAGATTTTAACTTTTTTTTTTTTTTTTTTTTTTTGTTAGAACTGTTTAAGCTCAAGAACAGAAACAAATTTCCTTTATTTCAGATCCAGTGACAAACTGGATATTGGTTCTGGCATTATGAAGACAAGTAGCTGCCAGGCAGGATACTCAACTGTTGTTTTAACCGATGCCTAGTAATTCTACTGAAAAACATTCGAAGTGTAGGGACTTGGTCAGTCATGATCCCAAGGGAGGTTTCTGGAGTTAAAGATGGCTGAACTTTAGCATAGGCCATCTCCTTAGCAGTCAGACAAAATAACAACAATTACAATGCAGTGACTCAAAATCAAAGGCTCATATAAAAAGATAGTATTTAGAACCAGGAGTATATGTATGAAGAAGAGGAACAGACACTTGGAGGTTTTGATTGCACTTACTTTTTGATGGCCTTAGTATAAAACCGAGGGAAGGCCTTCCTCAAGTTTTTAATKGATCAATTTACTTGTAATATGGGAGGAAACTTAGTCTGCTGCTTGCACTTAAATAGGAGGCTTTTTGTTGTGTTGCTGTGGGTAATTGATTGGTAGCACTGAAATGGAAAACTCCCAAACATGTGGTACTACAGAAAACAGCTTGATTAGTGTGTGTGTGACCCTCTACATACACGCAGTAGATGTTTTCACGAATAGTATATAGGCATAACCAATATACTCTTTCAGAATTTGATGATATTGCTTTTTGAAGCATGTATGTACTGCTTTTTTATGAAATACAAGCCCAAGAATGGGAAGATTAATGATCAAGAGAACTATACTTGTCTATGTTTTCATATCACTGGCAGAATACCGATTTTCTGCCTTATTTTCGAAATTATTATTTTTTGCTCTATTCTACAGCTTTTAATTAAGTGTATGGTTGCTTAGAAATGAATTGCTAACTGCAGAGTGTCCCTCATCAGAGGGAGAAATCCTTCTGACCTGGTGGCATATTTGCTCTTGACTTCCATAGAGCTGTATTCACAATTTTGTTATGCAAATGGTCATTGCATCCCCTTGTAAATGTGTTGTGTCCATATCTGACACTAGATACATATATTTGAATGCAAAGCATCTGTGGTGCATAAACGACGTGGATGAACTTTTACATTCCCTTCATTAATCTTCCTTTACAACTGTTATTTTTATTTCAGTCAACCTGAATGGGTAATTGTTTATCAGCTTATATTTATTAATGTACTTACATAAAGACAATAGATATTGCAGTTAAAAAATCTCCATCTCTTAGAACTGATTTTTTTGGATAACACTTTATATAAGTTCAAGTAGCCAAGTAGTAACAATAGTTCTTGTAAATAGTGACAGATGTTGACGTGTCATTCTAATTTTCATACTCTTTCCCTAGCCATGATAAAACAACTGACTATAATGCAAAATTTAGATTGACTCACATTTCTTATTTGCCAAATGCCCTGAAATATTTAGATGTGCCTCAAATGCTATGAGCAAACCAGTATTAAAGTTTTTTTGACTGAGGAAAGGAAATAGTGAAGTTTATTTTTTGCTTTTTAGCTTTAATCTCTAACAATTAAACAGCTAAAAGGCCTTAATGATAATATCAAACATCAGACATGCTTCCAAACCTAGATTTCATTAGATTTTTATGTATTCATTCTACACTGCTATCTATTAAGGTGTTGTAATCACATACAGAAGTAGTTACTGATACTGAAAAGCATTTGGTCACCACAAATGCCTGCATATATAGCTATGCAGACTATAAAGTAGTTACTCATAATATCTGCACAGTAATTAAATGATAATTGTGGAGAGGCATTTTTCCTTCTCAGACAATTCATAACTCTCTGTTACTTGCTCATGTGGTGAGTATGGATGTACAGAAATTGTGTGGCTGTAAAAGATGCAGTCCCAATGCTTTTAAGAGATTGTGAGCATTGATGGTTCCTGCCAGTGTGGTCTTCTGTGTTGTCTTCCTGGTAATATCTTGTTTTGCTTTGCTCTGGCTTTGTTTTGCCAGATTGGGTTATGATGAAGAAAAGACTATTGTCCCTTTATCAGCACAGATTTTCAGTGCAGCACTTGAATTCCCCTGAAAACCTCTTCTGCTACARACCTGATCTAATTCACACAGGAGTTTAGAATATTTAGATGAATAATAAAAATTATATGAGAAGATATTAATTTCTACTTTTCAACTCTTGATGAAAAAGAAATATAAAAATATGAGTGAGATCATCTCAAAAAATCCCTGTAATTATGCACCATATACAGCTTATGTACATGTTAATAGCATTTTGGTATTTGGTAGTAATTAAGATTTTATTCAATGAGGCATAAGTGTGACTTTGATTCAAAGAGCAGGGATATCATGTTAATAAGGAAAATTAAGGGTGGTGTAAATAGAGTCCCTATTCAATATTGATAATCTTAACAGAGATGCTTTAGTTAAAATTTATCTGATACTTCAACCAGTAGCTGCATTCAAAGGGAAAAAAGAGAAAAGAGGGTAAGAGTGCGTTCTTGGCACACAATACCCCAATTCTTTTGGCTATAAGAAAAAATCTGTTGCTTGGGGTCCAAACTACTTTCCTGTGATGGTTTATTTTGTGTTTTATTTCATTTTGCTTTTGTGACTGTGGGATTGCTTTGTTTTTTTGGTTGTTTCTTTTTTTTTTTTTTTTTTTTTTTNTTTTTCCCCAGTGTATCTGCAAATATTTGTTTGGTTCCTCTCTGAATTAAACATCTTGGTCTATATTTCTGATTGTGTCTAACAACTGTCCTGTTGCCGGATTCAGTGATACTTGCATAGGGAAGGGAAAGAGTGATGTACTTTTTACATGTTCTCTGTAGTTCTCTGCAGCCCAAAATAAATTAATAGTAATTTTTCATTGATAGATTAGTTTTCTTATAGTGAGTTGATTACCAAAGAGAAATCTTTCAAAGAAATAATAATTTAACACTTTATTTGGAACCCTGGAGAGAAACACTCCTTTAATCTTAGCTACAAAAAGAGGAGCCATCCTCTCTAGTTAATAACCCTTTTGCCTCAAAGGATAGAACACAATTTTTTAAGGRCTTATTCCTAACTCTAGTGAATTCAAGAGATGTCTGTTTTCTTTTAGTATTGGCCTTTGACTTCTACCTCAGAAAGAGCACAGGAGGTATACTGTGCAACTATTTGTTTTATGACACTTCCAAGGGAAGTTTCTGGCTTTTGCAGACCATGATCTTGATGTTGGGGCTCACTGAAGAGGTTAATTTGGATGGGTCTGGTATATGAGAATTTTAATTTTCATTAACTTGACTTTTCTGGCAAGATAAACAATAGTTATACTTCCAATCTAGACAGTGACAAAATGCAGTAGATACTCAGATAAAATCAGATCACGCACTTAGTGAAAAATAATTCAGCCTAAGCTCAAAGTTATAATGATCAAGGGTTTGCTTTCTAAACTGAGAATCTAGTTCCTCAATTTTTACTTAATTTCTTCAGTTTGGATTGCCTAGTTTTTAAAGACCTAGATCAAAAGCTTGTTGAAATCAATGGAAGTCTGCCTCAACCTTTTTTAATGTATCTTTTCAATTTAGGTTTACTCTGAATTAAAGTTCTGCAAGATTGTTGGTTCCTACTGTTTTCATTTTTGCTTGAAGTAGAATTGTTTGTGGTATATCTTCAATTCCCTTGAAGCTGGGATGCTTTTTAAAACTTACGGAGTTGGACTCCTGTTCTGTTCAAAATCCTACTGAAGAAGAAAGAGAGAGATAATTAATGGATTACTGTCCTGTTGTGTACAAATCTTCCCCTGAAACATATTTGCTACTGACAAGGTTAACAACTGCTGAAACAGAATTGCTGACTATTCCTCTTTCCTTTGTTCCTTATCCTGTCCCATAAAGCAATCAAATCCTGCTTTCCGAGTCTATCTTGACATGCCAAATGTGGCACCCTGAGCTTTGCCGTATCTTCCGCTGCTACCTCTGTGACATAATCTTCACACTTTATCACTTGAATGTAATGTGAAGTAAAGACTGAGAAAGGCTGAAAAACTTTGTTCTGTTCTGCCTAAGGATTGATAAAAATGCATTATATGGAATTTTCTTTCAGGTCTGCTTCGTTCTAAAATAGAATGGTGTGTGGTGTTTCCTCCAAAGAGGGTGATGAATACGAACTGTAAATCTGTGCAAAAGGTGAGTTAAAAAGTGTAAAATGAGTGGATGATTTTGACTCTCCTAGCCTCAGTTTCCAATCTGTAGAATAGCAATATATCCACCTMGTTAAGTCTCATGGGTATTTTAAAGATTAATATTTGTGAGAAGCTCAGGTGCAATAATGATAATTCCAGAAAAAAAAGAAAAGAAAAATTAATTATTCCGATTTCAGAGCAGGGATTGCATGGAACAATATGTTGAGCCCACAGGCATGAAACTAAATAGTAACTAACTGTTGATTTCTTTTGTGTATTCAGTGAGGTAGGACAATATGTGATCATGTAAGTGATGTACCATAATTCTTGTGGTCTGTTCCATGAGTGTGGGAGGGAAGAGAAAATTTAGGTGGTGTACTCCAATTTTTGCAGCAAAGTGTCCATTTAGCATCTTGGTTCTGTATAATCTACTAAATACTAAATTACTACTGAACTACTATCACGCTAGGATAGGTCCTCAGGACTAGGTTGTCATTTACTACAAAACTGCACACTGGATAGGCTGAGAAATGTACTATATCCACAGAGAAATAGTGAAGTTCAGGAATCTGGGATTCTCTCCAAGCCTGGGAATGGAATGAGCTCCGGAGAGGATGGACTCTTCGTTTGTTGCCATCCAGGAGGGGCAGATTTTAGTCTTTCTCTTACAGTCTAAGTCTTACTGCTCTCATGCTCCAGGCTTCCTGAGTACAACACTGCTTAGCAACTTTAATCCAAAGCCTTTCCCACATACTTGATTTCATCTCTTGTTCTGCCAGCAGCCCCAGATTCTTTCCACAGCTAATTTTGTTTTGCTGACCCAATGCTTTGCCCACTGCCTTGCTTTTCTCTGTTTTTTTCAGCAGGTGTCTGACTCCAGTTATCCCTGTAGGGGATCCTCAGCCTGCTTATGCCATGTCCTTTTCCCAACTTTCCTTAGGTTTGTCTTCTTTGTCTCAGTCTCTTTGCTTAGTCACATTTACCCTGTTGCCATAGCTGTGCCAGGGATGGTCTTTGCTCTCCCAAGCCTGTTGGTTTGCAGGTAATAGAAGAACCTCCCAAACCTCCCTCTGTTTCTTTGCTTCACTAAAGCCCAGGGAAGATTCACACCAAGTCAAATGCCAGAGCCTTGTTTACTCATATTAGTTCACTAGGACCAAAGGGAACCATGAGTGAGGAAACACTGATGCACAGGAATGGCCTTACTTGCTGACCTGTCTGACTGTCCTGTTTTTAAAGAGCTGCAAATGCAAAACTTCTATTAGCAGTGACTTATGCTGTGACATTTCCTTGTAGATGTATTTATTACTTTCCCTGCTTTCTTATAAGCTCAAAGCCAGCTCATTTCTTATGTTTTCAGGTATGTTGGTATGCTCATAAGCAGTAGTTTCCACAGTGCCTAGTATATTCCTCAAGGTTGTCCTCCCCATTCATACAGCCAAAGCCTATGTAAGTTCTTTGAAATGTGTGACGCTCTGTAGGCCTTCTTTATAAAATTTTTATTGTATGTTTTCTTACATTTGCAAGGGTCAATATGCCAGTGTTATCTTCAAATTTTAATTATTTTTTTAAAATTTAAAMCCACAAAGAGCATAGCTTGAAACTTTTGTCTTTTCTGTCATGGTTGACAGTAATAAACATTAAAAAAAATACAGTTTCTTCTGATGCAGAGTCTCTCTTGGGTTCTTAACCAATCTTGAATTTTCCATATTTTTCCAAAGTTAGTAAATATCTGCCTGGCACTCTGATGACAAGTTAAATGGAACATAACCCTATTTGCAGGTTTTCAGACTGCATAACAGTAAGGAGCTCTCTTAAGAATACTAAAGGGTTTACTGATAAACTATGATTAATTTCCACTCTATTCTTATTGACTCTTTTTTTTAGAAACAGTGCAGAATTCAATATCATAGACTATAAATTTTCATAGGATTGATTCATGAGCTGGAGTTGCATCTCATACTAAAATGGCTGAGCCCTGATGAAAGAACTCATTTTCTTCAAATCAATTTTTTTATATAATCCATGAACATTTCTGCTTTTAAAACCACTGCTATTGGTTGATCTAGTTTTTCAGGAAGATGAAGAATTTTACATCATACTAAATAATTAGGACTTATACTGTATGTCCTACCATCAATATACCTTCTAAACATTAATCAATAAGTACACTAATAATGCACAGCTTTATAGTTTAATAGCCACTAATTTCCTTCACTGCATTTTGCAGAGTGGGTCAACAAACACAAAGAGGCTCAGATGATGTTCATTTGCATGTCTTTCCTTCAGAAACTTTTATTTTTCCTGAATGATGTTCAGTTTTCTTCCTTTCATCCATTAAATTTATCCAACATCTGTCCTCATCTATGTGGGTATGTTCCAATACGCTTTCCAAAACAATCAGGTATCGTAAAAGGGCAAATATGTCTTTTTTTCTGTCTTTGTGAAAAGAGTAATCACTGTGATTTTGCCCTTTCTTTTCCTCTGTATTAAGCAAAGGGTAGATAKAATGCTTACATATTACTATTAAATATAACTAGACAAGGTCTACAATATTAAGCCCAAGTGATTAAGGGCTTAAGGAAGGAGTAATTGCTGGAAATCTGGGAATGCAGAATCGGACCTGAAGATAAGCAATTTTTGAAATTTATAGAATAAGTGGTTCCACTTTATTTTAGTACTAAGCTCTCACTTGGCATTGACTGAGTTTTCTTTAATTACCCGTTCAAAAAAACCCCACCTGCGTAAGACTGTTTATTTTGGGATCCTAAAAATGGTTGGATTATTTGAGATATCAATCTTTATAACAAAATATCCACCAAATGCTATTGCACTTTTTAATGATCCATGAAGACCATGAAGAGACCACTATAAATCATAGAGGAAGGAAAAAAAATGTTGTTCTTATGGATGGAGACAACAAAGGTTTAAACCCAGCTATGTGGTGCCCTCAGATAACTCTTCATCTTCTCAAGAAGATATACTGCGTTTTCTGATTCCTTCTGGTAAAACTCTGCTCATGTTGGTTTGAAAACTCCAGCTCAATTGAAGTCCTAAAAAATAAATAAATTGTGTTTTGCTGACTTACTGTTACACAGAAGGCTTGTTAAAATACATGAGGTATAAACATTTCCTTACAGAAGCAAAGGAAAATGAACAATTCTTATCAAAACCCCCTGAGGATTTTGTATTAACCTTTGCATTCCCTTTGAGCATCGAACCAAGTCTCAGAAATGGGCTAAGTGTCAAACCGCTATAACTGTTGAGGGCTCTGGCCCAGGGAATCACTTGCTTGTAATCTTTTACATACAGTGTGTCTTCCCTCTGTCTGTATTCAGGTAAGCCTGCTTCCTCGAGTTTTACAGCTCCTGTGCCACTTGAGCTTACTGTAAGCTACTTGGTATAACAGTTCTATATGCCTCTTATGGTTTTGACTCTAACATATGAGTAAAGAGGAAAAATATTACACAGACAATTTCCTGGCTTTACTGAGCCCTTATATTTATTGCATATGAGCTATGAATGACTCAAAAATGGATTATGGCTGATAAAAAATAAAAATCTTTGTCTCAATGTTGTAAAAGGGTTTTACAACATTTATAAAAGTTATTCTCACTGTGTTTTGGACACAGGACCAAGACGTCATATACATGTATTTCCATGTGAAGTTTCCTCTTTTAATTTCGTGGGGAGACTTCCTTGTAAGAATATGAGTCAGCCTGATCAGGATGCAGCAAGTAATTTAAAGTGCTCCATCCTTCTAATGCATGCCAATACACTCAACATTTTCTGTACTTCGTGAAAATGAAAAATAGCGAGTCAGGTGTTATCAAGCAGTGCTTTCAGACACTTCTGGGGGCAGGTTTGAGGCTTTTTAAGACCTTATTGGCTGTATGGAGGTACCTTTAGATTCTGGGACAGGATTCTGGGATCAGGCTTTACTAATCTGTGCTAAAATTTTATATCTTATTATTTGTTAAGATGTCCCGATGGGAAGTAATAAGCTAACATTAATTAAGCTAATAAGCTTTTCTTTCCTTCTGTTGTCTCTGCCATAAATTGCTGACAAACCTGCCCGCCAGTCTTTTAAAATATACCAGTTATATAAGTATTTAAAAGTAATAAGTCCCTTTAAAAGTATTCTGAAACTGGTGTAAGTTGTGCTATTTGCAATTCTGTGATTTTACTTAACTGCCTGTGTCTGGAGAACCAACTGGGAGGAATGATCTGGAGAATAGTATGTATAAGAATTGTAAATCAGCGCTTGTGCTGGTCCATGCAGCAGGAGGTTGGGGAGCGTGGGACTGTGGGATCAGGGGGGCTGTTTGCAAACAGTTAAACATCTGTCTGTGAGAAACAGAATGACAGCAGCTATTTTCCTGGGTGATTTTTACATGAGCAAAGCATGATTAGCACTTGAGACCTTGCTGTTTTTTATATCTGCAATCTTAAGTGCTAAGGCTTTGTTTTTAGGAGTTGGCCTGGTATTTCTAGAGAGCAAGAAYTTAAATATCGGTCTCAGGTTTTGAATGAGCCAGAGTGCATTTTGTACAGGCACAGCATCATTTAAAGCACTTTTTTGAATCATGAAGCAAGTTACACTATCATAGAGACATAGCCTTAGTTACTCAGTGAAAAAAAGGGCTGTCAGGTGATAGAGCTTGAGCAGCAGATATTCACTTTGTGACAATCGAAATTCTATTCATTGGGCAGGTGGCATACTGACCTATGTCAGTAATGACAAAAGCAATTTCTAACTCAAAGCATATCATTATCGTGGAATATTCCTTGAATGGAAAGATAGTTACATGGTGGTGAAAATGCATGTATTGTGCACAGGCTGTGATAACAGATACGAAATATTAATTAATGTTCACCAAGATGTTGGTGCAGGGTATTGAATAACATGCAGTTAATTTCTCCAGTTGGAAAGCTGGTTTATGCTGGAAGCCAGTGCTGGCCTGCTATGTTCCTGAAGCACTGGGAACTGTGCTGTTACTTGCCTTACAGATCCTGATAATAAATTACAGGGGAAGAAAGAGTTATTGCTAACTGTAGGAGCCTCTGGCACTTACTGATATTGTCACACTCACTTTTCATCTCCATTTTCTCTGCCTCCTATAAGCATAGAGCTTTCAAATTTTCATGAAGAAAGCAACTTACTACACTGGTATTTCACCAAAATGAGTAAATAACATAAATAAGATGAAGTAACTGAAAGTGAATAGAAATATATCCATAACAATTTATTGGGTAAGACAAGGGCCAGAGATAACATGATAACAGGTCTAGCAAGAAGACAGGATGGAAAGACAGAACCTAGGTGGAAAGGCAGAGCCCAGAACATGCAGATGGAGGACAGGAGGWACTGGTGGCTGAATCTCAGAGGACTGGGCAAAAGAGAGGCCTCTGATATGAAGGAGCCATAAGTAGATAGGAAGAAAACCAAGGCTTTTTCATTAAGGGCTTGGCCTGAAGATGGCTGCTTTTTACTTGCTGACCTCCTCACGCTGCAAATGAGCAAACACATCTAATGATGYCACACAAGATGGGATTATTCAGGTATATCATAATAATTTTCCTATCTCTTTCTTCATCTGCTACTCAAGGTTGCCCATTTATTTTAAAGTCTAAATATCTTAGCTAGGGCTATTACAAACTTTCAAGCTTAACTGAGAGCCTAATTTGCCCTGCAAAACCTTTATGAGAGATGATGATGCGTGAGACTGAAAGAACCCATCATGAAACAAATTGCGTTTCATATGAACAACCAATAGTAGTCAATAAACTTGGATCCTACCTATTCCATTTTATCAAGCCATCCTAAACCTAACTGCATCTTGTCATAACTGCTGAAGTTAACTCCAACTTTTCTGTGATTTTTTTAACTTTAGTTTTATAAGAAAAGTTGTACTGGACTTCAAAATTCAACATGTATGTTCATTTTGAGGGTCAATGGAACTGAAGAGATCAGCAGGTCCTTCTAAATGTGCACTTTGAAATCCAAACAATGCTTCTTGGTCAGATTGAAAAAATGGCATTTTATTTAATTTTAAAATGGATATTAGGTATACTGTTATGGCCTTTATAGTTATTTGACCTTTCACCAACTGGAAATGTTGGTCAGCAGGACTTTGATTCTGCAAAAAGAACTCATATTGTGAATAAGAAATGAATGATTTATGCTAATTAGGAGAAAATTAACAGATGATCAGATGAGACTTGGCTGCGTAAGTGTAGTTTGAAAAGAACCTTTTCTGTGAGAGAAGAACTGGGAATCAGTGTTGATATTTTCAGTGCTTTTTATTTCATGGTAGCAAAGTTAAATAAAAGTTCATTACAAAAAAAAACAAATTAGATTCACAGTAGGTGACCCCAAGTGTATTTTTACCCTTAAGGCAGACCTGGTAGAACTTTAATGATATTTGATAATGTGGAATTCTTTGGCTTTATAAATGCTGAATTCACTAAATGAGAATCAGAGTGATGATACATTAAAGAAGTGTTCTTCATTTTCCAGCACTGTGCATGCACAAATAGCATTCTAATAGCTCATTCTGCAGCTGTAATTTAATATATTTTAATGAGTCTTTGATCTTTGACATTTGGGGACTCCATGTATTGGAAATAGCTTACAAGCACTTTTTTATGTGAATGAAAGCTAAAAATTTCTGCAGCATATTTGCAAGGCCAGAAATTGTGATGTGCTAATCACTTCTGCATCAGCATCTGCAAGTTGCATTTAGCAGAAAACTGATAAACACATGATTCATATTGAAGTAAACAGAAAAACTCAGGTTTGGGAAAAGAAGTGATAAGTTAGTTACAGTCTATTTTTCTGAGTGGATCCGGGCCATTACTGTGCTGAACATGGCACAGATAACAGTGCCATTCATGGAGTTATAAAAATGAGAGGCCTCTCAGACCACCTAAGCTTTTGCCTGAGGTGGTTGTTCTTATTTATTATTAATAAGGAGTACTTAGCATCTTGAAGTCCTAAAAATGTACAAATAATAGCCTGTAATTGTTTCAGAGTCCTGCCCTGTTGAGTATTAAATGCTTTCCTTCTTCATTCCTTGGCTGTAGTCACCAGAAATACCTGGGTGCCCATATAGCATATTCCCCTTTTCTGTTGAAGACGTATTTTGTATTTGTTTCTAATTCACGTTCAAAAGTTTTAGACATTTTTGAATATTGAACCTTCATTTTTCCCCTTGATTGGTCACAAACCTGGACAGCATGAGATGGAACTTACAAGAGACATTAAGCATGTAGCACAGTCACTGCAGGCACCAGGATTATGTTGTATTTCCTGAAGTAGATCTCACATGATTCCTCTTCCCTTATACTCATCCTTAATAGCTTCAAAATTCATCCCAGTACTTATTTACAGAGTTTATTTGTTCTTAGTAGGTATTTGGGCATTCCATTTGCATAAAATAGCACACTTTTTAATGACCTTGTATAACTGCAGGGGTATTTTAGCGTTATTTAGAGCTGCAAACTATCTCTAGGGAAAAGTATCAGGCATTCCTACATACTGACCCACCTTGATTTTCTTCCGTTATATACTGTAGTAACCATGAATCCTCCCAGATATCTCAAATGAGTGACATATTCATATGCTGGATATCCTGGTCTTAATTTTTTTTTTTTATGGTTTATTGTCTTCTATTTGGTTTTAACATTGTTAATTTTAAACCCTTATTTTCTTTCAATTTCCTTCAGATTTCCAACCACCCTTTTTATCATTCTCCCACAATGATCAAATCATCCACATACTGAATTGTGACTCAGCTAATTTTAATCCCTTCTATACTGTAATGCTATTACAATGGTTCCTTTGTATTTTCATAGCTTCTTTAAACAATAAAAGTTTTAATCTTATGCTGACGTGAAATGGGGTAGGGCTTTCGCTCTCTAAATGTAACTGTAACTTATGGATGTGCCATACTATTAATGTAAATTGAAGATGTTAATTTAAATTGAGGATGCTGGGTTATGCTATAGCCATCCAAAAGATAGCTCTTGGTAAATGATTCCATGCTTTCTTAAACCTATACAATCTGTATGAGTGTCATGATTATATTCTAATGATGATGTTCTTCAGTAGACTGCTGAGAGTCTCACATTTCATAGCTCTAGTATTCTTCATTGCACGTATATGCTTTCATTGCCTGTTTCACTTCATCTTCCTAGTCTGGAAGACCTTCTAGATAGCAAAGTAAGCGTATTCCTTGGAATCAAGCAAGCCCATTACTCTTCTTTCACATCAGAAGCTAAATGTTGTCTTGCACTCTGTAAACTTCTAGGTCCTGATCCTCACTCATGCAGAGCTGCAGTTTATAAATACACTTGTCCACCTTTGGTTTAGAGATATGTGAATTTCCGTGTGATGGATATGAATAAAAGCAGGTGTCCTGCTCTTAATGACTGTTCTGCTCTATGTACCTTGGAATGAACAAATATTGTAGGGAAGGGGTGCCAGTACCAGTTTTTCAAGAGTTTGTCCTTCACCTCAGTGGGTCACGAAAACCATTTGATTCAGCTGGTGAATGAAGCTGATTTCCCAAGGCATGGGAGCTATCAGACCAATAATAACAAAAGTAACACTTTTTTTTTTTTTTTTAAGGTTTGTTCATGTATTTATTTTATTTGACAATCTCATCTTCCAGGTTTGTTGCCAAAGGCCAGAGCTGTGCTATACTCTTCAGTGACAGCCTCCATCACTCTTGAAGATCCTTGTGAGAAAGAATGCCAAAAGATGTTCTTATTACTTTTAGCCATTAATGAGGTTACATTTCCAGTGAATTAAATAGATGCAGGTGGAGGTGTCTCTGGTAGCAGTCTAGCAGGGAAATGAATCATAAAAAAGTGTCATGCAATTGAGACAAAGATGTGTCTGCTGTCTTTAAAAAGATCATTTACAAATACATCCTCTTTTACTTTAATCAGGGCAGAATGTTTTTACACTGGTCCATAAAATGAGAGACTTAAATGGTATATCGTGCTAAGTAAATGTTATGAATTAAATATCCCCTTGACTACAATAAATATTTAACATGTGTTGGGATGAGAAATATGAATTACTGACTATATATCTGAGTCCTTGCTTTAAGTCAGGTTTGAGTATTTCTCATACAACAGGCAAGCTATTCCACTGCATAGTTAATAATTCCATATTTCACAGAAAATTTCAAAATACTTGTGCTCATCTTCATGGATCTGCATATCTTTGACTCTTGATTACATTTAAAATCTTGTTTCCTTTTCCTCCTTCACCAAGGTCTGTGCTTTACAGTATTCCATACTTAATGCTTCCTCTTCCCCCCGCCCCTTGGTATGGTAGCATTGATTGCAAGCTCCTTTCACACCATTGCTATGCTTAGGAGCAGTAGCTTCTCCTACTCTGAAGGCAAGTAGCCACCTTAGAACAGATTTTAAATAAAACCATCTCCACTGGTTACTATTTATACCTGAAGTTAAATCTTTATTTAAAAAAAGATAATGCAATTAAAAAGTGACACAGTTAAATAAAGCTCTGTTTTTTGTTCATTTTTTAAAAAATATTTTCTTTTCAGTTTAATTTGTAAGCCTCTTGGCTGCAAAGAAATTATCTCATTTTGACCTATATGTCAAACATGATGTGTTTCTATGTCTCTGTGCATGCCTGGTTAAGGAAGTTCAATCTATTTCATTTAACAGAGATGTTTCAAAATGTCTGATTAACATCTGAAACTACTTTCATAGGAACCAGATTTCCAATACTAGAGAGCTACATATCAGATAGAGACATGACATTATCTAATGACTTGTAATGAAACCCATGCAAATTCAGGTTAATATGTCTTTTTCTCTAGGAAGAACGATGAACTGTTGGAGTAATTTGTACAAGATAGATAAGGTGGGCTTTTTATCTTTTTGTTTGGACATCTTTCTGAAAGATGTCTTGAGCTATTTTAAACTTGTAGTTACTTGCTTGAAGAATGATGATCTGGATCAACCACTGGGTGAACYTTTATATTTATTAATCTGCCAAACAGTCCTGTAAAAAAAAGCAGATGATAACGCTAGGAAGTCTTATAAAATACTTAGTCTTGAAGTGGGATTTTAATCTGTGCCTGACACAGTAGGGCTGGGTAGGTGTAAAGCATCCACGTTCTCTCCMGTTGTCAGGAAGTATTTGATCTTTTGGAAGGAGTATGAAATCAGGTTTCCCTAATTTTCTGTTACTGCCATAGCAATGCTTTTGGCACACAAAGCAAAAGTGTACAAATGTGGTTGGTTTTATAGAGAAGTCATGATTCAGACTTTAAGACTCATCCTATGCTTTTCCCAGACCTATTGTATTCCATTAAAAATATACTATTTCTATAGGGCACTCCAAATGCTGAACTAAATTCTTGAAAAAAGATCTTCTGTGCTCCAGAAGCCCACAGAATGTTTCTGCATCAAATAAATATCATTCAAGCTCTAAAACCAGGTTGAAAGCCATGCTTAAGGTTATGCTTAAAGGAGAGAACTATGTCATAAGAATAAAACCTTTGTTAAAACAAAATCAAAGGTGAACTGGTTAGGCTGCAGCTGTTCTCAGAAGCTTTTCACCTGGCTGTACTAAAAATGTCAAGTTCTTTAGAAGGGGCTTAGCAACTACATCCGTGAAAGGTAAGGATGGACATTGAAGCTGCCTGAGAAAAATGAATTCATAATGGTTAAGCAAAAATATTTCTACTGCTACTCACTCAGTTGTGGAAATGATATTTAAGGGATACCTTTACAAGTATTTAATTCAAGTGAAAAGCTGAATAAAAAGTCATAGGATTAAATTGTAAGTTAGCAACACAGTATTATTTTTGTTAAAATCCCAGTTCCYTTTTGAAGCATCACATGAACACGCATTTTCTTCTTGCAAGATCCTCTTAAAATTGGTTGTAAGAAGTGTGTACATTTTGGATGACATAAGTTGTGGGATGGCCTCCATCAGGTGTGTCATTAGTTCTCAGCATAGCTGTGASTGATTCATCATGAGTTTTGCTAGTGACCACCCCTTTTATACAGCCTTTCTTGAGCACCTCATTTAAGCCAGTGCCAGATACAGTGTCTCCATAGGGACACACTAAGTGTCTCCTGTCTTTAGCCTGGAACAGTTAATTGCTCTAGCCCCACGTTTTCCTTTGTCCTCTTCCCTCACGCAAAAAGTGCCACCTGGTTTGACTTTAAGGCAAATAATTCAGAGAGCAGTAACTAGAAGTCACACTGACAGCTATTCTATCCCAGGCTAATGTTTATTATATGGAGTTCTCGGCATACAGAGTTCTCGGCATATCATGTACGAACTAAGTTGAAGTCAGAGTCCATGCTGAAAAGCTTTGTTCAGCAGTCAAATTCATGTCAGTGTAGGAAGCAAAACAAATTATTCTGAGTTGTAGCAACAGTTTTAGCAGACTAGAAATGAGGACATTTTTCATAGTGCAAAAATTCATTTACTTACTCAATTTTCTTAACATTTTAATTTAAACTTTAAAGTAACCCTTTAGGCTGAGACTAAATATGAGAAATTTCAGCCCAATAGGGATCTTTTCAAAGTTAAAGGTAGTGAAAATAATGTGAAGSATGGAATTACTTCTGTAGAACATTAACTGTGACTCTGTACTATAATTACCTTTCTTAGATGAGACTGCAGCATTTCTGTTTTGGAAATATCTTTACACTTTGAAGTTATCTCTTAATTAAGATGAATTCTCCGCTGCTTCACTGTTTGTCTCTGGCTGAACAGCTAATAGGGGATGGAGTGCCTTTATTTTTAGAATGAAGGCTATCCAAATCTATGAGCTAGGGTTTATTTCTGGAGGAAAAGCTTTATGGTCTTAACCATAAGTGTCTACTTTTTATTCCCAACTGTATGATCTGGTATTTGGCTCTGCTGATTTTACATATTTCACTGCATTCTGCTAACCAAGTAATCCAGATGGCTCTGTAAAAGTTTAATGTTATTCTTGTTTTTTATCATGCTTGTAATTTTTATCAATTTCATCGTAAATATAAGGAAAAGCTAAAAAACTTTTGAAGTATGAATATAAAGGTGCATATAGCAACATATTTTAATGAAAATATGTCACAGTTATTAGCCAATTTCCTTAAACTAAATACGAAGTAGTTAATGTAATAACACATTAATTTTAATATATTGTAGTTCTTAAAATAGGCGGAGGAAAATGAAGCAGAATCTTCAGGAATACTTGAATATTTTCTAACAGGACAAATAAATAATACAGACATACAGTACATTGTTTTGCTAAAGTTTTTAATCTAATCAGATTCAGATTAAAAGAAATAATTAGGAACATCTGTTCTTAGCATGCTAAAACCAAAAAGCAGGATCAATTGCATCTTAAACTTTATATAAACTTCCTGTTGAGAACCAAGAACTACATCAATAAATTGAATGAAGCTTTAACTCACTTTTCATCTTTTAAATAGAAAAAGTACACAAAAAATGAGTAATCTTGCTGGAAAATGTCTTCTTCAGGCCTGCCATTGTAACATGCTATGCCCCCTGCAAGAGAAGCGGTTGAGTCTTTTATCATGTACATACATTTTATGCAATCTATACACCTGGCAGCTCATGCATTCTGAACAAGCATACACAAAATCTCTAAATAGTTTTGTTTCTGGTCTCAGAGAGATTTATATCACATGATGGGACAACTCCTTGAGCACAGATATCTCATCTAAGGAAACTTAAGTTATTTTATACCAATGGATCAAAAAAAATTTTTTTGCAAGTTCCCAGTCAGTGTCTCAATAGCGCTTGTGCAGCATCAGAAATAGGTCTTTGCTTGAATATTTCTTTCTCTGTCATTGACTTCATGGTCATACATAGCTTTAAAAAAACTGCAATTGTATACAGGAATAATAATTTTCAAATTTTCTTGGTTGAGAGCTGCCCTGAACACTGATACTGGGAAAAATACTTGGAGAATGTTTGCACAGATTTCTTGAGCTTTCTGTAGGCTACAATTATCTCTGTAGGTGGAGAAGCAGGCTGTATTTGTTCATGCTCAATACACTCTTTATTATGCTAGGTATGTTTTACTAATGTAACATTCTAAGTATTTAATTGTCTTTATAATGGTTCAATCAGCCAGATTGAGGTTATTATAACCTCAGAGGTTATACTGAGAACTTGTTTGATCCCCAGCCAATGTTTACTTTCAGGTTATAATGAGYAGTTAGTGAAGTACTCACCATCTGCTCAGGAGAAAAGAGAAATCTTCTTTGTCTGAGTGGACAAGTGGGAAAATAATTTGGAAAGCTGATTATTAGTTCATGTAAGTAGATAATGGGCCAAATTTTGTTAAGAAAGAACTGAGAGAAAGCAAAATTCCTACTGCTGGGACAGACCAGTCCAATGTATCAGTAAAGGTAGAGGACCAATGGATTAAAAAATAGGTTAGCAGAAAAGGTCCTGGGACTTCTACTGGATAGCAAGTCTCAATAACTACTGGATAACAAATTCTGATTAGATATATGGAAATTTTGTTCATCCTCATGATGAAAAAACATTGGAATATGTAGCCCAGGGAGGCTTGACTATCCAACCTTGGTAGTCAAAACTTGGTTTGACATGGTCCTTGTTGTGGTTTAACCTGGCAGGCAGCTAAACACCACACAGCCATTTGCTCACTCCCCTGCAGTGGGATGGGGGAGAGAATCGGAAAAAAAGGTAAAACTCGGGGGTTGAGATAAAGACAATTTAATAGGACAGAAAACAAAGGGAAAATAATAATAACGATAAAAGAATATACAAAACAAGTGATGCACAATGCAATTGCTCACCACCCGCTGACCAATGCCCAGCCAGTTCCCGAGCAGCAGACCCCCGGTCAGCTTTCCCCCTAGTTTATATACTGAGCATGATGTCATATGGTGTGGAATATCCCTTTGGTCAGTTGGGGTCAGCTGTCCCAGCTGTGTCCCCTCCCAACTTGTGCATTCCCAGCCTGCTCGCTGGTGGTGGGGTGTGAGAAGCAGGAAAAGGCCTCTGTGTAAGCACTGCTCAGCAGTAACTAAAACATTCCTGTGTTATCAACATTATTCTCATACTAAATCCACAACACGGCACTATACCAGCTATTAGAAAGAAAATTAACTCTATCCCAGCCAAAACCAGGACAGTCCTGAACAATTGGATTAAACCACAGCAGTGATCTAAACTTGGTCCTGCTGTGAATAGAAGTGGGACCAGCTAATGACCAAAGGTCCTGTTCAATCTAAATTATTCTCTGATTCTATGATTTAGTTATGTGATATCATCCCTCCAAATAACATCTATGTATACAACTGAACCACTGGCATGGCTATTTTATTGTGGGGTGGAATGAACCCAGTACACTATTCTTTTACTTCTGCTCTGGCCTTCATTATTCCTTGAAATTGAAATGTATTGAAAAAAGTAATGTGAGATTCTGTGGTAAAAACTACATACTTATTTCATTTTGGAAGTAGGAGAATGAGATATTTGTCTTATCTGATGTTAAATTTGAAAGTTTAGAACTTAAGTTAGAAGTCCAGTCTCCATAGGCTTCTTATATTGTCAGTGAAAGAATGAATTGGAGAACCTAAGATAACCGCTCTGAATCATCCGTTAGAAGAACGTATTTCACTTTGACGATACACAGAGCTTAAGGGAACTAGCCATTCATATGCCTACGTTTATGTGATGCAAAAAGCTCCCCTTTTTGATCTCTATGATCTTTAATATGCTCAACTTGGCTCCCACATCCTGACTTTTTCGTCACCCTGGGAAGGTTATCCAACCAATTTGTGGGGATCTTGAACCAAGCATTGATATTTAGAAAGGAAACTACTTCAGCTGCACATCAGGATTTCTATAAATCTATATTGCCTCGTCTTGGATTAGGTATTATTACCATAAATCCAGGCAAATCTTTTTTGAAATGAGGAAATTATCATGAACAGAAGACTTAAAAGTCAAGTGGTTCATTGAGATATATATTTCTTCATAGGCTTTAAACATTTTACAAACTTGTAAATGGCAAAACACTTGTAGACTTCTGTGTCAAACCTTCACCTAGATTGATACTTGTTAGCCATAAGCAGAAATTATATGTTAAGGGCAGGTAAACTGAGCCTGGAATATCAGGGAGAGAACAAAGCAGGAGGGTTCACCTGCAGCTATATAGGTGTATGCTACATCCTTGTACGATAAAAAGGTTGAGAGGGAGGAATTGCTCATTTGGTTTTTTTGATCTTTAACTGCTAAAACAGAATAATCTATAACCAGCTGAGGTTCATCTCCAATAACTCCTCACACACTGCATTTGCTTGTTAAGCAGAATTCTTGCTAAGCTTAGATATTATGCATTTACTATGGTAGAGTACAAGCACTAAAACTTTTATGAGTTCTGGAGAAAGAGTGACATTCCCCGCTTGCAGTCACTGGCTCCTCTGGTTTCTGCAGTTTCTCCTCTGATCTGAGTATTCCCACTGGACCCTCTGTCCAACAACCCGAACTACCGTGCCCTCCGGGCTAGCATTGCCCTCGAAGACRCCTGTATTATCAATTCTTAAGTCAGCTCATGCAGTTGTCAGGAGCCTGCCAGTCTCTGGATACCTGGGGGAATAATACTAGGGTGATGAGTTCTGTAAAGATGAAATAGTTTGCTGGCTGTCAGATCACTCAAAAAAAGTTGAGCTTTATAAYGATATAAAGAGTTAAGGAGTTTGCTGTCTTTTTAAAAAACTTGGATTGCAATAATCAAACAGAATGTTATACAAAGACATAAAATAGCAAAAAGCAGGATGCACATACTGAGACAATGACCTTTGTCTGTTCTACCACCTCAGGTAGTTAATTAATTAGCATCTAYAAGAGCTCTTCTGGCACCACATGGCCAGAACTGGAAAAACTACTTTCTTGCTTGCTCATCTACTCTTAACCTGTGTTTTCTGTGACTGCACACTGGGGCCCCATGTGGCAAAGTAGGGACTAGATCCTTTCTTTCCCCATTAAAGTCTCTTGATTAACATTTCTATTTCATACCTTAATTAGTATGCTTTGTCCTTCAGAGTACTTTCTGCTATAACAGCCTTCTAAATGTGCATTAGCAAAATTACACATACTATGAGAAATATTATATACATTGCCATTGTATTAGATTCGTAATGATTCTTTCTATGTATTGTATAAATACTAACCCTGATAAAACTGGATAATGTTAGCAACGGATGCTAGGATTATTTCCCCTTATACATGGTTAGTTTCAGATTCCTTTCTGGGATAATGTCTGTGTGCATGTGTACTGAAAAGCAGTGTTTCTGGTCTCACTGGACAAGTCTACCAAACACTGCCATTTTATTTTATGATAATATAAACATTTCTATGACTAAGCTTCTGAATAAAATTGGAGTCATCTTTGAATATAATTGTCAGAGACACATCGCATGACTCAACATCTGTATTACGCTGCATATAACCACTTCTCATAACTACACTGCCTCTGAAGACAGTTCAGACCATTCTTAGCATATTTGTGGACAATTTGCTGGGAGTAGAAGGGGAATAATCCTGTAGCTCAAAGACCCAGGAGACATTTGAGGAAACTGATACTCATTAGAGCTAATTGTGTATTTTATGACACTGTTTAACCTTCAAAAATATTTATCTATTGTCACCTAGAGTTTTAATAGGAAGTAATAAATTTTGACAAAAAATTTAATAAAGGAAAATACCTTAAAATGTGAAAAGATTCTGTCTCAGAAATAAACTAAAGGAAAAAAAGAAGATGGACCCTTAAATAATAAAATTTTACAGTGTTCATCTTTTTGAAGGAAGAACTAAATTCAAATCCCTGATCTGTATTGTTCAGTGAGGGCATCTGAAGGTCAGCTTTCTGGAATACGGTCCAACCACCAGTTATTGGCTACTTCTGGTGAGTATTTATTGACTGTTTTTGACAGGAGAGGTCACGTCAGACCTGCTATGCTTTATATAAAAAAATATCTATCCACTGGAAAAAAGTTACAGAATATCTTGGAAAAGTGGAAGTATGAAAAGGTTTTGCTTGAGGGTGTTCAAATATAAAATGGAATTTTTTTGAAATCTCAGAAATTTTCATGAAGCTTAACTTTGGAGGGAAAAGAATAAAAGACTGGCTGGGAGAATGAACGAGCTAGGATCATCTACTTTTTAAATAATTGCGTGTGGATGTTATTGGTGAAGGGACTCGATATTGAGCATATTGTGCTGATTTCTATACAGCTGTTGAATYAGGCAGAGGATCTACTCCTAAATCAGGTAAGATACCTACCTCTTGAAGCATCCTCCATCTTTTCACAGCATAATGAACAGCTGAGCAGTTCCAGTTCTAAGTGTACATTTCTTAGCTGCTTTGTTTAAGTACTTCAATAATTTTCTGGAGAACATTTATTTAGAACACTAATTTCAGATACAATATTATACACATAGGTCTACGTACTATGTACTAAAACTATGATTTTGTAGGAAGATGATACTTTGTATGGAAACAGAGAAGTATTTATAAATAAAGTGTTTGTAGGAAGACTCAAACAGCTACTCACAAACTACAGGTCGTCTTTATAAAGTGAATGCTTATTTTTTGAAAAAATTAATCATAATTTAGTAGAGTATTATGAATTTCAATTTCAGGTTTGTATTGATGACAAGTCTGTGAAGGACAAAAATGAGTCTGATAAACTCTCTTTTATATACCTGATAACTGAGATATTTGAAATGACTCAGCTAAGGCAAGACAGTGAGTCAAGGACAGACCCTGTGTTTTAACCTGGGATCACTTTATAACCTATTTGCCTACAGGTACCAGTTACATCCAGCAAGCGGTAGTAAAAACATTATCTTGCACTTCTCATGGTAGGAGGATGGYATAAACAAACTGTGAATCTTACAGTGCCAGGACCATTTAGACGAAGTCACTAAATGTGTAATTGAGTAAGAAATACCTAGGCACCAGCATATTCTTTAGGCTTTTATTTTCTGCTGTTTGCCAATTATCACTTTGTCTTTAATAGTTTGATTTCATGATATTCATCACTCTGGCATTTCCTGTCATTTCCTTCAGTGATCTCTTAGATCCTTCTAAGATGCTATAAACTGACAAAGGACCTTTTTTTTTATATTTAATGACTTACTCTTTGTGTCTTAGTATGTTTACTTTACTACTGACTTTAATAAAGCACACTCTAGGTTCATGAATTACAGTTTATRTTGGTCTATTTTAACCTTTTTGATTTAGAACACAGGAAAAATGCTATGCAATATATGTTKGTCTTATAAATCTTGAAATATTGTTTAGTTTGTAGTACTGTCAGCTTAAAATGCAGTAGTGGTTAAATGTGTAACACTATCCAATTAGTTTACACTTTAAGTGACAGCACAATACAATAACCATATTTCTAATGTTACCTCTTTAAAGAAATAATGTTTCAGCTTTATGCATCTGAGAAGAAAATGATCCAGCTTAAACCAATTATGGTTTGTCCTTTTTGATTTCCTTAAAATCCAATTTTATACATCCAATTTAAACAAAATCCAATTTAAGACATTGGTTGGCTTACAAACTCCTGGCAAAAGAATGTGGATTGGTTAAGCAAATAGACTTTCTAATTTTCATATTGATTCTTAGCCATTGAAAATCTAATTTGAAAACTCAGGGTCTTTTTCATACCTCATACAGCACTTGTAGTGGGAGATACAGACTGAGAATTAACTTTGAGAGAACGTGATGCTATACAGAACAATTTCCTAATAAGATGATAATTTATACTCACATTTTGTAAAGTGCAAAACAAAGAATGATGTTTCTCCTTATTAGGATTACTGTAAGAGCTTTGCAATTTTAAAAAAGTAGTCCAGTAGTTACTGTTTAGGATATATTCTCCCTGCATATCTCATGCACAATATTCTGACTTTCAGCCAAATTTTTTGTCAAGAAATTTACCCATTTCTAGCACAGAAAATTGTGGTTCAGTGGAATATTCTTTATTTTACTGTGAGCTACTTTGTTCAGAGCTTTGGTTTCTTCTGTGTGTTTGTGGAGATGATGTGTATGAAACTTGCACTGATACATTGCTGCTAACTGAAAGGGTAAAAAGAAGCCTTAGGAAAGTTTGCAGCAACAAACAGCACACGTTTCCTGAAGGAAACAAATTCTCTCTCTGGGAGAGAGGCAGCTCTGATGGCCATGGGGAAAAGAAGCATCGTCTCCCTCCTATTGAGCCATACCCGTATACTGAAGGTTGGCAATGTTGGGTCTCTAACGGAGGGATGGCGGGAAAGGTGACACGCTAGAGCTTCTAGCTGCTGCATGTGAGGCATCTCCCTGGCTTTGAAGGAATCGAGCACTAGATACCAGGAAGGCAATAGTGAGACTTGCCATGGGGTAGGGAGGACAGAAGTCCTCACAAGTCCCTGTGATAAATCTAAGCATGTAACTATCTTTACTCCTCTGTAGTTTCTTCCATATCACATTCCTCTGCATTCTCTTATTACCATGTGAGACTACCTTTCTGATTTTGATGTAGTAGGAAAGACCAAACTAACTTCAAACTAGCTGTATAAATATATACAACAAAGAGACTGAGTACCAACATGCCTGCAATTACTGTTTACATTGTTTTCCTCTTTATTTTCCCTCCCCTTCTCTGTTGTGATCTAAATGGTAGAAATGTAGAATATTTCGATGCTAGCTTGTGTAGATAATGAGCTCTGGTCTGTCATAAATAGAGGAGAAGGCTGCATATTCCATTTCTTTGGCCACAAGATGTCTTAGCTGCTACCAACCTGATCTTTGCTAATCGGAATTACTGAGTACCTACTTGTGTTGGAGGCTGTGACTTCTACACACAGCTATTTGTCTAATCAATATATCTTTGATGATGTAGTAGAAAGTTTCATGTAACCTGTGATGCCACATTTTACTTAAGTAATCAAACTATGAAAATGTTACATTGTTGACAGCGTTCTTATTAGAACAGTTCTTATGGAACAGCAGTTTAAATTGTTTCTTACTCTCCTAAGTTATTTACAGGGAATATTTCAGGATTTTTGAGGGAAAAATATTTCTCATATTGTTCTATAGGTGAATCCTGTCATCGCAATTACTGCTGACAAATGATCAGGCTACTACAATAGAGAAATATAAAAAAGATACAGAGTTCTTCAAAAAAGAATGAAAATAGTCTTTCTATGCCATCTGTAATATTTAGCTTGGTTTGCCYTTAAAAATGAGGATATAGCCTCAAAGAAATGCTGTAACTGAGGAAAAAGATGAAACATTTACTGGAAGATGTAATGATTATCTATCTGATGCTGTTGTAGGACTATTAAAATAAAACTTGAGACAAGTTATTGTACATGGAGATTTCATGATCAATATCTAACGAGATATATTTGTTTTAAGACATGTCTTTGTGTTTCCTATAAAAGSTCTCAGCATTGTCATATTACTGAAGGGTCAGTGTGGTTTACATTACTTCAAATTTGCATCATCTGTAATTGGGGAGAGAATTTTATACCACCTCTGTCAAAGTATACTCTATTATAAAAGTGTTTTCTTCAATGAACATAGCCATCTGTGAGCTGCATGGTAATGCAAACATATTTAAACAAAACTGTCAAATACTAAAAAGAAATTTCTTCCTACAGAACAGAAAAGGCATTTCTTCTGACATTTATTTGAATATTCCATTTTATGCGGAGCCACTGGGACAGACACTGGGGATTTGGGGTCATATTTTAACTCTGATGCAAAATTCTGGTGTGACTTTGTGTTTTTTTCCCATCTATAAAACTATGGTTAGATTTATTTTTTGTCACCTGTGATCCAGTTATCTCTATGACTTATAAGTTTTTCAAGGCTGCCCCTTATTTTATGTTTATAAAACGAGGAGCACAACTGAACCCTGATCATGTTTGGGACCTCTAGCTGCAAATCCTTTTTCCTCTATTACTCCTTACTGTATCTCTTCTCTAATGCCTTTGTATGTGTTTTCTTTTCCTCATCAAAATTCTGATCAAAAGGATAAAGAAAAATGAATATGAGAAAAATTGAGTAACAAATTCCATAGAGAGGAACATGGAAGAATATTTTGCTCTATTTTATATTCACAGTTTGAGCAGGAATAAGATTAAAGAGTCTGTGGCTTAATAAAAGATTTTTAAAACATTTTTTTTTCCATTTTGCCTGAAGTAGCTGTATGCTTGTAGTGGATGAAAATGTTTTACTTTCCTTTGGCATATTTTAATTCAAGCATGTTCTCACTATATAATTCTATGCCTGTTGGCATCAGCCCAATAGCAGGTATATAGAAATATTAATTCTTTTTTACAGTGAAAGTCCCTGTTGCAAAGAAGCAGCATATCCACTCCACGTTGGAGATAATGATATGGTTTTACACTGAGTGAGTTATTGCTAGCAGTTACTGTGTTTTTACGAGAGCCTTGTTAGCAAGTGGATACGGCACTGTTTTGTCTACTACAAAGCTCATATTACTCTGCCTTCTTGGCACGAGAAGCACTTTTGTTTTGTTCTTTTTCCTGCTTTGCATAATTAGCGAACWTAAAGGGAAGAGGTAAGTGTGGAAACCAGAAAGTGTGCCTTTGTGACCTGGGAATCCTGTAGTGCTCCCTACTGTGGGAAAGCTGCTGCTAAGGTTGCCCATCCAGGGAAGGAAGCAGAACTGCACTTAGCTGCATACTGGAGAAAGGACAGGGCATTCTTACACCTTCCTATACGTATAGCTGAACTGATCTTGGCATTTATATTTGTGTGTATTTTTCTAATGAAATTACATGAGGCAAGTGGACTTCCAGAAATGGTAATTCAGCATATAATTTGAACCTACTTTTATCTAGAAGGCAATGTATAAAACCAGAGATTTGATTGCTTAACTTGCYCTGATAGCTTATGCTTTGTAGCAGACCACAGGCAGAATATATCTTTTTGAACTTGTTATATCTAGAGCTTATTGCATTTTTTTTTCTGGTAAAAAGACATTGTAACAGAATCAAAGTGTGCTAAGAAAATTTGTCAGTGATATTAATATTCTCAGAAGACCTTTATTGTAAATATTCCACAAGTCATCATTTACTACCAGGTAGTTTTAAACAACAAAAACAATTGTTCCTTAAAGAAGGAAGAATCTATATTTTGGGAATTTATCTTTGTGGTAAAACTGAATGCCCTTTCATACAAACTTGAATGAAATTATTTTGAGAAGACCAAAATGTACCATTACTTTTATAGAATATAATATTCTGCTATTATGAAAGATATCTCAATATTCTTATATGAACAAATATCAGATAAGCAAGTATTATAAAATAACAGGTTTTAATCTTGTAATATAATTTGTTTTTCTTTCATGTAGGGTTTTCTGTCCACCTCATAATGAAAGAAATTTTAAATTTTCTACTTTTTGCAGCCAATTCTAGATAGACTCACAAGTCATTGTAAAAAATCTACATGTTTAGTTATTTGGCTTGCAGAAAAAATAACTAGTTCCTTTATAAATACCAATGTTATACTATAGCTTAAAGCTTCAGAAAATTTGAGGTCACTTGAAACACTTGCAAGGTTTACCATTTAAAGATTAGTTTAATCTGGATTAATAACACTGGTATGTAATTTGACAATTCCTGACTCTCATGTAAGTTTTCCTATGTGCACATGTATATACATAGATAGCAATGTAGACAATACATAACTAGGAGAAACTCCTCCTGTAAATGAGATTTGCCAATATCCTACATAGTTGCAGCTGCTATTTTTCTTTATGAAATCAGATTTGAGACACACTGCTATCACAGTTTTATGCATCAGAGGAAATTATGAACCTCCGGATACTCATTGTGATTTTTGCATAAAGGTGAAGCATATTAAGGTTAATCTACTTGACGTAAAGATGCATTCATTCGTTTGTGTTTAACATAATGCTTTTTTAAAGTGGCATCTAATTATTGCCCTTGTGCAGCAGAAATACCTCTGAGGAAATGTGTGYCAGCTGTTTAAGAAATATATCTGCCTATTCTTTAAGAGCATGCTAATTGTTCTTTGGGGCTTTAATACAAAATTATTTCTAAATTTTACTAAGGCAATCTTTTCTTAAAAAGAAAAGAAATTATTCTGGCTGCTGTACTAGTGGTCATTTAAAAATGCCTCTGCTTATGAAAAATGCATAACATTAGGGAGCAAGTGGCATCTCAGTGAGGTTGTAATCAGAACACACATTTCGTTTGACTCTTCAGATGTGCTTAAAGAGATCCCAGCACATGCCGGCATGTTAAAATCTAGAGTGGGTTATGTGGATTTTCCAGTTTATCTATGAAGTACAGTTGGAGATTAGATGAAAATAAAAAATGTATAGAAAGATTTTAGCATTGTTGTAGGGCTAGTCTATGCAGTCCATTTTCTTTAGTGTCTCTTCAGTATACAAATGCACATAATTGAAGAAAGCACAGGGGAACAATATCTAAATGTTGAGTCATAAGGTCAGGGCCAACACGTATCTCCTGGGTTTCATAGCATGCGTTGTTTTTTCTCAGTTCAGTTCATTGCTCTGTTTGGTCCCTCCTCTAGTTTTGCATCTTTTYCTTCCTGTTCTATGGGAAAGTGGACAGTAGAACACCTTTCGCATCTTATTTTTTACTTTTCTTCATTAATAACTTCATAGAATTGAGCAGAGTTACCCTAAAAGCAATGTTTTTTGTGCTCACATAAATGCAAATGTTGCCTTGTAGCTACATAGCTTTTAACCCCGATTATTTATTTTAGTACATTTCCTATTTTCTCTCTCTGGTGTTTGTATGAATCCACAATATCCTTGTTTCTTTTAACACTTGTGCTTACATTATTATAGTAATCTTCAAAACATTTTGCTAAGCAATACTTCATCAAGTCACAACTCCAGTTTCCAAGGTGCTACCTTATAATTTACTMATGTTCTTCAGATTTCCTAAGTGTCTTTTAGTAGTTGATACCGTTTGCCACAAGACCATTAAATAGTGGATACCCTGCACTTACTGAGGTGTGCTTGAAGGCCTGCTCTCATGAAAAATGTTTAAGTAAATTACTGTCAGCTGTGATCTGTAATCTAGCATAATTTTTCTGGTCAGCTTTATTGTCGTATTAATTTTATGAAGGATATAACATGTTTGGCAGTCATATGTCTAATAATGTTAATGAATACTGRCGCTAACAGTGTAGAACTGATTTGTTTTCCAGTTCTTTGAAGAGACAAATTTGTCTCAATTTTGGATGAGATCTAAACTTCTATAAATATTTACATATCTAAGAGGTTCTGCTGTTAATATTTTTTGCTAAAAAAAAATCTTTTTTTGAAGAGCTGTATCTCCTTTTGGTTTGTCATGTGAAACCCACAAGTTCTTTTTTCTGGAAGGGCAGTATTCTATAAATCTGGTGGGTGACAGCCTTATGAAACTGTAAACTTAGATAAAGCCAGAAGTATTTAAAAATAGCTAACACTTCTTTCTCCTCCTTTCCTGTAGCTCAGCTTTCTCAATAAGGAGATAGAAATTTTTGTCTGAATTTGTTTTATTTGTCTGATAGATATCTGGAAAGTTTGACCTGTGCTGGCATTCTCAGATCGGGAATATTTTGCAGTTCACTTCCTTTCCTTACACTCTGTTTCTTTGTCTACTCTTGGAACCATGTAGATGCCAAGATGATTAAAGAGGTCTGATTCAGAGCTTTTAAATAAGATATGAGTTTAATATAACAAAAAGTAAATTAACACATGAATTAGGATGGCATTAGGCTGCTAGGTCCAGTGACAGGAACAGGAACTTTTCCAGCTTACATGCGCTGTTTTGTTCTGCTCCAGTTATCTCTGTGCTTCTCCCTGCTTGGGTTTCGAGATACAGTCTCAGACATTTCCAATTCATTCCACCTTATGAGTTTTATTTCTCAACCCCTGTAAGGTTGTGACTCCATCCCCTTTTCCCTTTGCTAGTTCTCTGCAGTTTTCTCCCAGTAATCCTGTGTAATCTTAGCTAATACTATTGTATATGGCATTTATTTTTCCTTGGAAGTCATAAACAGAACTACTGGGTTTAAGGTGACTGAAAAAACAAAAGCAGAAATTGCATACAATTTTCAAGTTTATCTTTGATATTTTAGCATTTCTGTATTTTTTTTCACATTCACAAGCAACATGAGTGTGACTTGTTGGTCATTTGGTTTGCATACAAGGTTGAGCATACAAGCCTTCATTCAGCCCTTATGAGCCAGAAATATTTACCTATATTTGTCTTAAAGTAAACATACTGTTAACCATTAGGATTTCTAGAATTCATGTCTCTATACTGAATTTAATTGCTATGAAGCAGATATTATTCTTAAACAATGTGGGGCGGAATCAGACACCATTGATATCATTGGGAAACAGCAGATCTTCTGTCTGCTTGCTCTTTCCATGCTTGTGCTGAATTCAATATCCTGTGCTGTTTTATGAAGAAGTAAACAACTGATAATTGGCTTGGACATTTTACCGTATCTTCTGAATTTTCCAGTGAAGTTTTCAACTGCCTTTTTTACAGATCCTTTTTCCCTTGCACAGCTTATGAACATGGAGACTATTTAGGCAAAAAGATCTGCTTACACAGAAATTAAGTTTTAATAAGATGCTTTGCGGGAGAGCCCACTGCACAGATCCCGTTACAAGATAGGAGCAATAGCTGTTTTTGCAAGTGCAAATTGTGTGAACCAGCAAATGTGCAGATAAACCAGCTTAAAGTGATTTCGGCATGTGTACAAAGCTAGTAAACTGCTTACTATCAAATTTCACAAACTACCGCATGTGTTCCTTACCTCTTTTTCACGTCAAGCAAAAGAACAGCTAATTTTTGATTCTGACCATAGAGAAAGAAAAAAAAACTGTCAAGGATGGACTTAATTAGAGCACACTTTTATTCATTTAACTCACCTGTGAGCTGCCTGGCTTGGTCACACTGCCCTGCACGGTGCAGAGCCTTGTTCCCTCTTCAGTTCTTTCACCTGGTGAAAGTTACCCTTGCCCTCACTGTCTTGTTTTTAACCTGCTGCTGTATCTCTACCCATATCTTTCTAGAAGATTAAGCAACTTGTGTTAAGGAGGTCGTTTTTATGTTTTTCTGGGAGTTGTAAGTGTCTCAGCTACTTTGCTTTCCTTTAGATTCACTTCCCATTCCACGCAGCAGGGAAGTAAGATCCTTTAATTGTAACAACTTGAACCTTACTTTCCTTTACTTTCTGTCAGGTGCTGAGCTAGAGATTGAAGGGGAATCCACTGGAAGATCTGTGTTAGCTGAGAGCTTAAAAGGTCTGTCTTTATTCCATGCTAGCTAGACTATTTAGGAATGGATGACTTTTTCATTGTCATCGTCATCATGACAGAAACAGCTGAACAGGAATTCCCTTCATGCCAGCATGGACAGTATATTGCTACATAGAAATAATCAATAGAGGAGTGCTAAATTTTGGGTTAGCAAGGTTAGGGTTTCTTTGAGCACTGAGGCTTCAAAACSTGGACTATAGATACCTAATTCCCTCTTCTGAAGAGGAAAAGCTTGTGTGTGTGAATCACTCCTGCGTAGTGTCTCAGTCAAGTGGTTGAAGCATTTTTTTTTTAGGAAGAAGATAACTTCCCGCCCTGCTTGAAGGGATTTCAAAATGTTATTTCCATGTCCTTGGAGAGTACCCTAACTAGTAGGCTTCATGGTATGGCATGAAGGTGCGAAGGAAGGGGTACCAACCCTAACTCCTCTGGAGAAGCTTAGTTCTTTTGGGGAAAACAGTATGAGAGGAAGTGACTACAGCTTGGTGCCTAGGGGGGAATGTGATTTAGACACTGCTCTAATGATGCTTTCTGTGTTTTCGTCCAATAACTATCAATGAGTTTTAATCTTCAGAGAAGTCATCTGTACAGTAATGAGAAAAGCTTGTTCCTAGACTTGTTCCCAAATTTTACAAGGTTCCCTTCTAGGGTTTGATAACTGATGATGTACAAGACAGTACATTTCAAACAGTTTTAACCTTGCTTGTGATAATTTCTTTCATGCTAGTTCTGCAGAGAAAAATCCTGAACTGAAGGCAACTCTTGTGTATCCACTTGAGAGAGTATTCTTAACAGACTCTCTCTTAAAGCTTCTGCTGGCCATGCTACGTATTAGTCTTTTTGCCTTGTGGAAGTAAAAGCAGATACACTTCCCCCCCCCAGTTTGAGCGCACTGAATATTGTTGGTGCTGGTAAAAACTTCTAAGTACAACCTGGAGAGCTAATATGTGTTGCATAATACAGTACAACGAATATGCAAAGTATGTGGCTTTTCTTTTTGTTTTGTTTTTTTACTTGAGAGGGAGATTCCCTTTTTTGATGCAATAATTTCCATACTTATTTGTTTTTATTTGGGACACGAGAAAGTGGGATAGGAGAGAGATTTGTGTAGCAGGTAGGGGGCACGTACTGTGTTTGTTATCAAGTGCCAGGAATTCAGACTAAATCTTCACGCTTGAAATCTGTTTACCTGAAATGTTTGAAGACATTTTTCTACTTGCCTGGGAGTTCCCCTTGATCCTGGTTTTTCAGTTCTGTGCACCTCACACGCTTTCAGACAAGATAGAAGTAGTAACAGTCTGACTGAGCAAGGTCCATGTGCAATGCCTCTGATGATTGGCATGGTTTGACAGAAAAGGAGATTGGTGGTTATGGGAAAGACCCCGTAAGAAAATGTGAAAAAGAAAGATTTATTTTTTTTTTTTCCCTCCAGCACCATACGTGGTGTTCGCAGGGCTTTGGTGAGATTTGGCAGCTGACGTTCTTCAGTCCTTCGCCTGTCTCTTACTTTTGTATTGACAGTCAGATGTGAAAATTACGAATCCCACTGTCTTCCTTCTGAATCTAAATTCACTCAATCTTGTGATTCTGTGGATCTCTTGATATTTCTAATGCAGAGATCTCCTGGCAGAACAATCTCCTTAAAAAGCTAGCAATGACAAAATGTTAAAAAAAAAAGAAAAACTTGCAAGTGCTCTGTACTTTTTTTCCAAGGTCTTACTATTTTTTTATTTCTGTGATTTGTTACTGTTCCTCATATTACTGTGAGCTATATTTTAAAGGAAATAATGAGATGMTATATTATGAAAAATGGTAATTATTTATGAATTTCTATTGCTGGAAAACAGCCCTTGAAAACTGATGCCATGGTAATAAAAACTGGTGTTCGCTGTAAAGAAAAAAAATTCAATTGGTAGTTCTGAATTTCATGCCATAAGTACTGGGTCCACATGGGGTCTACCTTGTAGGTTTAGTTTAGATCTTGAAAGGCAGAATGTATAGGCAAGAGGTGCAGAACCAAAGCTTCAGAAAGAGGTGAAACTCTGTTGAATGTTGTCAATAAAACTAAAGTACTTGATGAAAAATKTTAAGTGTTATGAAGTGCTGACATGAGAAAGAACACCTGATTATAAGGTGGCTCTGAAAAACTAATTATAGGGTTGTTATATTTAAGCCAGAGGGTTTCAGACTGCAGCTTCGTGAATTGTGCTGCTAGACAGCAAGGTTTATCATTGCTTTTGATTGGTACGTTCTTGCTCATTTTCAATTTCATGCACTGTTCAATGCTACCATATAGTTCATGGAAGAGCACATTATCCCCCATGGAAAATTAATTCCTTGTGTTATCGGGTGTATAAGTTTTCAAATCTTTTGGCTTGGGACTGTCGAAACATGGGAAGGTGACTTGATCATCTCAAAATGATGAAATTTTGTTGAATGTTTTGCAATTGTATTGAATAATATTTTGAAGTAAACTGTAAGCTTAAACTCTTTGAAGAATGTAATTATATTGATATTTGACTTTTATTAGTAGAAATAAAAGATTAAAGCCCTTTGAATGACGTGAGTTGAAACAAAGCTTTAATGAAAAAGACCAAACTGGACTCAACAGAGTGCTGTATTTGAATTTTCATGAGACTCTTCCCATGTAGATTACTAGGAATTAACATAACAACAAATTACCATTAATGACATAATAAAATAATAAAAAAAAAAAGTCTTGTCACTCTGCTATCTCATGCTTTCCTGTGAGAACAAGGAAATATGACAGATATGCTGAATACAGAATAAAGATACTTCCTTATATAGGCTCAGGAAATTAGCTGACTAAGATTGAAATTGAGAGCTGACAGTAAAGACTGAACAGGAATTAGCTAAAAAGGCACGAAGAAATATTTTTTTTTCTGTGCAAGCTAAGTTTGTTTACTTTTAAATAACTGTTAATGCTAATACTATAATATTCTGTTTTCATGTTGCATATCTTAATCTTTCCTCCTAAAGTAGAATAAACACACGCCAGTGGCTAAATGTGCCAGTAAGCATGAATTCTTACACTCATATGAACAGGTGCAAAAATCAATAATGAAATCAACCTCCCTCTTGTTTCCTAGAAGGCTGGTACAGTGTCATTTAGGTTGTGCTTTTGTGGGAAGGACAAACTGGCATAAATTTGTAACTGTAGCTATTGGACTATGAGCAGAACTCATAGGAAAAGGGACTACTTGCAGAAATCATTGGCTTTTAAGAAAAAACTCACACTTCTTTTTATATTGGAACTCCACAAATAAAATATTTGGATTCATACGAAAGCTTCCCACGAAGTCAGTTAATTCCATCCCCCTCCTTTGTTTTTAAATAGGCGACTAAATATCTAAATAACGGTAGTATGTATACTTTATTGCCTGCAGTCTCTTTTTCTAAAAATGGAAACTAAGATGCGCAGAAGTGAAGAGCTGGATGTCTAACCCATCACTCCTGCTTGCAGTCAGGGTCTGGGAGGTTTGTTAGAAAGGAATGTTTAGTGATTTGGGCTTTGACTTCTGGACCAAGCTAACTGTTTTCTCATTAGTTTGGGCCTCTTGAACTATGATTTTTTATGAAGTCAGTTGTGGTGATTTGCATCTGAGTTGGAGCATCTTGGTTAATCTAATCTAGAGATGAGCTACCATACTGCAAAACTGCCTATGCTTGCATTGATCAGGATCACAAATGTTTCTTGGTGGTGGTGGTGAAAATGTGTCACGGATCCTAATGCTAGGGTAGGTAAAATAGTACTAAGGTATTTTTTTCTGTGTGTTGTACAGGTTAATTCTCCAGCAGCTAACTTCACTGGTATAACACACAGACAGAAACCTCATCCTGCAGTTTCATTTTCACTGTATATGTGAATTGCCTGCATTGGTGCTTCTCTTTGTACCTGTTGTGGTTTAACCCAACAGACAGCCAAACACCACACAGCTGGTCATTCACTCCCTCCACGCAGTGGGATGGGGGAGACAACTGAAAAAAAAAAAAAAAAAAGAAAAATTCATGGATTGAGATAAAGCCAGTTTAATAGAAAAGGAAGGGAAAATAATAATAATGATAATAGAATATACAAAATAAGTAAGTGATGCACAATGCAATTGCTCACCACCCACCGACTGATGCCCAGCCAGTCCCCAGGCAGCAATCACTGCTCCCTGGACAACTCCCCTATTTTATATACTGAGCATGACATCATATGTTATGGAATACCCCATTGTCCAGTTGGGTCAGCTGTCCTGGCTATGCTCCCTCCCAGCTTCTTGTGCACCTGGCAGAGCATGGGGAGCTGAAAAGTCCTTGACTAGTGTAAACACTACTTAGCAACAACTAAAACACCAGTGTGTTACCAACATTATTCTCATCCTAAATCCAAAACACAGCACTATACCAGCTACTAGGAAGAAAATTAACTCTATCCTAGCTAAAAGCAGGAAAATATCCACCCCTAATTCTATACCATCTGTGTCATGCCTAGGTCTCACATTTTCCCATACATTCCAATTAATCACCACCACCTTTCCTGTCTTTTGATATATACACACACATATCATTCCCTTAGTCTATGGGCCATCCCTCTAAAGTATCCACTGAGTTCATTTAGTCCATGACTTTGGACTTACTCCATGTAGCATTGGTTGCATGATGTGTAGAGGGGACTCTCCCTTTGAACATCCAGCCCAGCACCGGCAGTCGGGGTGCCAGGAAGAGCTGTGCTTCAGTACCAACCACTTCCAAAGCAGCTCGAACCCCTTCATAAGCTGACAATATCTCTTTCTCAGTTGGAGTATAGCGGGCCTCGGATCCTCTGTATCCCCGACTCCAAAACCCCAGGGGTCGACCTCGAGTCTCCCCTGGTGCTTTCTGCCAGAGGCTCCAGGTAGGGCCATTCTCCCCGGCTGCGGTGTAGAGCATGTTCTTTACATCTTGTTCTGCCCAGGCTGGCCCAAGGGCTACTGCATGAACTGTCTCCCGTTTAATTTATTCAAAGGCTTGTCATTGCTCAGGGCCCCATTTAATATCATTCTTCTTCTGGGTCACTTAATAGAGAGGGCTTACAATCAGGCTGTAATTTGGAATATGCATTCTCCAAAAACCCACAATGCCTAAGAAGGCTTGTGTTTCCTTTTTGCTAGCTGGTGAAGACATGGCTGTTATTTTGTTGATCACATCCGTCGGGATCTGATGACATCCATCCTGCCATTTTATTTCTAAAAACTGGATTTCCTGTGCAGGTCCCTTGACTTTACTTTGTTTTATGACAAAACTGGCCTTCAGAAGGATTTGGACTATTTTTTTGGACTATAATTTGTTAGCACTAGTCTTAAAAATTTCAATTCCTCTGGATAGTCAGGCCAAGCTTCTATCACGACTAATTCACTTAATTAAGGATTGAGGCTAGATTTGGACAGTCTTTGTCACTACATTTCTGAAAACTTGAAACTTTAGCTAAAGTAGCTTTGACAAGATGTGTGGTTTAACAGTCAAGAAAAATTATTTTATCACACAACTCTAAATTGATTTTGATTTAATTTAGTAATATGTGTTATTCTTTCTTGCCAAAGTCTGGAAAGGTCTTGAGTACTTGCTTCTGTCTTTGGGCAATTGCATAGCGGATAAAATTATTGCAGGACTACTTTCATGATTGATGTATAACTACATCAATCTGAAGTGATAACTTTGAGAACCCAACAGACAAGTTTTAGAGATCCCAATATGATTTGTCTATGCATGTGTGCATGCAAATACACATRCATGCATGCATTCTTTTTAATGTAAGCTAGAATTTGGAGAAAGTCTGGAAATTTGTATTAACTTCTTTTTCTTTTGTTTTTGTAATGAAAGTCTKTGACATTTGCATATACAGATTACTTGTTGGGTAACCTAAAATAATGGTCTTATGCAGCTATTAAGGCTGGACATCAGAAGAAAGTAACTGTGCTCAAAATATTAGCTAAACCACCCATCTGCACAAAATAATTGTAAGCTCTGCAGCCACTCTGTGGATGTTGCTTAGTAATGTTAGAGGAAACATTCTTCTTGCTCACTTTTTGGAATAAGTCAGTTAAATGTGTGCAACGGTATTAAGACTTTGACAAATTTAGGGTTGTCTTTGAGGTATGTGAAAGCTGCTTGTGATGAATCTGGATAGGTTTATGACGATCTTGGAGAATGTTGTACAATTTTTTTTTTATTATTTGTATTATTCTCTTGGCCCTAAGTAATGGATTATGCGTAGAAAATGTACTGGTGCTGCAACAAMAAATAGATCATCTGAGAGAACACCCTTTGCCTGAAGTATCTTTAAAACTGTGAATGTGAAGTTGGATGATGAATTGAATAGTCTACTTCAAGGACAGATATATAGTCTGAATATGAAAAGGCGTAAGTGCATGAGAACATGTCACAACCATATGTAGTGCTGGCTGCTCTCAGTGATAGAACAGTTTACTATTGTCTTTCCCACCAACAAAGTATGTCAATTTAGGGTCTGATGCACCGTCTGCCTTATTTATTGGAGTCTGTATACAATATAACATTTTGCAATGCCTATTGCTTAAGAGTAAAACCCAAAAATTCATCTTTGGCTTTATTAAAAAGTAAATCTGTTTCCTTCAGTTCATTTCCCTCCCCACCCCACCCTAAGCAGTTGCAGTCTTTATTTGATGCTTGCCTCTTTTAGTTGTTTCTGAAATGTATAAAACTTATGATTTATTCTAACTTTAGTTTACTTGCAGTTGGAGGACTGAGTAGTTTCATTAGCATAACTACTTAATGGAGACAGAATTTAATATTCCTTAGAAAACAATAGAATTATATTTAGGTAAGGTTCAAATAAAAGCAAAGGCTTAAGTTTCAGGCTCCTGTTATTTGGATAAAGACTAAGCTGACTTTTGTACATCTCCTTTCTGACCTGGATCAGGAAAAAATAAATAAAAGCAAGCTTATGCTGATTAATAAGTGGTCTTTTAAAATATCAGTTTATAACATCCCAGAACCAGATTCATTACATAAATAAGACAAAGCCTGATTCTAAGAACATAGTGGACCTTGCTTGAYCTTGTATAAACCATGATTCTGCAGTAAATTTCAACCTTTCCTCACAGTACCTCGATGTAACTTTCCACTCTCCTGTTTGTTATTTTAAAATATTCTTTATGTAACCTTTCTTTGTTTCTCTTTCTTTTTTTTTCCTTTCATTGTCTCTGGGGATTAAAATGTGTGGATATTGAAACACACTCTTTCACTCTTTCACACTCTTTTCTTCAGTTTCTATGCTTCTCTGCTATGTCCTGCCCCTTTGCCACACTCTGCTCTTGATGTTTCATGGTTTTATCAGATGTAGTTCAGACTCTGAATTCTCTAAGAGCAGTAAGATAGAATAAGTAAGCCTGTTCTTGCCTGCTGTGTGATAACTCCATTTAAATCAGACTAAACTAACACCAGATGATGACTCTGGCAAATCAGATATTGAGAAACCACCTTTAAATTTAGGCTGAAAGACCAAAGGGAAAAAAAAGGATTTTTTTTTCTGATTTTGGAAATATTTGGTACTTTACTTTTCCAGGCCTGATTCTTTAGAAGGTTTGAATGCTCTTAATGTTCTTTAAAAGACAAACTTGGAGAAGATAGCAATGATTTTTTTCATTCCCATTTCTAACAGTTCGGTGGTCAGGATATTTGCTTGGGGTAAAGACAGACATTCAAATCCCTTCCATGAGTTAGACAATATTTTTAGGAAACTCTGCTAAAAGACTATGCATTCATAGCCACTATAACCCTTGTAACTCTTGTGATTACTATGGGAATGTTTAGCTTCCAATGTGCAGTCAAAGGAAGTCTGAGATGTTTTGTCTGCTGTTTTTATAACAGTGTGTGTGTTTACTGCAGCATTGACAGCAGTCCACCTTGTGATGCTACTATAGTTGTGAAGACAGAAAGGTATTGCAGGGTGTTGTTCCCTTTCAGACGYGCCCCAAATCACTACCAGGATTCCACAACTTGTTGATTGATCTGAACTTGGTGCCTGACCATGGGCATTGTTTCATCTTAAATGTAGAGATCCCTAGAAATATACAGATACATGTAAGAAGCATTGTAATTGTCCCTTATGTCAAATATGACTTTCATGGGAATGTGAGGATCCATAAGACATTGSTTGGATGAATCACCACAAAATTTAAAGATTTATTGTTTGTTTTTGATCAAAGTAAATGTATTTATGTTACACCGAGCTATTACTTTGGTGTTTTAGGATGGTGTTTATAGGAGAGAGATGATTCATCATCTGAAATATGTCTTTAAGAGAATTACCAGTACCTTTGATGAGTTTTAGGCTTTTTGAGAACTCTAAGCTTTACCAAAGCAAAAGAAAATTAAGCAAGATATGTGAATTCAAAAGTATCAAATAGGTAAACAGAATATTCTGTTATAAATGTCCAATATATTTTCAGGAAGCAAATAGCAATCTGTACACATGAAGAAAACCATTTGAAAATTTGGAGTAATCGAATGTTGCCTAATGAATTGTCTGTTAGTTCACTGAAACCATTTGTATATTTATCTTTGAATATGTCAGGAATGAATGGTAGGAAAGAGAAAGGCAAAACTTGCTTAAATATTTGTTGGAGGGAAAAGCTCTAAATTCAACTATCTAGATGATGTAAACTGAGAAAGACCTAAAAAGCTTGCCTTGAAATCCCTGCAAAAAATAGATTGTTTTGAAATATTACTGTCTCCAGTAGTAATAATATAAGATTTATGTAAGAATTCTGAAATGCACGATGACAACATTAGTTGTGAAAGGTGAAAGACCAGTCAAGTACTCTCTTGTAACCATTGGCAGCAGTCAAGCAATTAAAGACCTTTCAGACAGCAATTCATTGTATTAATGAGCATAGCCTTAAAAGACAGCATTTGTATTTGTAGAAAGCTGAATTTATGATGATAATAATTATGAATATTATGCTTAGCTAATGTCTGTAAATGCACTAGCTGAATAGTTTGGGTGAATAGCGTTCTGTCTGTGGACCACATGCACTTGTCTCTTGGTCTGAAACCTTTGTAAATAAACTGATGCACCACCTTTGATAAACAAGGGGAGGCAAAAATTCAAATAAGTCTTTTTTACTTCCCTGGGATGGGTATAAACAGGGTCTTTGGCTAGTTATGGGTCAAGAACAGAAGTGAAGAATAACCCCAAGAACTCTGATACCTTAGAGGAACAGGTCTTCTCTCACAGGCTTCTCTACTCAAAGTCCTTTTTCAAGCCTTAAGCCTTCTTCCTTCAAAGGATACCTGCTGTCTTCCCTCAGTAAGATCAAGTTTTTTCTTAATACTGAAAGGACCCATATGCCCTTCAGATAAGTCAAAATAAAGAATTAAAGATCATTATTTTTTGGAGCTGTGACTGGAAATATCAGTCTTTGCTAATACCTCATTCATGCTTGCAGCAAGAAAATATACTTTAAATAAAAGTAAATGATAGTGAGTTGGAAAACTCTAGCATGCATTACTGACTCATCTACTTGTAAGACTTTTATTTAGGAGTATTTTCACAAATTGGTGTTATTTTGTAATTATATAAATCACAGTGCCATGGTTCTATGGTGACACYAATACAGTAACTGAAGAAGTTCTGGGTTTTATTTATTTATTTATTTAATTCATACTTTTAGTACCTTTGACATTATTCATACTGGCATTGCTGGAAAAGGCTTTATAATAATTACCACATTTCTCTGAAAAGGGAAAGAACTTTATTTCCTATGTGACAGGAACGTCAGATGCTAACTACCCAAATAACATCTTCCATGATTACAGCAAAGCTCTCTTTCCTACAGAAAATGTGCTATTTCTGTAGAAAGAAGATGGAGCAAAAAATTTATTCTCTTACTGTTGGAAGCATTGAAGTACATCTCTAATTTACAAGAGCATTTGAAAATATTTGAATTTAATAGGGCTACTTGCTTGCTTCAGCAGGGATCAAAACCCATCAAGATAGACATACGGCATATCTTCCTAATGTATGAAAAGAATTCATTTGAACSAAAGACTCCTATCGTGAGACATGTTTCTGTCAGCATCTTAAAAAAAAAAAAGAAAAGATCTTGCAAAGAGAGCTGCAGGTTTTGATTGGATTGTTAGCATGCTTTTTTTTTAATAGCCTAGCCTGATYTGAATGGGGATATTTTTCTTTTTTYTCTTTCCTCTTCTTTTCATTTCCTCACATATCTACTACTGTTTTCTTATTTATTAATATTTAATTAATGTTTATGTTTGGAAGAAAATAAAAACAATTGTAAAMCAGCATACTACAGGCAACATTAAAAGTGAATACAAATACACTTTTTTTGTTTCCTAGAGTTTATAATTCCTTCAGTTGGTGCCAGAAAATCTTTTTCTTCCCATATATTACAAACTCAGTAACTTTTTGACCTTCTTAATTGCTTTTCACTGGCCAATGRTCCATGATGAGAGTTGGAAGCTTTTGTTTACCATCTTTGAGTAGGATTCTGTTCTGTATTTTCTGGATGGCTGCAGGCTCCATCTGTTCTCAATACAAAATTCAGACACTTTTACCATTTCTTGCCACTCATAGGCCTACAATCTCTTTCTGGTCTGCTGTTATACCTTCGTCCACAAAATTTGAGGAGGATTTCTTCATTCTTATTCATTACCTTCAAGGTTTCCCATTAACAGATATTTAGGAAAGGCTTGGTAGTATATATAACACAAGCTTTCTAGTGTGGGAACTGATTTCAGTTTGGTGGATTATAAGCTTTGAGCTGTYCTAAGACATGAACTTAATAATATTTTGGTTGTAGTGCAAAGTTGTGAATATACTTTATCTGCTGTTTACCCTGTTCTGCCTTGATACTGCTGGAACAAAAAGAACCAACTACTACTACATAATGCTGGAAATATTCCTACTTATTGCCATCTGTCTAGTTGTGTTTATCTTTCTAATTTGCCTTTTTTCTAGATAAAAACTGCACTTGTGTATTCCTGAAACATTAGGATTGCTGTTAGAGTAAGCAAACTTGTTTTGTGTGCGTTTTCTGGAAGATGATTGCTAGTTCCAACTGTTAAGCTTTTTGAAATTATAATGCTAGTGGGTGTTGCAAATACTGGCTTTCTTTAGTGTATGAATGGTTGACCCTGTTAATATTTTTTTCTTATTTTTCAACATAAGATATAATGTTTTTAGGATTTATCAATGTTAGTTTATTCTTTATGCTCAATATATTGAAATATTATCTATGTATTTTTAGTTTGTGATGCAAAACAGAAATGTTGAGAAACATTTCAGAGTAACACAAAAGCATGGTAATCTGTTTCTGATTACAAATGTTATATAGACAAAAAAATAATAAATAATGCTGTAGAATATTTTTTATATACTCAAAGTATAAAGTATACCAAGAAGAATAAAATAGGGTTTCATCTTGCAGAAATTATGCAGTGTCTTATAGAAGCAAAACCCAGATTTAATTGTGGTGATCACATCAGGCCAAGTTATGAAGTATTGGAAGCAGATGTTGCTTCATTTTCAGTGAGCAGACCTGAATATGGTCTGCGATCATCTTCTTGCTGATCAATCACTTCTTTTTATTTACTCAAACATAAAATTTCATTTTTCTGTTTTGTGAGGTTGAAAGAGATTGAGGGTTTACCAAAACAATGTATACTGATAAAATAATCTTTGGCCAATCAATGTCATAGGAAGAATAGTGTAGTGGGAAAAAGCCAAATATCAAGTATTTGTTATTCAGTTCCAGTGATTTTTGAGTCTTGCTTTTTTTTCTCCCCACCTAAACAAAGACCTTTTTTATGCTAGTACTATTTAAACAATATTTACTGCCAAATACTTTATGTAATCTTGTAATTGGATCATGTTCTTCCAAGGATAATGGTCATAATCTGAAGYCTGCTAAACATGGTGAACAAAGAACAGTATTAAATGTCGTGCACATATGTACAATGAAAATATTTGCATTAATCRAGGAAAGCAAATGCCTGTGTGTGGTTTTGCTAGCGATACTATGCTTTTTGCTTTTTAGTGCCACTTTCTGCAAACAAATACAAAGATTAAATAAGCAATAAATGTAGAATTCTGGAGTGCCTTCCTTGAAAGCTCAGCACTTTACTAATTAGTCTTTACAACACTGTGCAGATCATTTGCTCACTTCATGAGTAGACTTCATCAGTGGCTTAGCACCATATAGTTATGGTGGGAGATAGTTCTGGAYAGTAAGTGAAGAGAATAAGGGAACTAAAACTAGCTTGGTAAGTGAAGGTAGGAAGAATGCAATTAACTTGATTGACTCAGACTTTGGCAGTTTCTTTTATGTTGGRGCCAACATCTCTGTTGTATACTGGTGAAAGGAGCAACCCCAGCACAACTGTTTATATCAAAGAAGCAAGCTCTTCATGTGCCTCTGCTCCATTGCTTCTCAGCATGTCAGACTTTTCTCCCGTGCTCTAGATAAGTATGAAGYAGTTTTAGTCTTTTCTTCCATTTTACCATTTAGAGGAAAGGGTGCAGCTGGAAATAGATGTATAATGCAAATCAACTTCTGGCTTTGTGGCTGGTGCTGTTGTGAGGATTTTGGCCTTTATGACAATGGGACATTCTTCCATGACTATAGCTTGTCAGGGAGGGATGGGATCCACCTGTCTAGAAGAGGCAAGGGAATCTTTGGCAGCAGGCTGGTCAACTTGGTGAGGCGGGCTTTAAACTGAAGGACCCGGGGGGCAGGGTCCGAAGTGGCAGCGCTCACGCCATTGCACCCAACTGGGGAATAAGCCAGGCCAACCAGAGCAGCGACAAATGTTCTTTAGCTGGCTCCCAAGATGAGAGCCAGAAGACCAACCACCTCAGGTGTATATCTATACCAATGCACACAGCCTGGGGAACAAATAGGAGGAACTAGAGCTCTGTGCCTGGTCAGAAAGTTATGATATCATAGCAATAACTGAAACATGGTGGGACAACTCACATGACTGGAGGATCACAATGGATGGCTGTAGGCTGTTTTGTAAAGACAGGCAGGGAAGAAGAGGAGGAGGAGTCTCGCCCTATGTTAAGGAGAACCTTGAATGTACAGAAGGTAACTATGGTGACTGTGGAAGCCCTATTGAATGCCTCTGGGTCAAGACCAGAAGGATYATCTCCAAGGAGGATCTTATCATAGGCATCTGCTACCAACCTCCAAACCAAGATGATAAGGCCAATGAAGTAATATTTGGGTCACTTAAACAAGTTTCAGGTCAACAGAACCCAGTTTTTATGGGTGACTTCAACTACCCAGACATTTGTTGGAAGAACAATACAGCAGCTCACATGTCATCCATCAAGTTCTGGAATGTGTAGTAGACTGCTTCCTCATACAAAAGTTAGATGTGCCAAGCAAGAATGACGCACTGCTGAACTTCCTACTCACAAAAGAAAAAGAAAACCTGCTTTGTAATATCTCGGTTAGTGATAGCCTTGGCTGCAGTGATCACAATATTGTGGAGTCTGGGATCCTGCAGGTTAGTACTAAAACAAAGGTTTTAGATTTTAGAAGAGCCATCTTCAGCTCGCTCAGAGCTCAGTTGGGAGGGATTCTGTGGGAAGCTTCCATGGACGATAAAGGAGCTAACGAGTGCTGGGAGTTTTTCAAGAACGCTCTCCTGGAAGCACAAAACCAGTTCATCCCCTTTAAAGGTAAGGGAAGTAGGCAGAGCAAGAGATCCCCTTGGCTTAACTGCAAGCTTCTGAGTCTGCTCAAAACCAAGAGAGAAGTGTACCAGAGATGGAAAAGCAGACGAATACCCGTTGAGAACTACAAGGGCTTTGCCAGGGTGCACAGAGAGGCAGTTAGAAAAGCAAAAGCTCAGCTCAAATTGAAATTGGCCAGAGATGTCAAAAACTACAAGAAAGAGTTCTTCACTTATGTAAACACAAGCAGAAACACAAGGAAAATATTGGCCTGCTGTTAAACAGGAGAGGCGAATTAGTCACCAACAACGCTGAAAAGGCAGAGGTTCTCAACACTTTCTTCACCTCTGTCTTTACCAGCACTGTTAGGCCCCAGGCCTTGGGAACAAAAATCCAGGTTGATGCAAACACAGACCCATCATCAGTGAAGGACGAGTTGGTATGTGAACTATTACAGGAGCCTGACCCCTACAAATTGATGGGCCCTGACATTATCCACCTGAGGGTGTTAAGAGAGCTGGCTGACGTCATTGTGAGGCCACTCTCTGTAATCTTTGAGAAGTCATGGAGACTGGGGGATGTCCCAGAAGACTGGAAGAAGGCTAATGTCACCCCCACCTACAAGAAGGGCTTAAAGCAGGATCCAGGAAATTATAGGCCCATCAAGYTCACTTCAGTCCCTGGGAAAGTTATGGAACAAATCCTCCTGGGGGCTATCATCACAAGTCAAATGAAGTACGTGATTGGCAAAAGCCAGCACGGATACACCAAGGGCAAATTGTGCTTGACAAAACTGATCACCTTCTATGACAAAGTAACCTGCTYGGTTGATGTGGGGAGAGAGGTGGACGTCTACCTGGATTTCTACAAGCCTTTCGGTACAGMTTCCCACAGCCTCCTCCTAGAGAAACTGATGTGTTACTGTCTAGACAAGTGGTCTGTGCRGTGGGTGAGGAGCTGGCTGGCAGGCTGCACCCAGAGGGTGGTGGTAAATAGCTCCTTTTCAAACTGGTAACCTGTCACAAGCGGGGTCCCCCAGGGATCTGTAGTGGGCCCAACACAGTTTAATATCTTCATAAGTGATGTGGATGATGGGATCAAGTGTACCCTAATGAAGTTTGCTGACGATACCAAACTGAGTGGGAAAATGGACACTTCAGAAGGGAGAGCCACCCTGCAGATAGACTTGGAGAGGCTGGAAGAATGGGCTAACAAGCACCTTATGAAGTTCAACAAGCACAAGTGTCAGGTCCTGCACCTGGGAAAACATAATCCAGGAGTGCAGCACAGGCTGGGATCTACCTGGCTTGGGAGCAGCTCTGTGGAAAGGGTCCTGGTGGACAACAAGCTCTATATGAGTGAACGGTGTGCTGCTGTAGCAAAGAAAGCCAACAGGATGCTGGGTTGCCTCAACAAGGGCATCACCATCAGAGATAAAGAAGTCGTTATCCCACTCTACTCTGCGATTGTCAGGCCACACCTGGAATACTGTGTTCAGTTTTGGTCCCTGCTATGCAAAAAAGATGTGGACAGGCTGCAGAGGGTCCAGAGAAGGGCCACAAAGATGATCAAAGGGCTGGGAAGCCTRACATGTGAGGAAAGGCTGAGAGAACTGGGTTTGTTCAGCCTTGAGAAAAAAAGGCTTAGAGGAGACCTTATCACCACGTTCTGGTATTTAAAGGGTGGCTACAAAGAAGATGGAGACTCCCTTTTTACAAGGAGTCACATGGAAAAGACAAGGGGTAATGGGTACAAGTTACTCCTGGGGAGATTCTGATTGGACACAAGAGGACAATTTTTCACAATGAGAACAATCAGCCATTGGAATAACCTCCCCAGGGAAGTGGTGGGTTCCCCAACATTGGACACTTTAAAAATTTGGCTGGACAGGGTGCTGGGCCATCTTGTCTAGATCGTGTTCTTGCCAAGAAAGGTTGGACCAGATGATCCTTGAGGTCCCTTCCAGCCTGGTGTTCTATGACTCTATGATTAGTTATACAACTAGCATTTCATAGTAGTGCTTAAATGAACAGGTAATTTTACCTTTTTGAAGATGAATATTTTATTCACGCCTTTAAATGACACTTTCAAACACAAGCAATGCTTGCCATAAATTGACATTTATGCTCATATATTTACAAGTTTTTAAAACAATTTTTGCAACAAAAAAGGATTGTATTTGTCTTCAGTTGGGCTCCTCTACCTGTGTAACATTTGTCAGTGGAGTGTTATAGCACCAAGGGTGATGCTGTTCAAATTTCATTTCTGAAGTATGTAGAAATACATATTAATGCAAAGATTAATATTTAAAAAATCCCACTTCTTTCTCTCCAGGAGGACTTTTACTTTGCAAAGTAAATGAGTTCTCTGTTGCAGATCTCTCTCTAAATAACGTCACATTTTAAAAAGAAAAATAAAACCTGAAAATGTTACTGAAAGCTTTACCCATAAAATAATCACTTATCTTTTCTTAATTTGTAGGCTAATCTTTTCTCAGGACAAATAGATGTTTCTTACTTTTATTGAGAGGCCACCATAAGATTTCTGCTTATTAAAATAACATTTTATGTTGAACATGCAGGATTAGTTTCATAAAGGGAAAACTTGCTTTTCCAAGAAAAGTTTACTTTATTAAAACAGCAAAATGTTTTGAAGACAGAAGTAGACAAAAAGCATGTTATCAGAAAATGTTTTGATCTTAATAACTTTGTCCTCTTTTAACAGAAAAGCTTAATGCCTCAATGTCATTAACAGGAAAAACAGGCTGTGCTAGAGACAATTCATTATTTTTCTGAAAGTCATTATATTTTTAAAGGAAACATCTTTCTTCTCTTTCACTTTAGGGTGAAAAATACAACCCAAAGTATTTTCACATGTTAAATAATCCTGAGTATTTTAAAAAAATGAGCATATAGGGAAAATATGCTTTATTTAAAGTCACTGTATTTGATAACAGTCTGAAAGGGAAATCTTATTTTTTGAGCTTGCCAGCACTTTTAGCAAGGATTTAATATGGAAGGTCAAGTAAACAATGAATTGGGAACCAGTGGCACTCCCTTTTGTTTTAGTTTTTACCTTATTACTGTCTTCTAATCTCTGCTGTGCAGCCAAGTATTTATCTTCTCCTCTGCCTCATACAACTGCCTGTATTCAGTTGGAAAGTTCAGAGCCAGCCTTCATAGTCTATCCCTTTGCTTTCTTCCTCTTACACAAAATAGAGGCTGTGACAGTGACAAACCTTTGGTGGTTTTGTTCACTTGCCAAAGCATATACTGACATCAGACTCTTCAGAGAGTCACGTAGCTGTGCTTCTCACACTTCTGCTGCAGGGAGCCCAGATTTCAAGGGGTTCATAGGAATGGGACCATATGCTCTTGTAGTGCAAATGTTGGCTCTGGCAGTCTTGCATACTGGCATGAGGATGCTTCTTTCTTATACTGCCACCTGTGTTGTTACTACTGCTGAGATGAGGAATAATAGAACAGGCCATTGCAAGACAGAACTCTTTACATTCAAGAAAAAGTTTCTTTTAACTTTGTACAGTGCTGACACTTGCAGAGCTTTCATGTAGATTGTTATTACATTTATGTAGTATTATGATCATGCTTATAAGATTCCTCTGACTTTGATTTCCCTCGTCACCATGTAGTCGTTATCTTCCTCTTGACTGTAGTAGAAGCTGGTAACCGTACAGTACAAATAATCTTTTCATGTCTGTCTAGGACAGTGACAAGGAGTAGATGCTCAGGGAAATTGTGAAGAAAAATATTATTTTTGGAATGATCCTACTGTTAGAATATCCTTGCTCTTTCTGGCAGTTAGTGAATTAGGGATTTCCTSAGTTGATGGTGGAAGGCCAACTGTGGTGCCTAATAACCTCCTACAGACTTGCACCCATGAATCTGTGGATCTTTCAGATCTCTCTTACGTTTTTTCACATCCTGTGTCCTGTGAATATGTGTTTTGTAAATTAGTTAGGTTTTGTGTGGGAAAGAGTACTGTTTCCTTTTGGTTTAAACCAAAGACAGGCTGATTCCTATTCCCAGCTCTACATACTTTCTGTGTGACCTTGATAAATCACTGTGGATAGTAGATACAAAATAAAACTTGAATGGCTTAGTTGTAGACACCATAGTGTTTGACTTTCTGGCTTCTGTCCGTCAGGGTAATCTAGAGCCATGTGTAAAGTCCTTGCACTTCCAGGACATGACCATTCTTTAAATCGGTGAAACAAAACAAAAAAAATAATTTAAGAGATGATGAGGTGTCTCCAGCTGTCTAAGGAGGAATTTTTCATTTAGAAATACAAATGTTCTGGCAGCAGAATATTTCCTGTTTCCAGACTGAAGTGTTGTACAAATCCAGCTCTATTAAAATGTTCCACATTCTTTGTGGTTTTTCTTCCTGATTTGGAATACCAAATTCTAAAATCTTGAATGAGCCTTAGACACCTGGTTTCTGATCACCAGCATACTACAAAATATTTGAAGCATACAGTATCCCTTTCTGTGCAGGCATAATATTTATTTAGAGCACCCAAGTCAGTTGTAGTTTTTGTTGGGGCCCTCTGAAGACTTCAACAGTCCACCAAAACATTTATTTCCACTTGTCCTCTACAGTTGGAAGCAGTCTTACAAGCTTAGTATAAGTTTAATGTAAAATAAATAGTCTGTGGAATGAACCTGGTATGTTTGATTGAATTTTGCTTTTATTATTGAAAAAGTATGGGGTCCTGTTCCTCAGAATCTCTCAGTTACTTTGCTCATAAATCCCCCAGGCTCTCCAGCTCAGCAAATCCTGTGCGCAAGGAGGCTTGCCCTCTGCCCTTCTTTTGGCTGCACTCAACTGAAAAACACTGTCTTCACCTGTTTTTTCGTGGTGTTTTTTTTTTTTTTTTTTTCCCACCAATCTTTGTGCTCCAGTTTTTGCAGCTAATGAAGCCTCTTTATTGATATGGTTCTGCTCAGACCCATCATGCAGTGTATAGCATTGGGTGCTCTCTCTGTTTTCTATAGCTGTATTGATTACCAAGAAGAATTCAGTCACTCTCTCTCCTGGGTGTGCAAGATCATTCTCATTAGGTCTTCAGATGTTGTTTGCCTCCAGTTCTGGCTTGCTCTCAGCCATTTATACTTTGCCCCAGCGGTGGAAACGCAGCCCTACCTTTTGCCATGGACTGATCCACACTGCACCAGAACAGGGTGAGGCTCTGGAACACCTGCAATACATCATTGATGACATCATCGTATGGGGCAACACAGCAGAAGAAGTTTTTGAGAAAGGGAAGAAAATAGTYCAAATCCTTCTGAAGGCCAGTTTTGTCATAAAACAAAGTAAAGTCAAGGGACCTGCACAGGAAATCCAGTTTTTAAGAATAAAATGGCAGGATGGACGTCGTCAGATCCTGACGGATGTGATCAACAAAATAACAGCCATGTCTTCACCAGCTAGCAAAAAGGAAACACAAGCCTTCTTAGGCATTGTGGGTTTTTGGAGAATGCATATTCCAAATTACAGCCTGATTGTAAGCCCTCTCTATTAAGTGACCCAGAAGAAGAATGATTTTAAATGGGGCCCTGAGCAATGACAAGCCTTTGAACAAAGGCAGTGTGCCCAGGTGGCCAAGAAGGCCAACGGCATCCTGGCCTGTATCAGGAATAGTGTGACCAGCAGGAATAGGGAGGTGATCGTGCCCCTGTACTCGGCACTGGTGAGGCCGCACCTCGAATACTGCGTTCAGTTTTGGGCCCCTCACTACAAGAAGGACATTGAGGTGCTGGAGCGTGTCCAGAGAWGGGCRACGAGGCTGGTGAAGGGTCTAGAGAACAGRTCTTATGAGGAGCGGCTGAGGGAGCTGGGATTGTTTAGCCTGGAGATGAGGAGGCTGAGGGGAGATCTTATCGCTCTCTACAACTACCTGAAAAGAGGCTGTAGAGAGGYGGGTGTTGGTCTCTTCTCCCAAGTAACAAGYGATAGRACRAGAGGAAATGGCCTCAAGTTGCGCCAGGGGAGGTTTAGATTGGATATTAGGAAAAATTTCTTCACTGAAAGGGTAATCAGGCATTGGAACAGGCTGCCCAGGGAAGTGGTGGAGTCACCATCCCTGGAGGTGTTCAAAAAACATGTGGATGAGGTGCTTCGGGACATGGTTTAGTGGGCATGGGTACTGGGTTGATGGTTGGACACGATGATCTTAGAGGTCTTTTCCAACCTTAATGATTCTATGATTCTATGATTCTATGAAATTAAACGGGAGACAGTTCATGCAGTARCCCTTGGGCCAGCCTGGGCAGAACAAGATGTAAAGAACGTGCTCTACACYGCAGCCGGGGAGAATGGCCCTACCTGGAGCCTCTGGCAGAGAGCACCAGGGGAGACTCGAGGTCGACCCCTGGGGTTTTGGASTCGGGGATACAGAGGATCCGAGRCCCGCTATACTCCAAMTGAGAAAGAGATATTGTCAGCWTATGAAGGGGTTCGAGCTGCTTTGGAAGTGGTTGGTACTGAAGCACAGCTCTTCCTGGCRCCCCGACTGCCGGTGCTGGGCTGGATGTTCAAAGGGAGAGTCCCCTCTACACATCATGCAACCGACGCTATGTGGAGTAAGTGGGTCGCGCTGATCACACAGCGGGCCCGAGTAGGAAACCCCAGTCGCCCAGGAATCTTGGAAGTGATCACGAACTGGCCAGAAGGCAGAGATTTCAGAATATCACCAGACGAGGAGGTGATGCATGCTGAAGAGACCCCACTGTACAATAAACTGCCAGAAAATGAGAAGCAATATGGCCTGTTCACTGATGGGTCCTGTCGTCTTGTGGGAAAGCATGGGAGGTGGAAGGTGACTGTATGGAGTCCTATACGACAAGTCGTAGAAACTGCTGAAGGAGAAGGTGAATCGAGTCAGTTTGCAGMGGTGAAGGCCATCCAGCTGGCTTTGGATACTGCTGAGCGAGAAAAATGGCCAGTACTTTATCTGTATACTGACTCATGGATGGTGGCAAAAGTTCTTTGGGGGTGGTTGCAGCAATGGAAGCACACTAACTGGCAGTGCAGAGGTAAACCCATCTCGGCTGCTGAATTATGGCAAGATGCTGCTGCTCGGGTAGAGAACCTGGTTGTAAAAGTACGTCACATAGAAGCTCACGTACCCAAGGCCATCAAGGAAGAGATGCAACATATAGATGGGCTCTTGATCAAGTGGTGGACTTGACCATGGACACTATTGCACAGGTTATCCATGAATGTGAAACATGCGCTGCCATCAAGCAAGCCAAGCGAGTAAAGCCTCTCTGGTATGGAGGACGATAGTTGAAAATATAAATATGGGGAGACCTGGCAGATTGATTATATCACACTCCCACAAACCTGCCAAGGCAAGCGCTATGTCCTCACCATGGTGGAAGCAACCACCGGGTGGCTGGAAACATAACCCGTGACCCATGCCACTGCCCGGAACACTATCCTGGGCCTTGAAAAGCAAGTCCTATGGCGACATGGCACCCCAGAAAGAATTAAGTCAGGCAATGGGACTCATTTCTGAAACACCCTCATAGACACCTGGGCCAAAGAGCATGGCATTGAGTGGGTATATCACATCCCCTATCATGCACCAGCCTCCGGGAAAATAGAACGACACAATGGACTGCTAAAGACCACACTGAGAGCACTGGGTGGTGGGACATTCAAGCATTGGGATACACATTTAGCAAAAGCCACCTGGTTAGTCAACACTAGGGGATCTGTCACTCGAGCTGGCCCTGCCCAATCAAAACTTTTACATACTGTAGATGGGGATAATGTCCCTGGAGTGCTCATAAAAAATATGCTGGGGAAGACAGTCTGTGTTACTCCTGCCTCAGGCAAAGGCTAAGGGATTGCTTTYGTGCAAGGACCTGGGTGCACTTGGTGGGTAATRYGWAAGGATGGGGAAGTCCGATGTGTACCTCAAGGGGATTTGATTTGGGGTGAAAATAGCCAGTGATTTGAGTTGTATAATGTTAATTGTTATATAATACTGTATGTCATCACTTCTATGGTGACTATATGTCATATCAACAGTATTGCATTAAGATTAATGAAGAATGAATTTTGATGAAACCGAGCAAAGTGAAATGATGACAGAACTGGACAAGTGCAGCGGTGATGGAACCAGAACTGGCTTCAGGATGCAACAATCCAACACCACACACCATCTCTCCTGCCCTGAAAGACTGTTATGACAGATGGAGMCCAAAGTCATGGACTAAATGAACTCAATGGACACTTTAGAGGGATGGCCCATAGACTAAGGGAATGATATCTGTGCGTATATATCAAAAGACAGGAAAGGTGGTGGTGATTAATTGGAATGTATTGGAAAATGTGAGACCTGGGCATGACGCAGATGRTGTAGAATAAGGGGTGGATATTGTCCTGCTTTTGGCTAGGATAGAGTTAATTTTCTTCCTAGYAGCTGGTATAGTGCTGTGTTTTGGATTTAGTATGAGAATAATGTTGATGATAACACACTGATGTTGTAATTGTTGCTAAGTAGTGCTTACACTAGTCAAGGACTTTTCAGCTTCTCATGCCCTGCCAGCAAGAAGCTGGGAGGAAGCACGAGTGAGAAGAAAGGAGAGTGAGAAGAAAGGAAATATTCGTTTGATGAAAATGGACTGTGACAATTTCAGCCTTCTTATGGGTAGAGAGAGATGATGAAATGATTTCCTTTTTATTGTCAGTAAAGAGTTCTGAGATTCTCCCCAGACTCAAGGTTGTTACATTCTGTGGTGTCGTCCCCCCCCCCCCCAGTATTATGATATAGCAGTTAGCTTTGATTCAGGGTCTTCTACTTACTAAATGAGTACAATGCATTTGATCAAAATGTAAGGCAGGGAGGTGGCACTCAGAAGCATTTCTGTGGCAGGAAGAGTTCCCAGGAGTTGCACAATTCTAGGATTCTGGTAGGAAAACCCAGAAGGTAAAAATAGACCAGAAATCAGTAATGCAGTTTCGATGAGATTAATTTTGTAATGATTAACTCCACACCCTCAATTCTTGCTCTTTAATCCCAGTTGTTTCACAAAGAAAAGAAACAACAAACACATTAAAAAAAACCTCCAAACCAAAAAACTTGTGGAAAATAACTTTCCATCTGAAGGTGTTGCCCACATGAAACTTTTCTGGAATACATATCAGTAGTTAGCTTGGTAGACTGCCAGTAAGGTCAAGGTCCTTAAGGAGGCGTGAGAACTTCTGAATATGAGCACGCTGTCCAGATAGGGAGTCGATGTGTTGTTTTAGGGAAACTGTGGAGCTAGAGARGTTAGTGTATGCTTGTGCATGAATTAAACCTACATGGACACCATGTTAATGGGCCATATTTATTAGAATAGATATGATTTTTTTTGAACAATATTGTAGCCTAGTAACTCTCCAAATTTCAATATGAATAATGTAACTTTTCCTTATTTGCTGTCATATGCTTCTGTTACATATTTAAATCTGTGTGCCATTTCCTCTCTTCCTCTTTGACTTGAATTTTACAGAGGCAGATGACAGAAAAGTCTCAAAACACCTGGAGAATTTCCTGTTAGGCATAATTTCCTGTTAGACATCATCCACATCTGCCAGGCTATATTTCATAATTACACAGTAGTGTATACATGTTTAACCCTATAAGACATTTTCTCAACAATTAATATCCTTAATGACTTCTAAGCTACAGGAATGTCCTATCTGTTCATGTATGACTGCTGGTGACAAAAGGTGCAATGTGCTATTAGTTTCTGAGGGTTGTTATGTAGATGTCTCTATGACACAGCTCCTTTTTTATACTGCTTATTTGTGACAGATGTCTGACTTCACCTTGAAACAAGATTGCAAGCTGACAGAATAGGTCACTTTAGAAAAATGGGCCACTTCTGGTTTATTTCAAATTTAGAAAGATATGCCTGCTGCAGTTTGGAATTATCCATATTTGTGTATAAGAAAAGTCAAGAAACTCATCAACAATGACTTGCACTGGATATTATTTTTTATTAAAATGACTTCACTTGGAAAAAACAAACCTTCCAAACATTGTTCTAGTTGTTTTCTCTTTTCTTAGTAAAGCTGTGTCCTGCATTGTGAACTCGGTCTCATGTTGAACAAGTTAATTGCAATTTCTGTCTTCAAACTGAAAAAACTTACACAAATTTAATAAATCATGAACTGCCACAATAGCAACCAGGCTAGCCCTGTCTGAAACTTCTCCCTACTGACCCCATTTTAGAGACATGCCTTTTTCCTAAGTTAACAATTATATTTTATTCAGGGAATACTCCTGGGAGCCTCTAATGCATAAAAGTTTTGATGGGAAACAGTGGAAGACAGAATAGGAGGCTCAAACCTTTTTTTTTTTTATTTTTTTTTTTTTTAAGAAATTCAATTGGAAGGGATGTGCTGATTAAAAAGCAATGCAGTTCATTTCAAATGTATTTGTAGGAGATATGACTTTGGAGAAAGAAAGAGAAGATTTCATTCTCAGTGATTACTCAGATTTTTCAAAAGTATGGAAGAGTTACTCAGTTGCTGTTAAAAGTGTAGTTAAGTTAGTGTCCATTGCTATAGTGTTTCTCAAAATCAGACCCACTGTTCATGTGAGTTCATAAGCTTTGTATCTTATGCAGCACATTTGCACACTATCACTTCAGAAAACAGCCTTATATTCTGTGTAAAAGCTTGTTAGAAATGGATATATGTCCACAGACATAGAAATGAATTCAGTCACATGATGAAAGATCTTATTGGGTCTTATTTAACTAGTTCTGTTTGGAAAAACATTGATGATTTAGTAGTATTTGAAGATACTTACGCAAAGGTACAACACTGTTCTGTTCTTCTGCCATCCTCATTCACTTCCATTGAGCATATAGGGAACACTGCAGATTGTAAATGCTTTAGTGGAAGTGCAGKTTTTTTTACCAAACTGTTATGAATAATACACTGTAACTGGAGTGTAGCTGTTTTAAATTCATAGATTATTAGCAGTAGTTAGGCCTAGTGAAAAAGCTAGACATATTCCCTTTCTCTCCATGTATATGTGTGTATATAAATACACACACATGCTCTCTTATTTTTCCCCAGGAAACTTTTAAAATGTTTTGTCCTTATCTGMAGGAAACCACAATGAGAAGCAGTGAGGAATTCTAAAAAGTGAAGGTGAGCAATCTCAATACTGTATAATTTTTATGTCCTCCCCAGGCAGTTCTCTCCCTTCTTTTTCTTCCCATCTTCCCTTTTTCCTCTTCCCCCCCAACATAAATCAATGTCTGAATAATCAAAGAACTTCTATAATAATAATGTAAACCTGTGGTGTTGTATATTGTCAGCTCTTTGAAGTGTTACAGGTACTGCTCAGGATGCAGTTCTTTTTTGACCTTTTTGTTATATGTATTTATCAGACACCCCAAACATGTTAAAGCCATGTTGGCAAGCCACATGTATAGACCAAGGCAGTGAAATGATTTCCCTTATATGATTATATCCACACATTCACAATCTTCAAGACTGTGGTAAAAGATATTTTTTTTTTTTGGCCATTTATTACTGATTTACTTTAAAACACCAGCTCCCATTGCTAAACTGCTTTTGAAACAAATAATTTTGTGTTTGTGTATAGGAAACCATGATGAGAAGCTGTGAAGAAGTGGAGAGTAAGGTCTCAAAATTTACTTCTTGCTCTCACTTTCTCTTTTCTCCTCTTCCTGAGGAGTGTCATGATAATGCCAGTGTGTGTCAGTGGATGCACCAAAATAACTTTCAAATTTCTTGAGTTAATTTTTGTATTTATTTGGTCACCATAAGAATTTTTTCAGTAGTGTATTTGCAAATATCACTACTCAAGTCTGAGTTGGCTAACTGGGCATCTTCATTGCCTTGCACATGCTGGTCATGAGTGGGTCATTTGTAATAATGATTTTCAACCTTTGTATTTTGTTTAAAAAAATCCTTCTGCTTCACAGCAATGTGTTCTTTGGTTCCCTGCTGGCTAGAATACCAGTCTTTTCTCTGACTGATATATTGGTTAAATTATGTACTTATTTTGAACCATCTTCTTCTGTTCTTCTTTAGTTATGAAATGAAACTCAATAAAGCAAAATAGGCGAGAAAAGCACTTGCAAGATACCACGATATACTTGGGAAGAAAGTGTTTTCTAAAGTCTGTTGTGTTCATCTGCGGTTGTGTGTGATTTCCTTGTTTAACTATTAGAGGCTCAATGGAAACAAGTTCTCCATTACTGAAAGTTAAAACTTCTTCAACTCTTATTCCAAAGCTAAAACCTCTATAATTTCAAGTAATTTCTAAGGACCAGACCTTTTTGTCCTTGATATCTCTCCATCTGTGCTAATCATTCTGCAGTTTTGAAGTACCCCCAAACAAGTGGATATGGATTTAAATATAGAGCTAAAGTTTACTAAGCATCATAGGACTCCTCCTTTAAGATTTTTATCTCCTGATATGGTAGTTTGGATCTCCATTGTCTGTTTGTCCCTAAGCAGTTTCACTATCAGCAATTATTTAAATTAGCAACATAGAGTAACTGAAGGTTATAGATAGCAATGCTGTCTTTTCAGTGGTTTAGGGATAAAGATTTTATTTAGAGAAAATGTCCTCAAAGAAGCTGCACTCAGATTGGGTTTGTGTTGGAAAACACACACTCACAAAGGAAAATGATTATTTCATTCCTGAGAGAGGAAAGAGAAGAAAAGGCTATGATCTAGGTTGCTGATGAGGATGAGTTTACAATGTAAGATAATGGAAGTTTTCTTGTTGTTGTTTTTGACTTTTTGAAAGTCTTTTAGTGTACAGAAATATATATTTTAAATTGTCAGTTATATAACAGTCCTCTGATTTTGCTCCTTAAGAACTGGTGACTTGCATCTTCTACTAAATTACTCAGTTTTCTCTGATACAGCTTATCTAGCAAATGCAAGGGGCAAAAAGTGCATAAGTTTGACAGGGAGAATAATACAAACAACAGTTAGTGACTTGTGTTACCTATTTCTAGAACAGTTCATAAGAAAAATTCACTGTAAGCTTTGAACAGTCTCATAAAATCTGTTTTTGTTGTTTGACTTTCCTTCAGTTTTAGGATTTCTTTCAGAAAAAAGGTTTTCAGGAGTTACACAACCATTTAAAATTTTTTTCAGATGTTCTTTTAGGGAAAAGGAAAATAATTCATTAGAAGAAATTGCCCAATCTTTCCAAGAATCTGATGAAGGAAAATKCTTTACAGTGTTATTAATACAATGTATCTAGTCCAGTAGAGGGAGTTAGAAWGCTATTCTGCTTTCCTTCTCTGTGCTTGTACTAGACATAGTTGTTTATCTAACCTATGTATATTTAATTTCAGTGTGATTTTTATCTTTCGAACTCTGAATTATTTTTATAATAATGGTGTTTTAGAACAGCTAGACAGCCAGAGTTGGTTTCCCTTTACCTTTTCTGTCTTTTCTATATCCTTTAGTGTTAATTGTCCTGTGTAAGTAATTCTTTGTATCCTTTCACAAGGATTATGAAACAAAAACTATAAGGATTAGTAGCCTGCAAAATTGATCCCTAATCTTTGTATCTAATTCATGGGTACCTGTACACAGTATCGCTGTAGAAGAAAATATACGGAGTAGAACAGCTCTGAAACAAGTATAAAGCCAATGATAGAAATGACATACTGGTAGGTCTGCTGTATCACAAATTTGAGACTAATATATGCTTTTTATTATGTTCAAGTGTTGTGGTTTGTTGGTATTTATTTCTGGCTTTTGTTTGGTTTTGTGTCTTGGCAAATTATCTGCTTATATAAATTGGTTTATTGTTTGCAAAATCCTTTACTAAAGGATTTGGATGTAGTCTTTAGTCTAAACACCCAACAGTGCTAAAGACTGAAGTTTTCAATACTGACATATGTACTTTGGAATGATTTTTTTTTTCCCCAAAAACATTATTTTTATTGCTACAGGTTGTTTGTCTTGCAGCTTGGGATGAGAGGAAGAAAATCCATACTCTTCTTTAAGTTGCAAAATTCTTTTTGATAATGTTTTGATGAAAGGTATTTAAATTATGACTAAGGTTATAATGAAAACATACTTTTGCATCTTTACTATCAAATGAGTCAAAAAGATTTTTGATAGCGTTGTGCAGAGTACCAATAACAGAATAGATGAGATTGGAAGGGACCTCTGGAGGTTGTCTGGTACAGCCCTCCYGCTCAGACAGGGTCACCTAGATCAGGCTGCCCATTGCCCAGGACTGTGTCTAGACGGCTTCTGAGATTTCCAAGGGTGGAGACCCCACACCCTCTCTAAGCAACCGATGCCAGTGCTTAGTCTTGCTCACAGTAAAAAAAGTGTTTCCTGATGTTCAGATGGAGACTCCTGTGTTTCAATTTGTGCCCACTGCCTCTGGTCCTGTCACTGGGCACCACTGAAAAGAACCTGGCTTTTTTTGTTTTGTTTTGTTTTGTTTGTTGTTGTTGTTGTTTTTGGTTATTGCTGGTTTTTTGGTTGTTGTTGAGTTATTTTTGGTTTTGTTTTTTTTTTTTTTTAAATGAAGGTTTAGCTGAAACAACCCTGGAGTCTCAGATGGGGGAAAAAAAGTATTTTAGCAAGCATTTGATGAAAAAGAAACTGACTTAGAACAGTGATTGACAGTTTTTGGAAAGGGGATTGTCCTTGTGCTATGTATACTATTTGCTGGTTTTGTCAAAATTTTATCCCAGTTTGGTCAAAGTTTGTGGGTGATGGTGGATTCAGTTGCACATGGTAAGTAGATGCTTTTGAGACATTAGAGGGGAAGTTTTCTAGAGATTTTATTTGCATTCAGGGTCATCTGTTGCCCTAGCTCTTATATCAAACAGGTGTTATAAACACATCCTCTTCACAAAATCAGTGGGGTGTGCATTAGTGTGGAGATATCAAGATTAAGTGGGATCTTTCCCGGTTGTATTGGGTCTGTGTATGTTCGACATCTATATGTATATGATTTTTTCTTTTGTGAAAGCTTTTTAAGTTAAGGCTTTATAAATTAAGACTTTGAGTGTATGTGAGATGAAGGGGAGATATGAAGGGAAGAAAAATGGGAATAGCAATGGACAGGAGATGGTAGAGGCAATGAGTTTTTCATCTTAGCTGGAACTGACCACAGAAAAAAATTAAATTAATATTTGTAGCCAAGGAGTGTGAAAAACCCTCAAGCTAAAGATTAGATCTACTCTGGCTAGAAACCAGGTAACAAATTAAGTACATCTACTTATATTTGTAATAATGCAGCTTTATATTAGTGATTAGATAATAAAGAAAGAATTTTCCCTGAAGCAGTGCTCCTGTTGCATTGAATTATGTTTCTGTTGATGTTACCACCTGCAAGTGCAATGAGATGTTGATTTTCTCACAACCCAACCAATTAGTTTCTTAAAATCTTAAAACATGTGTCAATATTCTTTTCTTTCTGCTTAGTTTAAAAAATTACGCAACCTATACAGATATTGCATGTGTGATTTTGTGTGTTCCTTTTCTAAAAAAAATCAGTTATAGAATACAGCAGATTTCTTTAAAAGCTKTAAAAATCCAGAATAACTAGGTATTTTTTTCAGTTCCGTGAAGTCTCTTGATGCCCAGGACATGTCAAAGGGTCAACATTAGTCACAGAAATTAGAAGGAGAGCAGGCTGACTCAAATAAGAAGGACTCAGGTGCATGAGGGGGTAATATAAAGACAGGAAAAAAGTCATAGTTGTTCAGGAAAGAGGAAGGGTAAAAATGGGTGGTAAAAGGCAATACTCAGGCACCAGTCATGGAAGAATAGCAAAGGGATAACGGTAGATGAAAATTTGAGCAGAAGCTGGCAGAGTATGGCTGGAAATAAGAAAGATGGAGAGGTAAGTTTGTGAGGAGTATGGTCATGAAGAAAGAAGAAAAAGCCTGAAGGTTCAGGTCATCACCACAGCATAAGCTCCCCCAGTGAACTTGGAAYTAAGTGTAGGCGTCCTCAGTTTTAATATGCCTTTACTTTCACAAGATTGTTCATGCAATCTCTGAAAGCCTCCATTTTTCCTTTTATTTTTTTTTTTTTATTTTTTTTTTAGTGATTAAAATAGAGGATGTGTGAAACAGGATGTAAAGGGATGAATAAAAGGTAACCCAGGGTACTGTAAGGCTCCTTGCACTAAATGCTCTTCCACAGTAACATCTAATGACATTTAGACAGCTATAAGTCTGGAACTGTAGCTGGTGAGGTCACACTAAGAAAAGTGAGACAGCGTTTTGTCACTTAAGCTTTGCATGATGGCATTTAARAGAATGATGCAATAGAGTGGATTTTTGAAGCACTAAAGCAAAAACTGACAGAAATCTAGTGTCGTGTTAAATAAAGCATAAAAACTGATACTAGAGATTTTTCTGCTTATGGTAGAAGTAAAAAATTTGCTTCTTCCATTTGTTTAGCAAGCTCACAATCCATGAACACTCATGATTTTAACCAAGAAACTTTTTTCCCACCTTAAAGTAGTAACAGACTTGTGCTACTTTTTTCTTCATACTTTTTCATACTTCTTCCTTTGTTGCCTCAGCTGATAGTTTTCTAAAAGATAATCCCTCATAATCAGGATTAAGCACATTTTAAAGATAGAGTTCTTTCTCTCTTGAAGGAGCTTGTACACTGGCAGAGGGGACAGTTTGCTTCCCCTTCTACAGGTGTAAACCTCCCTGTCATTTAAACGTTGTTCTTCTGCAGCAATTCATATTAGGATGCTTTAACCTTTAAAAATAGAGCAAATTAATATGACACTGTGATAATCTGCCAAGTTCAGTTCTTAAGATGCAAGAACTGTTCAGTCTCTTGGTGTTTTGCTGTGATATTATTACAGTGGTAGATATTTTATCATGGAAAGTTTGATGTTGAGGGTCTTGCAAGGACTACAGGTGGGCATGAAAGTAGTCTTTGATTTGCTGTTTTTCAAAGCACACTTGTTATCTGGGAAATTGGCAGCGATGTTGAGGTAAAACCTTAAAAGTCAGGGTTATCTTTTTTTTATTTTATACTTCCATTTCAGGGCTATTGAGTAAGTGCAGATAAAATGAGCTTAATTTACAGGGTACCCAGACATCATTCTACTGACTCATTTCTACTGAGAATCTAAGCTGCGAGGCATGTTGTACYTACTGTCCCTTGCAGAAGTGTGATGCTGAGCCTGAAACTAGGCCAAGTTTGTGATTCCTTGTTCCAGTACGTACAGACAAATTGACTTGRGCTGAAGCTACAGAATAAGAGGTAACAAGTATAGAATTCATTCTGTAACTTTGTGGAACACCTCTCAAGTTTTAATTTTGGGGAGGGTAAAGGTGGGGAATCAATATTTTCTTAGTCTGCTCTCCTTTTTTTAGGAGAACTACTAAGAAGGACTTTAACTGTGCTGTTATGTTTCCACATACTTCCATCTGGGGAAATTTGGGGATTTTCTGCAGATTAAGACCTGCTCTGTTTCAAAATAAAGTTACAGAGAACTGGGAGCTCTGTACTTTGCTCTAAGTTCATTTATAGCCTCTCCCTACCACCTGATAGCAAGCGATGAAAATAAAGAGACATTATACAGTACATAAAAGATGAAATGAAGTAAAGCAACGCAACATTGTTTTGTGGAACTGTGGACTGAGTACAAAAAACATTGGCTAATGTATTCATTGAAACTCTGTAGACTATTGACAAATGAATCCTAAACCACTAGAAACATGGCCATCAATTCTTCATACCATGATCACTTACGTCAAAAAGCTGTTAACAATTACAGAATATGTCAAAAAGCAACATTTCCCAGATCAAAAGCAATGAGTCATTGTCTGACCTTTGTTTAGCCTGAATTCAATAACTTATTAGATTTCAAATGATGGAAAACTGGCAATGAAATGATGTTTTCCAACTACTGACGGAAGAAAGGCAGTATGAATTAATTGGCAAAAGCACTTGCATATAGAAAGTCTTTGTTTAACAAAAGTTCTTAAAATACTGCTTATTGAAGAGGTTGAAACTTTGGATAAATGATGGTGTAGTAACACAAACAGGAAAGAAAGAACTGAAGTTTTGGAACAGTTAGGCRACATCAGACAAAGTAGATGTGTTATTAGAGTTCTGTAACAAAATATATTGGCACAAAATTTTATTATGCTTTTCCAAGCAGCTGAGTGACAAGCTATAACCAAGCAACTTATTGCATTTATACTACAAGAGATAAAGAATTGACTTTTCTTTCTGCAATAGCCTGTTTTAGACTGAAACATAAGCATTTATGTATCCCTGTATCYACAATATCACACAAACACAAATTTCAGTATTTCTTTATGTACAAAATCAGCCTGAACATAAAAATTACATTAAAATGTGCTTCTGTTCATATTCTCAAATCTATATTCTATAGTCTTATTRTTTTTTGAGGAAATGTTGTAGCCAAGGAAATTAAATTCATCTCCAGCCTCTTGAGGCAGGCTATAATTAAGTGAGCACAGTCCTTGCACAAATGTTGCATCACCCTAGACCTGGTTAAAAAAGTTTGGGARTGGTGATGTCTGAGAATAGTAAAAACCAAAAAGAAATGCTCAGATTGAAATTTTGCTAATGGCTGGTGCTGCTCAGCTCATCTCCTGTAGCTGAAACTGTTGAATGTGTACAGCTGTATATAGCTTCTTTCCTAGATGTATTCTCATGGTGTTCTGCACTTCATGTCTGACGTTCATGGGAGAAAGGAGGAAACATTCAATAATCATGGCACTGCACTCGGCCATGGAGAAAGGCTGATGTGATGCAGGTGAAATTGCTTCAATTCTTCTGGACAGGTTTTGTGCTGATGTAGTTCAGAACAGAGATGCTTTCCCTGTTGGGAGATACAGATATATGATGTAGTATTAAATAATTTGTCTAAAAGTCTCAAACTTGGAAAAGAGCTGGTGCTTCATGAGTTCTCAGTAACATCTTAAAGCTTTCCCTTGTGATATGGCCAAGTTGCGTTTACTTCAGTATACCACTGGTTAGAAAAAACATTTGCCTTTCCCTTTTATGGGGAATATTTTGTACTGACAGACTGACTTTTATAAGAGTTAAGTTTGTTTATATTTCAGGTGGGTTTGATCTGGATGAAATTTTCTAACTATCATGATTTTAAATTTTAGGAAATGAATTAGCTAATAATACTCAATTTCCAAAGTGGAAAGGTTGCTGTAATTGCTCTGCTTGCAAGAATAAAGATATTATTTGCCTTATGACGAAACACAGAAGACAAAGAAAAGATGTTTGCATTTTTTATCTGACTGGTTTTGTTGSACTAGGATTTTTTCCCTGGGCTATTTTGCTATGGGCATTATGATTACTGTTGTTTTTAATAACTCTGTACCTTCTCCTTTCTTTTACCCATGCCTAAACTGGGGTAGTTTGTGTCTTGGAAACACTCTGTAAATGTAAGCAAGACCTTGTCAATCTAAACCTTCTCATTCAGATTCATCAATAATAGATTCTTCCTGTGAATATCTGGGTATAAAACATCACAGGATTGGGTTCTATATGTAGACAAAGCAGGGTATGAACTTTGCGGGATGCAATATAGAGGGAAAGGACATGTCTACCTCCACAGCAAAGTTTGGCTGAGAAGAACAACTGAGCAGACATATAGCAATTTTTTGGACTCAGGTGCTACATACATAAAATATAATGTTAACACATACACTTCCAACAGCTTCTGCCATAGATTCTAACATTCTTCCTGTTTTTAAAAGAGTCCGCAGTTCTGCTTGCTTGCATTTTAATTCATCCTTTCTCTTTTTTCTGTGTTTTCCCATTCCATGGAGAGGTAGCGCAGATATACTGCATAAACAACGACAAAAAAAMCAATTGACAGAAATCTTTCTCTTTTATTCTGGATATATTTATTCYTTGCACATGCAAAGAGAATAGAGAAGAGTTTTGAAACAAACATTTTTACTTGGAGCTGTCACATTTTGTAGGAAAGGCTTCATAACTTGTTTCCCAGTACTATGCGAAACCCCTGCTTCTACTTGCTTGTAGAAGTGTTGCCATATTTGAAGACCCAGTCTTATAGGCATCTCAAACTGTGCAATGTGGTGGCCTGGTGCTCTGTAAAGCTGTGGCCATTACAGACTGTTTTTTCACCTTTACCTTCAGAGGTTTCTGTTGTCTGTAAAACTCTTCTGTTTCATATGGCATGACTGTGATGTGATATAAATCAAGTATGCAAGACACTTATCTCTCCCCACTGACCACTTCTGCTTTATTTATATAGACTTCAGCATTTTCCTTTTAGTTCTTTTCTTACTTTAATTGGGGAGGAGTATCATAGAGGGCTACCACATAAAAATTAGTTGAATTGTCTTAGCAATAACAAATCAGAATCCGTGCTTCAATTTAATTCTCAGAGTCAAGGAGAGATCTATGAGAAAAATAGTCTGGGACCAGGATAAAGCAGCTCTTTGGCATGTTGGATAGGCAGTTTACATTTCGGAAGATATAAATAGRCTGAATGGACTGTGGGCTGAGAACATTGACCAGAGTTTCAAACATAGCAATATTGATAATGAATTTTTGCAGGAGTTTCTAATCCCTAAACTTCAAAGCATACACAAAGCAAGTTGTTCAGTGGAAATTCTAAGATGATGGGTTTGTTATGCCTTTCTTAAGCTAGGAAATAAGGAAGGATAAATACAATTTAATTTAGGTGCTTTGGAATTTAAATTGAGCTCCGGAGACTTTGTGTTATTGAAGGCAGAAACTGTTGGGTTATTGCAGTGAAGTACTTGTTGGTTTATGCGAAGAAAGCCTGGACCCTGTATCAGTGGAATGCTAGTTCCTGCAATGTGCAACACCAGAACTGCAACACAAGAACTTGCATCCAGATGAAATTTTTGAGTTTTTATACAGGGACAAGAGTTTTGCCCCTTTCAGGGCTGTCCTGGAAGCTCAAGGATTAAGAAATTCCTCCATCTCAGTTTATTAGAAACAAAATACTGTATGCAAACCAGTAAACCTGGTTGCTGAACACGCGCTGCAATCTATTTGGTAAGAAATAATTTCACTTCACAGTTTATTTGCAGAAGTTTTTAGCCTTCAAACTACAGTGGAAATTATATGAGTAAATATATTTATTATATTTTAGCAGGTATTATTTTTATGTTTTTACATAAARCTTATCTACTCAGATAGGAAATTAGCTTTTAATCTCAAAACTGATTTTAAGGTCCTCTTAGTTTGCATTTGTTGGTGCTCTTCAGTTACAACTCAAACAAAGAGTTACTTTTTTAAAAGACCATGAAGGTCAAGAGTTTCAAACCCTTGAGTACTGCTAGATCACCAAGGGAGCATAAAATTCCTTTTACATCCTTATGAGGAAGGGAATAAAGCATTTGAGGATGAAGCAGAGGATCTGAATTCTGAAATACAAAGCAATTGTACAAATTCTGCTCCTATGTACACAAGATTAATGAAGAAAAAGGACATTAGGGACCAGTACATCATCAGCTGGATCTTGGTATATTGTAAGTTGTGAAATTCCACAGCACTGTAGTGAGCTCCGTATTTTATTTTTCAGAAAGCATCTGGTCTTGATGTGAGGATGACAACCTTTGGAGAAGACGTCATTACATTTTGTAAGCAGGGCAAGTTGGTACCTGTACACATATTTGTTCTTTTATACTTAAATTGTTTGCAACTGAAATTCAGTTAATTCCATTTTAACTTTTTTTTTTTTTTTAAATCCTTTAAAAAATGCTGCATGCTTTCCCATTTTGGTAGCGATCTTCGAGTTACTGTTTTCTTGTCCTGGATGTGTGCTGCTGTTTTCTTCCTCCTTTGCAGCCTGTCTTATTTGAGGACATATAAAAATCGGTCTTCATCAATGCTACTTACTAGTTTAGCTTCAAACTGGAAGCTGTACAAACTGTGAAATATATGCAAGAATGCTATAGATGAAGTATTCAGGTCATCCAGGAGTCTAGAGTCAGATAAATGGCAATCAAAGTAGAAATATGTAAATATATTTTTAAACTTTATACTATTCTCATTCACTGTTGTCTTGTGCTTTCACTCATACGACTCAAGCACATATAGCTCCAGCCCTTTGGTGCTGTGTCTGGAGTTCTCATGTCCAAAATGTTGCGAGATTTGTTGCTCCTTGTACCCAAATCTTTGCTGAACTTATTAGAGCTCCTCGGATTTCAGAGCAGACTCTTCTTTTTCAACTGCCATTGTTTTAAAAACTTAAGTGGGGTAGTTCTTATGTTGCTTGGGATACTGAATGGGAGAAAAAATAAGGGCATAGGAACTGTGATTTGGAGTATTCACATAGGCCTGTCATTCTGTACTTTGGAGAAAACATATAACTTTTTTGTAAGAAGTTGAGTTTTCTTTCAGAAAGAAAATGTTTGACCTTCCATTTTATCTCTTATTATTAAGATTTGCTGCTCCGACTTCAAAAATAAGAGTTTCAAGCTGTTTTGTAATTCTTTCAATCTCTAAAATGCAAAGTGCTTCGTGACAGATGTGAACACAGCTGGGAAGTTGAGGAAAAGAAGTTGTTGGTCCAAAGTAATTCATCAGAGCAATAAAAAAGCCTGGAAATAAGGTCAGCTGGTGCCCGGTGTATACTATTTCCTTGGATACGAACCATTGTGGCTCCTTATTTCTTTTGACTCTTTGTCTCACACTTAATGCTTTTTTGCATTTCGGTAGCCTGGCTCTTTGTCATGGACTTGGGCTAAATTTTGAAGGGATGGAAGGGCATCTGTGGCTTTGCTTATTAGAGAGGATAGTTGAAAACTTTGTGTTGAAACAGTCTTTGAGTGAGAACATGGGTTTCTCAAAAATGTTCTTTTTAAAAAAAATTCTGTTTCTGTAAATGTTTTCATACTTTGTTTTTAGGTAATTCTACTACTCTGTGTGAAATCCAATTTGGTTTTGGTCTTAGAACTATGGTTTTTGTTGAAGTAAATTTTGAAAAGAAAATGTCAAAAATCTCTTTTCAACTTGTACAATTTCCTGATGAAATCTTCCTGCCATGTAGGCTGTTTAGAGAGGAAAACTTCTAGTTCCATGCAGTTTGAGTGCTATGCTTCTCCTCAAATCAATTTTTTCACTTGCACAGGTTCCTGAAACCTACTCTTGATTTTTTTTTTTGAAAAGGCAATGTCTAATGTTAGTGTCCAGGAAGTCTTCTGCATATTAAAATGTTTAATTTAAATTGCTTCAGAGTTAGCAGTTGTAATGAGCCTGATCCTTATATGTGAGGGTGATTGGGTGTGTGTTGACTCTGATGGAAAAGCTAATTGATTTTTTTATTTTTTAATTTTTAATTTTTTTAAATTCTTTTTTTAAGAAAGGAGACTAGTATCAGGCTGGCACGTTGGTTTCATGTCACTGAAGCTTTTTTTTATTTCAAGGAAAACTCTCTTGTCGCTTCACACCACAGCCTAAATCTGTGGAAGCCCATGTGTCTGTGCATGTGCATATATAACTCCTAATACAACTCTTTCCTGTTTTGTTAGCTTTCCACAGTGACATAAGAGCGTGCATACTGCCCTTCTTACAAGGTGATCATTGCTTCTTCTTTCATCCTGGTAAAGGAAGAATGTTTTTTGTTTGTTCTGAAACAATGGATGTACTTTAATGCCCCAATGCTGAAAAGTCTGGTCAGGGAGACAGGTGCACATTCTCTTGCTTTGGTTGCACAGATTATCAACCAAACTGAATCCTGCATTTCTTCCCATTGTCCTCTGGTCCTGCATCCCTGCTCTGACTGCTGATTTGACAGAGGACCGTTCCCCTCCTTAAGACACTGAAATAACTGAAAAGGTTCTCTTTACTCTGAACTCCGTATAATACTGATGTGGCAGTGCCTGAACGGCTGCTTTTCTGATGCAAACTGATTTTGTGATAGTTTTGTTGCATAAATGTTCAGAAAACATAAGATGTTTAAATCTGTAAAATGTAGCCATGTTTTCCATTGGCAACATTTCTTTTTGGAAGTGTTTTCATTTGCCTTACTAGTCCTTCAGAGAATAGAAAATGTCCTTTGCTGTATTTTTTTAGTACTTTTGCCATCAAAATGATGGGGTAGAATAGTATAATCATCTAGGCTCAAGACTTCCAAACTTCTGCAGGACTTTTTGTTTTCCTAAATGTAACATAAGTACCCATAATTTCTCTGCTTTTAATCCAGTGCAGTTTGACTTTTCCTACTCCTCGCAGATCCTCAGGATGTAGCATTTGTAGTCATCATTCARCAACTTAATAAAAAATAAAGAAGGGGGGAAGAATGGAAAAAATGTTGTGTAGCCAGATATCATTTTATATCCCTGAATACCTTTCCTTAGTCCAGATGTGTTGTTTCGTTTTTGTTTTTTTTTTTTCTCCCCCTTAACATCAGTGTGGCTATGCTCATGATGCTTCACAAAACTCTTGCATTTCAATATTCTGGTGCTGCATGTTTAATATTACATTAATTAATACAGTTGACCAAACTCAACTGTGGTTTTGGTGTATGTGGATGGCAGAAAAATGTACAATAGGAAAAAGGAGTCAGGTTCTTCAAAGGAAAAATAAGTKCTCTAAGAATAAACATTGTTATCTTCTGTCAGTCCCTGTAATGGTCCTGACTCCCTCATTCACATGTCCTTGAGCAGCCAGTAGTGTAATTTTAAAAGATGCTCTCTTTTTCCCCTGACAGAAATCTACCATTTTTTTTCCTAAAGATATTTYGCTCATCAGACAAATTGATTCATGTTCACTTACTCAGGCAAAATTACTCCTAAATGAATATGAAATAGTGAACCTCTAGGAAATAGCCGTATCTTATGATATCCTTCATCAGTTGCTCAAACCTTCTAACCTGAAGATTTGTTTTACTTTATCTTGTCTTTTCCAAGCAATTGCTAAAAGATACTCTGTCAAAGTTGTCAAGGTAGAGAGGAATTCCAGGCTTAAGCAACATGAATGAGACAAATGTTTGGTTTATATATATTTAATATTTCCTGTATTTATGGGTTGTTATGTTAAGTTAGATTGGATGGGATGTGTCTAAGTTCAGGGTGAATTCAGAGTTTATTGGAGTTATCACAACTAATATATGATAGATCTTGTGGGAATTTGTTGTCAAACAAGTGTATAMAATTTTGCAGAGATTAAGAGGAATCATCAAAACTGAACAGAACTAATTTTCTTCTCAAATGAGAACAATAGGCCTGGAAACCATTGGCTTCTGATTATTTACTGCAGACACTCTCTTCTACAACTGTGGAGCTCAATCTTAATAGTGATTTCAACATATACCCACCAGAATAGCTGAAAGGCTGGTTTTTATTCCTATTTTTTTAGTCCATCTGACATTTTCAGTAGACCTTCACAAACTTGATTTGTACATCTAATCTCTAGCTTGTATCAGCATCAGCATCATATCAACCCTTTCCCCATTGTCAAAAGGAATATTAATCTCTGAAACATGAAATCCCTTCACAAAACAGAAGAAGGCACAAGGGTGATAACCAAATACATTATATAAGATCAAAATGTGAGTCTGGAGAGCAACATAAAAGGCTAGGGAGGATGCTCTGAGCCAACTCCTGGTCATGTTTAATACATGGTGGTTTTTAAATTGCTCTTCCTTGGATTTCAGWATTGATTTCCATATGTTGCCATATAATCCCACTGTTACCACCTACATTACTAAGGACTGTATCAGAAAGGAAAGGTGGGATCCTTCTGTTTAGGTATAGCTCCCCATCCAGCAAGGAGGATACTTTGTCTACAAAATTGTTCCATATTTCCATATCTTGCATTTATGCAATTGATTATTATTTCCTGTGACAAGTGCAAAGGAGAATGTTCTATTGAATTATTTTCCAGAGCACTTTTTCTGGCTTATCAACATAATCTTTCATTTCTAATTTTGCACTCCAAAAGTACTTTCATACTTTCAGCGTGGGATAATTTTTCAAATTAATAGATTATCAAATCTGAATATATAATTTATTATCCAAATATTAATAAAAATATTTAATGGTGTTTGGACTAAAAATGGATCAAATCAACTCTCTCCGTATGTCCTTTCAGATAACCGAATACATAATGACTGAATAACTTTTTTACAAGATGAGTGTCTGTTTAAAAGTAGATTAATGCAGTTGTTACCCTCATTGCCTCTGTGTGAATGCTTCAGAAACCTTGCAGATATAAAGGTATCCCCCATCTCTTGCCTCTGTTCCACTGGGTCAGGAAATCAGGCTGGTTTGACCTCAGTGGTGTTATTCATTAAGATTAGTTTTCAACAGCTAGTTTGTGTGTCTAAATAAGGATCTCTCTTTAAGAAGCAGTGGCCCTTCCAGGGAATCAGCCATTGCTTTGGAGGTTCAGAGGAATCTGTCAGGACCCTGGGCTCCTTATTCACACTTTCAGTTAGGTCTACCCTGATCTATCCCTCACCCACCACCTTTCCCTGCTGATTCCCCACAAAAAATGGTGGTGACTATTACTTGTACCTTCTCTTCAAATTGCTTACACGATTGGCAATTTTTTCCCCCTAAAAAGAGACTTGTCTGTAAATCTATCTCTGTCCTTTTGTGGACTAATGAAACCTCTCAAATCCTCTTTAGACTCTTCTCTGTGGGTTTGTTGAAGGCAATAACCTCAGGATTCAGAATTTAATTTCATTAAGCGCTAGGAACCTGAAGCTATCTTGACCTTATTTAGGTATTTTATTTTCTGTTCTTTTTCTATCTGTTGTCACAGCCAGGCTGAAGCTGGCAGCTAGGTTTTGTTGGTCTCAAAAGACATATCCCCTCCCTGTACCTCCCTGCCCCCTCCAACATATGCACACTTTTAATAAGAAAGCAGAATTAGAGGTAAAAAAGATCATCTAGTTTATCTTTCTATAGAACACAGGCATGTCGTCCAGCTATCCCTGTCTGGAGTCTTCTATTTCATTAAAAGGTAAGGTGCCAGTGAGGAACAGTTTTTGAGTACTGATACTCCTAGAGATGTGGGTTATCTGCAGAGGTATTGGATCATATGTTGAAACTTGGCCACAGATTCAACCTTCCCTTTGTACTGCTCAGCAGAAGTTGCTTCCCATTACCAAGGTGTGGGAAGAGATTAAAATTCTTTTCCATGAAACAAACTAGGTGCACTTTGGGTATTTAAAATACATATGAATGACTACTTTGATAGCTCTATTGCTTGGTGTAGCTCCACATCCTCTCTGGCATGGGAAAAAATGTATTTTTTGCTTAGTGGATTACTGTTTCCTGTAYGTTTTCCCCCTATTTGCCCAACTTAAAAAGCATGGGAACATAAGCCAAAACTAGAATTTCATACCAGAAAATGTTTAAGGCTGAGATTAATAATTTAAATTAAAGGTTTAAAATTATCAAACATCCAGATAATTCTTATCTGTAAAATTGGCAGAGACTGAGTGCACTGGCAAATGCACTGAGTGCAGTTTTTAGCTCTTTTTGTGCAAAGTTTGCCTCATAGGATGTTGAATTCATAAGGTGGTCGTCCTCCCAACAGTGCATAGTTTATTTATAAGCATTTTAAAATTGGAAGCCATAAATAACATAATGACTATCAAGAATATGAAGTGAAAGTTCAGCTAAAATTTCAGTTATTGTAATTCCAAGAGTGGTATTAAGGCCTGTTGCAATATAGCAAACAGTCAGAAAGTTCAGATTAAAATCCTAGGAGGACTAAGAAAAGAAATGTGCTGAAACTAGAGCTGGAAGTTTAGTGTGAAGTCTTGAGATTTATCAATTATTAATACAGAGTATGAGCAATGAAAWGTTCATAAGGAAACAATAAGCTTTTTTCCAGCTGGAGACTCCTTGGGGTGAGCTGCTGGTGAGTCTCTAAATATTATTGATGCTTGGAACGATGAATGTGCTCTAACACTGAGAGGTACCATTGGGACCAGAAAAAATGGCTCGGAAAGGCTTTTGCTGTAAGTGCTGTTTCCTACCTAGAGTGTGCTCCTGCTGGGTCCAGGAGGTCATGGAGCACTGGAGATCACAGAATCTTAAATAAACCACGTATTACTATCTCTAGCATTCTGCTTACCTGATTTTCCTTTTTTTACATCTCTCTCACCTAATACTCCATGAAATTCCAAACAGACAGAATTAAAAATGAATGCTGAAACTGTGAAAACAAATACAGGCAGTATATATATAGCTTATGTATAGTGATAACTTTTCAAGACTACTTTTTCCCTCGTTCATAGAACAAATATTTTCCAAAAATACAGGGTTCAGAAGAGAGACTTAATGGAGAGGAACAATAGTTCAATTAAGACCATGAGTGAAAATGACTAATACAAATATATGAAATCAACTTTAAGGTGGGCTACAGAAAAAGCACAGAATGTTATTACCTTATTAAAAAAGGTGCCTGGAGGAGTTAGTCAATGAGCTGGTTTTTGACTGTCCACTGTCTTTCCAGACAATAACAGAAAATAGCTTACATTCTTCCAACAAAATTACTATTATAATCTACCTTTCTTTTGGGCTTTCAAGGACTAACTTCTATATATCTCTTTAAAAAATTTTCTAATGCTTATTACATTTATAAATCTATGAATTCACAGCCTCGCTGCCCTCCTACTCCCTAAAAACAACAGATCTTTGTTATACTTACCATTTTCTAGGGATTTTCAATGGAATTCCAACAGTAGAATAAGCTGAGTACTGAGTAGATAAGCTTTTCTTGAGAACAGATTTCCACATTGTCAGTGTGTGTTGGAAGACCTTGCTTTACTTTCTGAAAGTAATGTCACAAAACAAATGCCACTTCTATTTATCAATTCCCAGGGCACGCACCATCAAAATGCATAGAAAGGCTAGGGTCTCCAGACATATGCCAGGTTATACAAAAACTACGCAGAGACTGGAAGATGAAAGCAGCAGTATTAGTCAAATTGAGACAAAGGATCATTAAGGAAATAATTTACAGAAATGGGCATCTCTAGTCTATTACCCACAAATTACTGCCAGGCACTCAACAACTCTCTGTGAAAAGAAGGCAAATCACTCACATGGATTTTTAGGAACAATTCATCTTTAGTTCTTCAACAAAATTAGGCAAACCAAGAAGGCTGTGCTGCTTAAGATGAAAGACATGAAAAATACCCAGTCTTTCTTTCTCTTTTGTCCCGCATTAGATTTTTCTCGATGTGCAAGTAGTTTTGCAGAATGTCCAGTTTTATGAGACAATCTGTCTACATTTTCACCCAATGCTATTTCCATTGCCTGCAAAAATGAATCTTGCATAGTTTTGGTGTACTTAGCTATATTATAACTTTTGTTGTAGGGGAAAAAATATTTAAATAGATACAAGGTACATTTAGTTTTTGAATATGGCTAGTCTTTCAGATGTGGCCTGTTTCTCAAACTGTATWAATTCCTTCTCTTAATATGTGGACAAAAAGTTTAGATATGGCTTATGCCTTGCTGAAATGGCATAAAGAAAACTGTGACTATGGTTCAGCTTAATGAAACTGAAATAAGTATAATGTATKGGATGCTGGTAAAAAAACTACTTGAGTGCTGCATCTGATTTCTAATATGTAGTTGCAAAATGTTTTTTCCCAAATTTTTATACTTGGGTTTTTTTTTTGCTTTTTCTTACAGAACAATATAATGGGAACTCCAATCCGAATATCTTTTAAATAAACTCACTAGTCAGGAAAATTCACAGGAATAGCTTCACTAACCTGGGAAAAAGAAATTGAGGAAACAACTCAGTTTTGTACCCAGGTTTGTATGTAAACCAAAAAATGCCTATTAATTTATGTGGGAGACTTGATTCATGTTGCAAGTGTCTAGCAATGGTGGTTTTCAGCTAGGGTAGATAATGCATACTCAGATAACTTTTACCAGATGATATTCACGGAGCTCGTAGGAAGKTTTTCCTGGATCCACAGATTTTAAGACTTTTGCACCATACCAATAACAGATGTGAAGGAAGCCCATAAATCACAACAGCAGAGGAAAGAAGAATTTCTGAGGGTTCATAGTATGTGGGAGTTTTTTAAAACATCAGGTGTGTCACAGATCATCAAACTTTCTCAAGGTTTTCTCAGAAAAATACATGTGTGAGCATCATGCAGTGTGTACTCAGTGAATTCAGTCTTTCTGGGGTATGCATATGTTCTGTGCCCAAAGCTTACTAATCTTTAGTGAATTTGATGTCACAGACTTGTTTGACTTGCTCCGAATAAACATATCGGCTGGACTGTGTATACTAGTACACATATATATACGGTGCTTGAATCAGCACATTAGCTCTACAGTCAATGTGCTTAGAAAGAGGTATGTATAGAAAATCTGAGAAATTTCACTAAATTTAACATTTAAGCACTGAGTGGCACAATAGTTGTTTCGTACTCTGCCAGCTATCCTTCAATATTTCCTCAAATAACTAACTAAATAAAATATACCAACAGCTTGAGAGTTGCTGCACATGCTGAAATAATGCTCTGTTTATTTTGCTATTTTTTTCTGCTCATTGTCTCATTCTCTTGTCTCCCTTACACTCTGTTATATTTTCTTTTTTAATTTTGTTTTATTGTCATTCACTATTTCATTTGCTATTTCCCAAGAGCATTTAGGTTCTTATTCCATGGTCTTAGAGAAGACTTCACTTAAATTCATTTGACTCCGAAGTGACTATACTAGTCCCTCCTCGAATTTATCTCAAAGTCCTTAAACAAACTATTTCTCTGTTTTTTCAAGATTTTCTTCTCAAATTCCTAAATCTGTTTCAGCATAGTTCCTGATCTCTTCACTCTACTGATAACAATATTACTAAATCCTGTTGTTCTGATAATACATTTCATCAGGATTAACATAACTTTTCAAAAATTATTTGAGTAGATCTCTGGAACATAACATCTGGATTAGAGTCACCACAGAGAAACATGATTAGAAACACCAATGTATCATTTAATGCTGCTGCTATATCATGGTGGACAGCATATGGCATATCCACTTTGTTTTGAAATGGTTGGAAAAATACAAGGAATATCACTTCCCAAAACAGGGGTATATAGAGTGGTTAATAATGATCTTTCTTCATCAAGCTAAGCCAACCAAATTCCATCAGATTTTTTTAAAAACTGGAAACAGTTTATTTACCTGTTGTGTATTCAGGTACAGACATCTAATAGCTGTTTGGCTTGAATCTTGTCAAAGAAATGTATGAAAGTAGACAATGTCTCTTAACCTCTTTTTTTTTTTTTTCTTCCAGGGAATATTCCAACTTCTTGGAGTCTTATTTACTCTTAGTCTGTCCAGGCTAAAACCTTCGGTGAATTAACTTTACAACCTAGTTAGGTCTCCAAAAGTTAGGAAGAGTAGGATGAATGCACTGTCTATTTTGGAAAACCAAGGATTACTTTTGTACCCCATGAAATAGATCTCTGTACTTATAAAAGCTATTACAGCTTAGCATGTGTTTAATGGCCCTAGACACATCTGTGGTTTTCACTATCCATTTAAATCAGTTCAGGATCAGGCATGCTCTGGGATGAGTGTCATCTGTATTTTTGTACTTATATAGTATGAATGTTAAGCAGTCTGCATCCTTTCTGTGCTCACCTTTTGCAATATTTTCCTTTGTACATCTTTTAAAATGACCATTGCCAAAGTTTATAATTGGGGGTTGTGAAAATATTAACTTGATCACGTGTGATTTCCTCCAGCCCTTTTCTGATCTTTCATGTTTGGGAGGTTTTAAATGGAGTCTCTTGATATTTCTGTGCAATGGTAATTTGTATGAATAATTTTGTTGGTCTGGTTTTCTACATCTTATATTGCGTCAGTATTACCTACTTTCTTGTCCTTGTGATATAGTGGGTTTTTCCTCAGATACTTTCCTGGTGTTGTTTTATTTTCTCAGATCACCTCATGGTTTCCTTTCCATGAGATAGTCTGTGTTTGTGTTTTGCTCATCTCCAGATCCCAGACGAAGGGTTATACATATACATATCAATATATTTATCAAGAACATTGAAGTTATCTTAATTTTGAAAAATGTTTGTTCTATTGATGTCAGTAAATCTTTACTTCATTGTAAGGTAGAGTAGAATAAAATATCTTGTTTTTTTTTTTTTTTGGTGGCACCGAGGTAGAATATTCTGTTTGTTCATTGTTTCCACCTGTGTGACAGTTCTAATAATAGCAAAATAAAGTATTCGGAAGGGGTACCTRATCTTAGTTGCTTCTGTTGATGATTTCTATCTATGCATTGAACACTTAAATATACAGTAGTCTAGTAATATGACTGTTTACTTCAAAAACTTGGAGAATATATTTCCAAATGTCTACTTCTGAATGTCAGCCACTGCTCCAATGGATATTCAAGGATTTCACATAACTACTTTGTCATCCCTATCATGAGTGGATGTGGGAAACTGTTTGCAATTAGGTTGCTCTTACAGCATTTGAATAGATAATATAACACATAGCAGTGTTGTATTTGTGAAGATTGAGGACACAGGCAAAACAAAGTCTGCAGGGAAACGTACCTCTGGCTACACATCTCATCTATCATTTTGTACGCTGCTTTATTCTTGATATAACGCACTTTCAGAATACACTACTGGACASAAAAATTTCTAAGAAATTTTTTTTGCTGGCATCACTAATCAGCTCTCAAGAGAGACTTTTATTTTTAAAACCTTGAAAAGTATTTGGTAACAAACTTACCAGCTGTAAATTTAAATGAGTGAATTGCTTTGCACCRATAAATTCATGACTTTTTTTTTTTAAATAAAGCATAACTATTAACTTGTTAAAAGTAATCACAATCCATGAAGGCTCAGTGAGCCCTAACATGAAGGAAGTAATGTATTTTATTTCTCCTTAACTATATTTGAAACAGTCCAGTAAAACTCAGAGTAAGGTTATCTACAGATCCAAATACTTTTTCACAGTATTGAGGCAGAATGTCAGTACTTTAAAGAGTACTTGATGTAGCATCCACTGCATCCCTACCTATTTAAAATAGAAGAATAAGCTTTTCTTCCAGTCTGCATTTGTTTGGTTACATTTTCTGGACCTTCCATATTATAATAGGGTTGTTAGRAAATATTCTCCAATATTTGAACTTAGAGTATGACTGTCATCATAGTAAAACGTGATGAAACCAGTATTGAGATGTTCCCATGTGCTGCATCTTGGTGTTAATTAAAATGAGATACTCGTGCAGTCAGCAGTCAGTAGTTAAATTCTGTTTCCTGCTAAACTTGTGTTTCCTACTAAGCCATGAATACTCTGCGGGCTGAATRTGTTTTCAGTGCTTCCTGATATTGTACTTTTCTGGGACTAGTTCTTTAAAATAACCGTTGAAAGATGGATGAATTCCACAACATATCTTTTTCTCTTTTATTTTGCTGGCTAGCAGTGAATATGAAATCTGAAGTAGTAGTACAAATATTGCTAGTGCTCAATGTTTATAAACGGTGAGTTGTTCTTTTGTGAGGCTTATGTACATTCTAGCAATGGCAGGTCTGCATGGAGTTTTTGAGAAACGTGTGTTAAAAATAGAAAAGTACATTTAGTAGTTCATTGATTGCTTAAAATAGGGAAACATATTACAGCTTCTGCTGATGAATGGGGGTGGTGCATAAAATGTCAGTTATCCAGACCATTTCACAGTCCAGCTGAACTTACCTTCCTTGAACTAATTTATTGAGAAGGGCACATTTATTTTACTGTTCTGTATTTTGTTGCTTGGTCAGTTTAAAAAAAGAAAAAATCTGCAGTCGTTGCAGCTCTTTGGCATGTAATGCGGGTGATAGAAGCAAATTGACAAAAATATCTACATCAAGTCTTAGCCACCAAGTGATTTTTCTCAATTATTTCCTTGCAAGATAAATATGGTTTTGTATGCAAAACTTGGTGTTGTATTTATCTCTGTAGACACAGTACATCGGTAAGATTTTAATTAAGAAGTTCTCTGGTTATCTCTTCAGCAATCTGTTTTGGAATAGGATTGTAACTGCTAGGTAATGAAGACTCTGTTTGTGATATTTCAACTCTAATTTAAAGTCAATGTTCATGTCTCAATCTTTGGCCTTCTCTCCCAGAACTTACCATCAGAAAGCTTACGACAAGCCTTTTAGATGAAGTTATTTTGACTTGTCAGTTCTGATAATGATAAACATAAGATCTTGGAGATTAGATTATAGCAACAGCAAAAGTTGGTGAACTGATACTTCTCATGGAGGAAAAAAATCCATAGATTTATTAAATTAAAAAAAATTATCAAAACACTCTCAGATTTTTTATTTGTGTAAAAATAAATAAGTGCAAGGTATATTTTACTATATTCAATAAATAATTACATGTAAATAGTAATTTAAATTAACTTTTAAAATTTTTATTAAATCACCTAACAAATATATGGGTAGAATATCAAGGTAAAATTTCAGTGACTTCTATGAATTTTTTTTTAATCGTCAGTAGTGTCATATACAAAGAATACTATAAGGACTTCACAGTGAAAATAAATGCATTCTTTCTTTTGGTAATCAGTACTTATGTGCTCTGGACGATACTAAATAGCAGTGAATAAAAATGAAGGCCATCTTTTTCTCAGGACAATTTGAAAAGTGATCCGAGAACCCCAAACCAGTGATGTAGCTCTGAGGCAGTCAATAGTGTTAAAACTACCAAGCACATGAATTGCATATCCATTTTGAATCTCTATTTATACCACAGAGGTGATCTGCAGTGCTCTTATAAATCCTGTTATCAGCACTACTAACAATATATCACATTGATGGGGTTGCAGCTTAAATGCTTGCATTTCTACTTCAAGTTGTGACTTCATTCAGGATAAGTTATAACCCAACTAATCGCCTCTTCTCTTTGACATCATTTTTCAACTCTGAATGAAAATGCTTATCTTCTTGTAACTGAACTGATGCTTGGATGGGTCAAAAAAAAAAAAAAGAAAACAGCTCATAGTATATATCAGCTCAGATGATGACTTTTTATGCTGCTGAAAGATAGTGAATCTAGGCAGAAGTTTTTAAAAATCAGTTTCAGTATTGTTCCTTCAATTGTCTGCCTCTCAATCTAATTTGCTTTTTGCTGCCAACAGCAGTACTTCTGTGTTTGTTTAGACTGTTCCCAGAAGAGCCCTACCCTCTGAAACCTTTTTTTAACATATAAACTTTACAAGGCAAGACAGATTGTTACAAGGGAATCATCAACTACTGTAATTTTTCTGTAGTTCCTTGGTATCCAATCAATGTAGCAATTATTCAAAGTCAGCACAATGCAGAGTTGTGGCTCTATGTACATAACTGTGTTGACTTAGGAGTGCGTGAGCCCCAGGACAATAAACCGAAACTATATATAGCTAGCGAAGTATATAAAATGGGTATCAAAAGAGATGGTCCTACATTCTAATGCCGCTCCTCATCCATCAGGTCACCTTGTGTAAATTCTCATGACTGTATGCAAACTGTTTTTCTTCTCATTTTTTCTATTTACTCCCAACCTTTGCAGAGGATTAGTGACTTTCCTGGTCTATCATGTGTAGCTTGAATTTTGATCGTTGCTGAGGACTTTCTGTAATATAATATTATCAYGGATTTTATGTCAATAAACTGATATTAAATTGCTCATGATGTTAAATATGCACTTAAGATTTTTTATTAATTTAATTTTTTTTAGATCTTTTGGCCTTTAACTGCATTTTACCAGTTAGTTCTACTGTGTGCTTCGTTTCCTAAGAAAAAGACCTCTTAAGGGCAATTTCCTCTCCGAAAGGATTTTTGATCTAAATAAATATTTCAGAGTATTTTCTTATTAAGCATGTCTTGAGATAATGCTACTCTACAAAAATCTCTTTTTATCTCTGAGTGAAAAATCTTTAAAGTAACTGTAGTACTGCAGTGATATCTCATTATTTGTTGTATGAGAAGAAAAACTATTTCTTTGCAATGAATAGATTCTTGTAGTAATCACGAACAGTAGGAGAACAACTACTCGCCTTCTTATGGCAGCATGTTACAAGATGGAAGAGTTTCTTAATTTCTTCTTGCACATTTTAGTTACTGCCTGATGTTGCTGTACCTCAGAATAAATGTTTCTGTTACTAATGGAAACACTAACAAAAGTGGACTCAATTCCCCTGACTCAAGTTATTTATACCAGTCTCTTAAAATTATGCATTGAATTCCTTATCATATGTCTTACGCTTTGGAAGAAGTTTATATATCTGCTCTAATTAACATTGATCTTGTTCCTGATGTACTGATCTCTCTGTGGAGTTCATAGTCTCCTGAGTTCTGTCCAGGGAATTAGAGGTGCGCATAGTCCGATTAAATTTTTAATCAGACCCTTAAGAATATATTTTCTCCTAATTCCCTTGCTACAAATTGGAGTTTAGTCTTGACCTAAAGAAGATAATATGGAAAAGTTGTACTGTAAAAGACAATGACTATATCTTTTCTGATTTTTGTTCTCTGAGATCCCAYGATCTCAGGATAGAATCAAGAAGTCTAAGTCTTCCATTATAAATTTCCATTCTGGATAAATGTAGTCAGCATAAATTGTGGAAGAACCAAATGTGAGTCAGTACCACTATGTGCAATAATACATATATATGTAAAAAACCCTCTCTTGCTTTGAAGTGTGTGCTGACATGCTTACATTGCATAGAAGCATGCATGCAGAGGGAAACACAGGGAAATCAATGAGCTGCCCTCAGTCAGCTTGATGGGTGCTGGTGCTAGGATTCGGAATGATGAGCGGTAACACATCAAGACAAGTAGTGTGTAAATATTTTTGTCAAGTGGGTTTCTGTTATTTACATTAAGTGCCAAAGAGAATGCTCAGAATAGTACATGGTACTTCTTTTTCTCTAAATATTTTCCGATTAATTGCACAAAGCCAACATTTATTTTGAATTTCATAAGTACAAGTACACTGCAGGACATTCAGTGTGGTGGGTTGACCCTGGCTGGATGCCAAGTGCCCACCAAAGCCACTCTGTCACTCCTCCCCGCTGTCCTGGACAGGGGAGAGAAAATATAATGAAAGGCTCATGAGTTAAGATAAGGACAGGGAGATCACTCACCAAATACTGTCAGGGGCAAAACAGGCTTGTCTTGGGGGAATTAGTTTAATTTATTACCAATCAAATCAGAGTAGGACAAYGAGAAATAAAGCCAAATCTTAAAATACCTTCCCCCCACCCCTCTCTTCTTCCTGGGCTCAACTTCACTCCCAACTTTCACTACCTCCTCCCCCACAGCGGCACAGGGGGATGGGGAGTGGGGTTTGCAGTCAGTTCATCACACTTTGTCTCTGCTGCTCCTTYCTCCTCAGGGGGAGGACTCCTCACACTCTTCCCCTGCTCTAGTGTGGGGTCCCTCCCACAAGAGACAGTCCTCCATGAACTTCTCCAACATGAATCCTTCCCACAAGCTGCAGTTCTTCACAAACTGCTCCAGCGTGGGTCCTTTCCACGGGGTGCAGTCCTTCAGGAACAGACTGCTCCAGCGTGGGTCCCCCACGGGGTCACAAGTCCTACCAGCAAACCTGCTCCAGCGTGGGCTCCTCTCCACAGGGCCACAGGACCTGCCAGGAGCCTGCTCCAGCACGGGCTTCCCATGGGGTCACAGCCTCCTTCGGGCATCCACCTGCTCCAGCATGGGGTCCTCCACAGGCTGCAGGTGGGTATCTGCTCCACCATTCACCTCCATGGGCTGCAGGAGGACAGCCTRCCTCACCATGGTCTTCACCACAGGCTGCAGGGGAATCTCTGCTCTGGTGCCTGGAGCACCTCCTCCCCTTCCTTCTTCACTCACCTCTGTGTCTGCAGAGTTGTTTCTCTCGCATACTCTCACTCTCTCCAGCTGCAATTGATGTTGTGCAGCAGATTTTTTTCCCCCTTCTTAAATATGTTACCACAGAGGCTTCACCACTGTCGCTGATGTGCTCAGCCTTGGCCAGCGGTGGGTCYRTCATGGAGCTGGCTGGCACTGGCTCTTTCGTACACAGAGGAAGCTTCTAGCAGCTTCTCACAGAAGCCACCCCTGTAGCCCCTCYGCCACCTTGCTACTCAAACCCAATACATGCAGGAGTAGAAGGAATATTACAGTGATCTAGGCATACCTCTAAGTGAAGCTATATCACTTCACTAATGAGGATTGTGTCCATGTTGCCACTACAAATGCTCATTTCTGTGGGGAAAGTGAAGTCAGCCCATTGAAAAACAGATTAAGACAAGACTCAAAAATGCTGAACATTGCCAGTGAACAGTGAAGTTGTGCATTGCTTGTAAAATGGACTCTGCAGCTCTGTGGTAGATGGCCAAGCTTCTTAGGCAGTGAGTGAATGTGGGGGTCACTTAGATGCCATAGGATGTGAATCATAATGGTCAGTATGCTGAACAGGATGATGTCTAACATGTCAAATAATAGGGGGGAAAAATTGATGCAAGATGCATTGTATGCCTTTTTTGGGCATCCAGCTTGAGGATGAAGGGAGTTAACTCAAATTTTTCAGGACAGACCCTTCTCCAGGATTTGTGCACCAAGACCYTTTTCAGACCTCAGGTATCCAGGTGATGTGCATCCATCCTTTCATTTATACATTGCTGTGGAGTTTGCATTCTTTCCTATCTTAGTCTCCACATGTTCTTTTGTCTGACAGTGTTCAAGCCAGCCTTTCCTAACCACCATGGTTTAGTTTGTTCTAGAAGGGGAGAACTTTTTGTCTTTTAGTTACTTCCACTGAAGCTGTTCAGCTTTGCATACAATTACAAGAGGACTGCTAAGTTGAATGGAATGCTTGGGTCACTAAGTGCAGATCCATAGATCTCTTGCGTTGTAGCCACAGCCACCTCACACTATCACTTGAAGTGGTTCAGCTTCCATCTCAAATCTGATTCGGTTTTTGATGTAAGAACTTCTACAGAAGTTCCAGCACCTCACTTGTCTGATGCTTGCAAAGTATTAAACATCTAGCCAAAGTATATTTTGGTGAACTGGACAAAGCAGAAGTAGTGAAGAGTGGATCTTTAGCTGTGCTGTGTTTAATGCTTGGACTTCTATAAGAGTGTAATAGCATACTCTGAGTAGGCCAGGCCTTAGGGCCATAGGGTAGATCTGGTTTTGAGATCCCAAAGGCATTTGGTGTGAAACTGATATGAAGATTGTCGTCGTGGTTTAAGCCCAGCTGGCAACTAAGCACCACACAGCCGCTCGCTCACTCTCCCCCGGGTGGGACGGGGGAGAGAATCGGAAGGGTAAAAGTGAGAAAACTCGTGGGTTGAGATAAAGACAGTTTAATAGGGAAAGCAAAAGCTGCGCACGCAAGCAAAGCAAAACAAGGAATTCCTTCACTACTTCCCATGGGCAGGCAGGTGCTCAGCCATCCTCAGGAAAGCAGGGCTCCATGACGCATAACGGTTACTTGGGAAGACAARCGCCATCACTCCGAACGTCCCCCACTTCCTTCTTTTTCCCCCAGCCTTATATGCTGAGCATGACGTCATATGGTATGGAATACCCCATTGGCCAGCTGGCCTARCTGTCCCGACTATGCTCCCTCCCAGCTTCTTGTGCACCTCACAGAGCATGTGAGCTGAAAAGTCCTTGGGAAGTAGGTTACCTAGCAACAACTAAAAACATYAGTGTGTTATCAACATTCTTCTTATACTAAATCCAAAACATAGCACTATACCAACTACTAGAAAGAAAATTAATTCTATCCTGGCCAAAACCAGGACAAGATGCTCAGTGCTAACTGTCCTAATATGCTGCTGGACATGATGCAAACAAACATGCAGGTGAGACACATTGAACTTAAGCGGTCCTGGGTAACCTGCTCTAGCTGAACCTGCTTGAGCTGGGAGGGTGGACTAGATGTTTTCAAGAGGTCCCTTCCAACCTAAATGATTTTGTGATTCTTCTAAACAAATCCAGGAAGGAATTTTGTCAACATCTATTTTAGCATGGGCTGAATCTTCCTCTAGAAAATCGTGCCTCAGAATTCCTGCAAATACTAGATTAGATATCTAACTCTGAGACAAATACCATATCAGAGAAGTATGCTGATTAAATGTGTTTGAGGCACTGTGGTCTTTTAGATGTTAGCACTTAAACTTTGTTTTGTGAAGGAAGGGGTCTTCTGCTTTCAATGTGTGTTGTTCTAAAGGCAGAATAAATTGGAGCTGCTATTATTTCTGCAGAGTAAAAAGCTGTTTTGGCTCTTCTACTGTACTTTTAACTCAGTGTTTTTTATTTTAAAATATTTTACTGTCTGCTACTTCGTAATATATACTGCAGCCCTTAGGTAACTGAAGGATAACAGAGAAAATGATTTATTAGACTGAGAAATATTACTACTATACAAAGGCAACCAGCTGGTTTAAATAAGTGTATGATGTTACTTAGGAGGCAAACTTTCATTATATGTATAATGATAGCAAAAGATCCATTATAGACTTGTGGGTTAATGAAGTATATATGAATATTTCTATTACTAGGCTGCAGCCCAGTAGATCGCTCGCTCAGTCCTCACTAAAAGTAACGTTACAGTGGTAATGGCAGAGATGAGTGAATTAGACAAAAGACAGATTGACTCATGTCTTCAGTCCATTTTTGAATCAAACTTTGAATAATGCCCTACTTTTTACTGTTAAAAATGACCAAATGTCTCTCTCTGGTGGGAATATTAAAATCTATGCCCCCTTTATTTTCAGTATCCTTTCCATATTTGATGATCTTAGGTTGTAATGATGACATAGAGGACTGCATTAGCTAATGATRAAGCAGGTACCTATTATCTCCGTGGAACGTTAACTGAAATCAGAAACATRGTCTCCTCATAGGCTCTTGGGTTTGGGTTTTTTTTAAATAGTTTTCCAGAGCTGCAATAAAAGGTGTTAAGTCCAGGATTTCCCTTCCAAAATTGTTACAGTATACSAGTGTCTCTCTCTAAAATTTTGTGTCTCTGAGTTTATTTTGTTCTTGGATAATTAACAGTACCTTAATGTATGCTTTAAAGTGAAAGTAAAGGAATGTAAGAACAGAGAAACCGGCACTATGAGCCTTACTTCTTGTATAAGCCTTTCCTCTTCTCCCAGCTTTCCAAACTTTCTCACCCTGGCAGATATACAAATGATGCTAAACCCTATCATGAAGATTAATCTGACTGGATGATTTCTCAACCCTATAACAGAGGGCAGCTTCTGAAAGATACTGATAACATTAGGAAGGTGATRCCAAGATGGATGTGCATGAACTGAGTTAAATACAGAGCCTTATTATAAGAAACTTCACCAAAACCTCTATGAACCATAGTCTACCTTCATGTGATAAAGCTCAAAGTAATTGTGAAGTTGTACAGGACTCTTGAAAAATGAGAGTTGTAAGTGAATACACAGTGCGTTTAGTGATTTTGCTATCTAGTTCTTCGTAATGTTGATATCAGGTTTCATTATGACCCAGTWAAAGATAATAGAAGAGTCATTTTCTTTAGTGATTTTTTAAATTATTTTTTTATTTAAGTCTTAGCATTTATCCTCTGCTCTACCCAATATGACAAACTTAAAAGGTGTTGAAAAAAGGTGAAACACAGAAGAGCAATCACACATGTGAAGACATTCAGATATTAAAATACAGCTTGAAAGAGACTGAAAATGATATCAAAGGTTAAGAAATCACAACAATAAAATACATCGCACTCCAAAACTGAATGGAAGCCATGAAGTTTTAATTGCTCATGTCTAGGAAAAGAAATGAACAGAAACTATTAAGGCTAGAAATAGCAGTGGACTGTCATAAAGGGTCTAAGTATTTAGAGGTTCATCATGAGATCCTTAAAATGGAATATACCTCATATTCCAGAGGTGACTTTGAACTAAAGTCAAGCAGAAACCTTTTCTAGCAAAGCAATATGCAGTATACCTTTGGACTTGCATTTACTATTGTAATTTTTATTTTTCTGTTTTGGGGGTCTTGTTTTTTAAGTTAGATGACTGCACATTTTGGAGGCAACTTGTTAGAACTGAAAGGAGCAGGAAGTATTACTAAAATGCCTTTAGCAAACAACACACAGCAGGTGAGGATAATCCATCCATCCATTCATCATTTCAATACCATGTCTAATGGTATTGTCTAGCTCTTCAAGCTGTTTGACAAGCAAACAATRTATCAGCTTCTCAGCCTAGGCATTTTCAAAGAAAATTTTCTAACCCCATAAACAATATCCATAGTGGAAAATCATCAGATTCAATAACATTAGAGTACTGAGGGAGCTGGCGGAGGAGCTTGCCAAGCCGCTCTCCATCATTTATCACCAGTCCTGGTTAACGGGGGAGGTCCCGGATGACTGGAGGCTTGCCAATGTGACGCCCATCTACAAGAAGGGCTGGAGGGAGGATCCGGGGAACTACAGGCCTGTCAGCCTGACCTCGGTGCCGGGGAAGATCATGGAGCGGTTCATCTTGAGGGCGCTC
>JASVER010000005.1:12236688-12437254 GCA_030449065.1 Oceanodroma leucorhoa
GCTTCGGGACATGGTTTAGTGGACATAGGTACTGGGTTGATGGTTGGACATGATGATCTTAGAGGTCTTTTCCAACCTTAATGATTCTATGATTCTATGATTCTATTTCTGTCATGATTTTGAGGCAACAAGAGTTGCAGAAAAGAACTGGAAACATGTTTTAGCTGATATTTTGCAAGCAGTCATTTTAAAAACGTCCCTTCGTAAGTATTTTTTCTTCACATTTTTTTCAAGAAAATAGCACYTAAAAAGCAAATTGTCTCCAACTTGAAATGGGAGTGTCATTGTTTTTGCTTATAATTGAGAAAGTGACTTATTTTTGGTTTTGTTTTCCAAAACATTGAGAGAGAGAGCTAATGTCTACTTCATCCGAAGAACAAACAATGACATAGTATTACTAGAAGAATCAATGAACCACCACRAAGGCTATTACATTGAGTCTAAACTGTCTGCTGGTATTGATTTTTGAGAGGACATSAGCCTTACAAGTACTAGGTAATGGTGTCAATTGTATTGATAAGGAGAGCAGTACAGTATCATGGTCATATAAACCAGAGAATTCACCAGCTACCAGAAATGTGAACTATAATCACAGTAGAGCTCTATCTTTATTAAACTTTTAATCATTGTCTTAGTAACAGCTTTGTAGATTCATTTTTAAACCTTTGTAACTTCTGTTCATAGCTTCTTATAACTAGAAGCTGCTTACTTAATGTCCAGCATATAGAGAATTTAGGTATCTGTAACCTTTTTCTGCAGCTTCCATCCTTCTCTCAGGGAGAGGAAATAGGACCCTTTGGCAATCCTATTGACAGGGAAATATGCATGGTTTCATGTGTCACTGTAAGTGAACTGATTTTGCACACTGAAATTTTTGCCCAGCTAGAGGTGAGGTTCATCCTCAATTCTGTGTATCGATTTCCTGCCCTTGTGAAAGAAATCAGTGAAATCACATCAGTCTATTACAGAAAACAGGACTTGAAACAGAGACCTTGCTCAAAGGCAGGATCAACTGTATTTGTGATAGGCATTTGTCTAACTTCCTCCTGAAAATATCCAGTGACGCAGATTCCACAGTCTCTTCTAATATGTAATTTTCCTTACTACCAAAAAGCTTTTTCTTACTATTGAAAAGCTTTCAATATCCAACTAAACCTTCCTCCCTACAGTTTAATGGAAGAGTTTCTCCACTCTGATTTCTCATGCTTGCATATCTGAAAGCCACTATTAAGGTTGTACCTTCAAAGAGAGCTTAGTCTTCTGTAACTAAAATTTCAAAATTCTTTCAGTTTGTTCTCATAGGTTATGTATTCTGCGTCATTGATCATTCTCRCTACTCATCTGTCCTACCACCTCTTGATTTGTATCCTTCAGTTGCTGTGGCCAGACTGGAAATTGTGTTAGTCTATGCTTGTAAGCCTCCAGCTGAATAGAAGGAGAGTTATTTCACACTTTAAAATGATGTTTCTATTTGTGTGTATGTATTTTAGCAGCCTGGTGTTCTTGATTCATGATCGCATTCGTGATTCACTGTATCTCCCTTGCTTCCACAGGGTGTGGTGTGGAATTTTGCCTCTGTCCTTAGTAAACTGCTTCTTCTTCTGGGTACCTTCTCCCATTGTATTGTCTGGTTTGAATCCTAATTGACCCTGTTGTCTGATGTGCTTGCTGCTGCTTTCAGCTTGCAAATTTAATGCATGTACTCTTCCATCCAAATCATTAAAGAACATGTTGAATAGTAYCAGAAGCAGGACAGACTCCTGCAAAACCTTGCTTTGTGTGTTCCCCCATTTGATAGTGAACTAGTGATGACTCTTCCTGGGCAATATTTTCATTCCAGCTATTTTACCTTATCTTATTGTATGAGCATGTTATGTTAAATAAATGTCAAAAATCTGGATAAAGCCAAAATACCTTCCTCCTACTGCATCTGCCCCTCTACCAAATCCTCTAACTCTCCCACAGAAAGAAATGAGATCAATTGAACAGATTTTATCTTTGATAATGCCCATCACTCTTTTCCTTCTATGTGCTTACAAATTATTTTTAGATTTTTTTTGAAATATTTTTCCAACTGGTTTATAATTCTCTTGCTCTTACCCACTTCTGTTGCATTTTAAGGGTAGCCCAAGTCATTTTCTGATCTTCTGGACCTCTCTTGCCCTTTACTAGTTTTCAAAAGTAAAAGTGAGATTGGCTCCTCTACTTCTTAGTGTTGTAAGCTGAATTTCGTCAGCAATTTGTAATCAACTGAGAATCACTAGCCAATTCTATCCCGTTTATAACCTGATTCTTGCCCACTACTGATGCTAGTTGTCAGAAAATTCAATCTTTAACAGATATTCGGTGGAAGCTGATATTAATAAATAAAGGTTTCACATTCTTGGTATTGTCTATCAATTACATTTGCTTCTCATTTAATTTCGTGCTTGCTACTGATGTGTTTGTAGAATATTTTTCCTGCTACCCTTTGTGTCTCTTGCTTTTTCTAGCTGATTTTGTGTAATAGCTTGTGATGCTTCTTCTCTTACAGTAGAGAGCAAGCTTTAGTCAGAGATTTGTACTTCTCCTGTGGTCTGCATTCATGTTACAGAATCCTCTGGTTGTGTGGTGCAGGATTCCTGATGGGGTATCACTCCAGCAGCTGGAGAAGCTAGTAGTCTCACTAGAGGGCACAGTATCTTGGCATTCACTCCTTCAGTGCAGTACAGTCCCAGTGGGGCTTACCTGGCTGCAATGGAGAAGAAAAACAAATATCTCTAGCAGAAAAGAGTGCTTTTTGTTGCTACACATAGAAAAAACAGAAAGAGAGAAAATGAAATAAGAAAATAAACTCACGGAGAAAGATGAATTCTTGCCTTTAATTGATCCCACTGAATCCATTTGTCTAGTTATTTAGAAATCTTCACCTATTGATGCTCCCCAGGTAATCATTCAGCAATAAGCATTAACTCTTCAGTGCATGCCGATACTAGTAGGGTACTTTCTATTTTCCAAGCCTGTGCTGCTTCAGATAATTCTGAGCAGCCCCATTAGTATCTGTGAAACTGTATGAGAAATCCTTTTTGAAAAAGGGATGCAAAAATGATAGCTTTTATGACCTCCTTCAGAGATATTTTTCAACTGTATTGATTCCATTCAGTGACTGAATTAGCTGACAATATGTAGCTTTATTCACACTAATTTATGATTTGAAAATCTTAGCATGAAATTATGAATAGTGTATTTCTTCAGTATGAGTAAATGCTTATGCTTTCAGCACTGAGATACATTTGTTATGTTAAATAAAATATATTTAATAAGCTCAACAGCCACTTTATCACTAAATAAACACAGAAATATTTTCAACACCCAGCTGTTCATAAAAATGTAGCCAGAAAAAGAAGTGCATAGTGAAAGAAAAGCTTTGTGCGTTAAAATTCAGCAGTATGAAATCCTCAAGATATAATCTTTATTTGTTATAGCATTCCTGTAAATTTATGAACCCTGAAGTTGTATAATTTTAGTCTTTATGTATTCCCAGAATGCAAAATTGGTCAAAGATGACCTGTTTATTATAGAAACCAAGGTAATGGGAGGAGAAAAAAGATAAAATCTGATTGTGTGAGTAGTGCTGGGTTTTTGTACTGTTGAAAGCTGTACTGTTTGTAACACTACCTAGTACTGAAGTATTTTTCACATTTCATCTGTCATCAAAGCAAATATATTCTTGAGTTTTTCCAGTGCTTCAGCCAATATAACATACTCCCAAAAGAGACGGATTTGCTTTGAGGACCATCAGAAAATTCGGTGTTTATTTGACAAGACTTTCTAAATGCATACAGTCCTGGAACTGAGTATTCTTTCATATCAGAGAATATGAACTTAAAACATTAAGGAGAGACATAAGAGGAAAAGAGTTCATGGAGGTAATGTTTGCTTGCAGCAGAAATGGCCAGAGCAGTGACAGCTTTGAGTAGCAGCTGTTTAAACCACTGCTCCCTGTATCACTAGCAGTTCTGCCAGGGAGACCTCACTCTGAATTTGTTGGTAGTGAAATCATTGCAGTGCATCTTTACTTTTGCCACAAGCCCTGTGGAAACTCTAGTGCAATTTCAACTTACTGCCTGTCCTTGGGGGCAAAGAGCGAATACTTTGATCTCCAACACTGCCAAGCACTAATCTTCAAACTGCCTCCTGGTGGTGTTTCAACGGACACGTGGTGCTTGGGAGTGCATTGGGGATGGATGGGTGGCTAGTCCTCCCTCCTTCACCCCAGTAGAAGTATGATGTTGGAACGGGAATAGAAATTACATGAATGTTTTCAGCTTTGTCTTGCTAGCATTGCCCTTGCTGCTTTGCCAAAAGCACTAACACTCATTTCTTCTCAGAGGTGTACAGCTAAAGTGATGAGTATGTCTTTTTAGGATTTGTAATAAGAAAAAAGAAATGTTTACTGTGTAGTTTGAATCATGTGGATAAAGCAGAGAGGATTTGGTCCTTAATAAAGAGTTACACTGTAAAGAGATAAGATTCTACACTGATTTTTATCAAATCATTACAAAATTGCTTTGTAAAATAAATATGTTTCTGACTTGTTACTTCTCGGGCCTCCATCATCAGAATATCTCCCAAGCATCTACACAAAGTATGGCTACTAAGGTAGCTTTAATGTGTATGGCTTCAGTACTTGCAGCAGAACCGATGCCTCACAACTGTGATTTCAGTCACTGCAATGCAAAATTTATAGTTGCTGGCTCCTGGTCTCCTTTCTCTGGAGCTCCTGGGCGGTATAAAAAGTGGATGCRTCAGCCTGCCAGCTGGGGCATACTAGTGTGTGTGTGAAAAAACTATTATAAAAGAAGTAGTGAAGACATGAAGTGTTCAGTTGTGGTTGTGGAGATTTTAATACTTGTTTTAGTCTTCTGTCTGGATCAAGTTTATCGTTGTATTTCACTGCCGGGTTGTGATGTTGGTTTTTTGTTTTGTTTTGGTTTTTTTGTTGTTGTTTTGTTTTGTTTTGTTTTGCCTTTTCCTGCAAAAATTGGGGATACACTGTCAGTGGGATTTGGTACTTTAAAAAAAATAATATCAGGCATGACAGACCCTGTTTTTTTTTCCTGGACTCTGTACTTGTCTGACAAATAGGCAAATTAAAAGATGAAGCTAAAAGTAATGCTAAAAGAGAGGCACAAAGACTGTATAGTAATTAAATTTTAGTTAGATCCTGAGGGCAAAGTAGAGCCAAGTGTGTTTTGTTCTATACTTTGACATATGCAATCCACCTCTGTAATTGTTTAAATACTGTAAAAAGGACTTAACAAATGAGGAACTAAAAATGCTTATCACTTCCTCCCCCTTCAGCCCTAGAAGGCTAAAAAAAAAAAGAAAAAGTAGTGCTTTGTTTATTTTTTCCATAAATATGAATAAAGCAAAAAAAAGTTAACAATGATTTTAGTTGTTCTAAATGTTTGAATAAACAGACAATGTTTATAATCGCTCCTGCTTTGCATTTGAAGTTTGACTGAATTTAACCTTGYTAAAAAGAAGGGGGAAAAAATCCTCAATCCAACTCCTCACGGACCTTGATTTCTTCTCTCCCCACTGCCTGTTGCCTGTAATGCTGCTGTTCAGGCTGTATTTTAAGCTTGAGCCTGCAGAGCTGCCATTCAAACTTAGCATTTACCAATGGTTACCACAGAGTGGTATCTCAGACACCTTCTGAGTTTTCCTATGCTTATCTCAAATACCTCTCAGCATGAGTAAATTATAACTTTTAATGGTGAAACTAGAGTTCAGCTTGAAAGGTGAAGCTGGCAATTTATATGAAAGTTGCTTAGTAATTTTTGTGGATTCTGATTGGCTCGGGCTATTTCACATGATCAAACAGGACAATCTTTCTCAGTAGAAATAACTTTCAAAGAGTTTTGCAGAGGCACAAGATGTATTTCAGCTGAGCTGTCTTATCCAGCTGGGAAAAAAGAACAGCTCTCTATTTATTTGAATCTGGTCATCTGTTTGAACATGATCTCCTTTTATTATCTGCTGCAGTTCTCATGGGGACATTTAATTTATTAATAAATTTAAGTATTTTCATTATCTTCTGATTTTCATACGGAAAATGTTTGTTTTACTGAAAATTGAGTTTCCTGCTCATGGAATGGATTGAGGAAGGCTGTATAGTGTGCTTATGAAGGGAGACGTTAAGAATATAAATCTGGAAAAAGCTTAAGCCTTCATCATATTCCTCTGCTCTGACTTCAGATGGGGACAGTTTTAGATTGCAGTGAGGTCCATGCTGTCATTCTCACTTCAGTTTTGTGGCTGCATTATTTTTTTTTTTTTGATAGCCTGAAGCAAAGATCAAATGCCTTTTCATTTTGATAAATTTTATCTTGAGATTTCGGTGTTGAAAAATATCTAATTTTTCTAATTTTTATCTAATCACAACATATGCACCCTTGATACTGTCATGCAATTAAGACAGAGTTTTAAATTGCTAAATGGTTTTAGGTTGTGTAAGGTGTTATGCTCTTATGMCTTCAATTTCTGTCATGGCATTATAGGAGCAATGGTATAGCAAAGGTGGCTAAGTGGAGGTTTTTAGTAAGCAGATATATAGCTGTTTATGATAAAGTATATTTCCCAGCCAATACAGCCGCCTCCTGGGATGCATTAASTCTCATGACTTCTGAGAAGTTTGCAGCAATATTCTACCCTTAAAACTGTTTGTTCTTTTAGATTTTCTGACTCTTGTCTTAGCATAATGTTTTTCTCTAAAACTGTGCAGAGGTTACCGTGGTCTGATTGTTATGGACTTCGACTTAGGGCTGTGTCTAATTTCAGATCAGTCTCAGCTGTGTTCCTGACACAGGGATCTTTACTGAATGAACCAAATTGTGCCACTTTCCAAACAGGAGAGATTTCAGAATATTTTCTTGAAGAAGCTTTCCATTTGTGACCAGCTGTGTCCTCTGATTTACTCTCACTACCAGGAAATAAAGATGGCAGAGAGCAACTCCCTCTTTTCCTTTATGTCAAAGGGCTTTCTTAAYCCATGAGGAGTTCTCTGGCCACTTGTGCCCTTTTAGTATAGACTCTGGCATGGCAAGGAGTCTGTAATATCTATAGATAATTTTGGCTATATGTTACGGGTCAGTGGTTATTCGTGTCTTTACAAGCACAGGGGCTGCTTGACACAAATGGTGGAAAAGTGCTTTCTGGAAATGGAGGGCCAAAGATGAATTTGGTTTGTTGACATTAGTTTGCTTTGCTTTTGCCATGTGCAGGCTCCTTCCAAGTACAAAAGTACACTTTCATTTCAGCAGAAACTGATCTTTGTTTCTGTACTAGAACAGATGAAGATATTCAAAGTATCTCAGTAAAATGATGAAAACAAATAGTGCCTTTTATTTCCTGGTGATAAAGTGTGATCTGAATTAGGATCACCATTAAAAATACATAATTAGTGCAACAATTAGAATTGAGAGCAACAGATGGCTTATTACTTAAAATCCTGTTTCACAAATCAGACTGTGAGTGTTAAAAGGCACTAATTGCYACACTTTAATGTTATTTGGCTGTAAAATCTGTTTAAAGTCACAATCTTGTTAACAGTATCTGGAGAGATGGTTATGAATTAAGAAGAAAAGGGAAAGATATGCATATTGTTTTAAATATACATGCAATTGCTTCTGTACTCTAATCATAGCATAGTATGTAGAATTATATAGTCAGAAGTGGGGTTGATACTTCATGTCTTCTCCAGTAACCCACAATCTCCATCAGTTATGAATGCAGTTCTAAAGAGTTGCCTAACAAAATAGTCCTGGGGTTGAGCGGACAGATGGACAAGACTAACAGGGAATCAGTACTGGTACTGCAGCGACGTGGTTGATCTGCCAGCCACTGATCCCCTCTCTTCTGAGAGACAGACACACCTGTATCTTGGCCAGGTGTGTCTGGGATATAGAATACCCCAGTTTACTTCCTTACTCCAAAATAAGGTCGTATGTCCTCCCAATTATTTGTCTTATTTTTAGTAACTACGCAGTTGTAGTTACTAGAAATAACTGTGGCACTGCTGGCTCTAAAGTGTGTGTGTGTATCTTAAGACTTTCACTGGAACTGCTATTGTGGACCGAGAAAAATTTCCTGACAGGTGATAAATCATTATTTTCTAATCAAATTATATTGGAATTTCCCCCCCCCCCCATCTGTAACAAATAACTGTGGGGATATTTTTTGTAAGATCATCTGAATTTTTTTAATCTTTTCCATTTTTTGTGATCAAATGTCATTGAAGCTTATGTTTTCATCTCCAACTTCTTTGTGTCTGAAGAGTATTCTTTACAGGGCCATAAAAATTATAAAACTATTAATATTTTAGTAAATGTAACAGCATAGGATTTTTAAACATATCTCTCTAATAAGCAAAAAACCCCTACAAATACTGCAATACTTTAATTCATTATAAGTGAAGCCATAAACTATCCATCAGAGAAGAGTTCAAGAAAAAAATGAAATTCAGCTTTTTGTAGCATGTGGTCTCGGTTTACTCTTGCAGGGTACCCAGCAGTATTCACTCTCACAGTGGGAGCCAGGGAGAAACTGCAATTGCATAGTTACTAAAAATAAGATAATCACTTCCCTGCCAACCCCCCCTTTTGTGTTTTGAATTAAATTACTTGGCTGTATGATTACGGAAACTGGACATCAGTAAGATTTTTTGTGTTCATAGCCATGAAAAAGAATATTGCAGAGAGCTCAGTAGAAGAAGAAATATTTGAAGCTCATACATGGAGAAAAAACTCCTCTCTTTGCCGATAAACTCAGAATTAATTCTACTCTACCCCTTCTGGATAATGTCTTTGATTCTCAGAGGATTGTGTATAAGAAACAAAAGGCAGAACCTGGCCATAAGATTTTTCTATTTTTGTCTCCCCTTCTCATTTTGGTGCCCAGTTGCTCTGCATTTTGGAAAGTGAAAGATGTGATGTGTTGAAACATGAGCTAGTTCTTGTCTAGGATGTGCTTAGCCAGGTCTGTCCACAAGGAATTGAATTGTCAGTAACTGAACAGCGGTTCAAACCGCTGTGCAAGAGTTAAACATTTTACTGTTGCTTTTACAGTCAAGAGAGGCATTGCTGTGTTCACTCTTAGCTCTAGTTCTAGTTCTTAAAGTAGGAAATGTGAAATCTGGCAGTAGGTGGTACTAGTTAACCTTTGCCTTCATGCTTATTTGCTAAAGGCATCCAAGAGTGCTCGAGTGGAGCAGCTGCGGGGCTGGCTAAGACAGAGCCAGGAGGGGTCTTGACTCAACGTGTGCAAGGGGCTGGGCAACAGGCTGCTGGCCGGTGGCGGCGGCAGCAAAATGACTGTTCTCTATGCCAGGCCCAGGAAAATCAAGCTACCTGCTACTGCGGCCTCTGGGAGGAGGGTAAGGGAGGTAGATCAGTGATCATTTCTCAGCAAACTTTTAATCCAGTGTGCTGGCTGCTGTCGTTCCCAATCCTCCTCAGCCTTCTCTAGTAGTGATGGCAGCAGCAAGCCCAACCTCCTAACTCCTGGCKTTTCTTCTTCTTCTCTTAGTTTCAGCCTCTCATTCCTGGGGTAACATGATTATGCTGCAAATAAGTCTCGCGAGCTTTGGCTCAAGGTTTCCTGAATTACGATCCCAGGTTTTTATTAGACTTGCAGTATGTGGGAAGAAAATTTTTTCCTGTTTGCTTCACTTTCTCTATTGTGTAAGATAATATTGACTACCTGTACTCACTTTGCTGTGGGTCTGTGCAAAGTATTTTATATGCCTTATGGAAACACTGGAACTTAGATCTCATCTAAGCATCTAAATAATTATCTTTTAAAAAGAGTCCTGCCAATAAATAAAGCATTGGTCATTTACTGAAGAAAACTGTGTTTAAAATGGAGTAAAATAATCTGTTCTAACATTGGTGAGGTGGCATTTTTATTATTCCTGTGTGTTTTCTACAAAACCTTATTTTTCAAAAGAATAATGTCAGCAGGTGTTTTATTGGTAGAGAATCATACAGATGAAACAGACTGKTTTTTTTCAGCTTAAAAACATATGGTGAGTGTAATTTAAATCCTATGAAAATCTATTTGCATATGGAGCCTGGCTTGATTTACAGGATGCATTCTGTAGCTGCTTTACAAAATTTGTACTCATTTTACATGGTTAATGGCCATATGCTTCTGCTGCATTTTGAGATTATGTGGACTCCTTCTGGTGGCTAACTGAACACCTGAAATTTCTTGTTACTTGATAATTAAGGATTCTTTGTAGACTAATCAATGAGATGTCTGACTGATAGAGTGTGGGTTCAAAGAGAAAGGAGGATAGCTTTTCAGTAAATGTCTTACTATTTATATGACTCTTCAATGGGAGTGACATGAATGCATGAGTGAATTCTTSCCATTTAACTGATTTTCCAAGTAAAATGAAGAGCGACATGGTGTCTGATCACAATAAAGGCATGTACAAATAAAAAAAAAAGTGAAGTGCTTATTGAAAGGATAATAGCCTATGGAGTTAGAGAAATGTTSTGATTACAGATGAAAAAATAAGAGTATCTTTCACCAGCCCAGGATATATAAACTGAAGGGTGGTGTTGGATTTGGCCTGTTGTGAAATATGAATGCCTATGGAATTGCAGTCAGTAAATGAAAATGGATATACCTATTTCTGATCTTGATATTTTGTTCGCAAGTTTCAACTCATTAGTCTGACAGTAAAGCAGAGTTAAATTTATTAACCTTCCTTATAATGTGTTCAGAAGTGAATAATCTGCACTGATTTTATAGATTGTACAGAAAGGCTGAGCAATTGTTCATTTGAACGTACTTCTGACAGGTAAGCCGGAGGAAACTAGATGTCTTCTACTGTGTTTTCTTTGAGCTGGTGAGTTCTGTATAAATCTTCAGATCAGCCAAACACTGAAGCAGAAATTGCTACATATARAAAATGCTTATTTGAATGGTAATACAGTGAAAATGACAAATTTCCTCTAAAGGTTTTAGTTAAGATTTTTTTGAAATAATATAAAATTTTTCTCATGGCTATTCAATATTTTCTGAGAGGTTAGTTGTCATGTCCTTCAAGCATATGCTACAAAGGAGCAAGAAAAGCAACTCAATGTTAGTTAATTTAAAAGCTTATTATCAAAATCAGTAATGTAAAATAGTAGCCAAGATATAATGTAAACATTCACTAAAGTGTAAACTATTAATTAAGTATAAAATAGACATTCATTTTACAACTTTGTGGTGTTTGCAGCTTTCAGGCGCTAGCTACCACCATGCTGTATTTGTCAGTCTGACCCTTATTATGAAGAATATCCAAACCAGTAGAAAAAAGGTCTTGTCAGGGTTTGTTAGTACAGCTATCTCAACAATACAGGAAAGAAAAGTAAAGCTGAAGTCAGTATGGTGGAGGACACAATCATCGACTTCAGGTAACTCTTTACTGGAAACATACTGAATGATTATATTTTACAGAGTGGCCTGTATTGCTGTCAGGAGTTTTCCRCAGCTGGGAGTTTTTCTTTCACTAGCTAGCAGGACCAAGGCTTTATTTTACAGGTGTAATCTGTTGTCCAGTGTTGTACTGTTACTGCTTGTGTTATGGTTTAACTTCTGCCAAGGAATGTAGAATGATTGTTGCTATTTGATCTGTTCCCGCTGGCCTAAGACTATAGCCTGCTTTACGGACAGTATTCTTAGTGAGGTGGTAAGCTCTCTGAGGATGGTTCCTGTAGCGTATTGGCTTTTTGGGTTGGGGGCAGGAGGAGGTGTCTAAGAGAGTAATTTGACTTGAAAACTAGAGATTGTGCTTGTCTCTCCTGTTGATGCTATTTCACCTGAAACAAAAAATTACTTATAGAACAGAGCGAAAGCATGTGAGAATGACCATAATAGTATGGTTAAATCACTCATCCAGGTGGTAAGGTACCCAGATTCTTTATTCAGAAGAACACTTATAGATATCTCTACAGTTTTGATAGATTTTGAGAAAGATGTTTACTGCAGGATAGTCTAAAGGAGCTATACTGAAATGTTCTTTTGGAGAGTGGAGGATAATTTGAAATTGGATCTTTGCATATCTTACAAGAATTTAATTTTCAGTCTCAAAAACAACTGGTGTTGAGGAGAAAAAAATCTAAAAAGTTTTCATTTTGGATTTATCTTTTAACTAATTTCTATTATTTTTCTGTTTGGATACCAAACGGATAAGATTTATATGCATGTATTGTTAACTGTGAGCAGATATCTCTGTAAACAGGGTACAGTCCACAATGGGTCTCTGTAGCAGAGGTACTCAGGGGACAAATTTCCACAGTGACAAAATCTATGTCTGCAAGCACAAGACCAAACCTGTGAACAGAGGTCAGCTGCAAGAAGAAGCCTGATGACATTAGAGGACTAATATAACTATCAATCACACATATAGGTATGGCCCCAAAAGATTGATTATTTATCAGCTTTGCCTTACAAGTCTGTCAGTGTGGCCATTGGACTGAGAGAGAAAAATTCTCTCATATCCCAGCTGCATAACTGTTATCAACTTGACATTGAAGACTTTAAAGTAAACCAACAGGTATCTTTAATCTCTTTGTGGACATATATTTGCTTTTTGATGGGCTCAGCATTTCAACACTTCCTTTCAAGTAGGCTTTTAAAAGCATTTAACATAGTGTTAATGTGTATTCATTCATACAGGTAAGCTGGTATTTACAAACTTTTTTACTAAAAAGATGTAGAAAAGAGTTATTTTGATACAGGAAAGGCAGCATGCCTCAGAAATCATGGATGGTTTATTCAGGTATCTCTATGAAAGAAAGCATGCATCTGCCCTCATTCAACCCTCCCTCTGTCCCCCTTTCTTCTCCCCGTAGACATACATAGAAATGTTGTTTCTGTGGTATTGTGAAAAATAAATTAACAAACAGGAAGCTTAGGCAGTTTCTGAACCTAGATGCTCCCTTTCCCACCTCAAATTAGAGATTCAAAACATCATTCCTGTATACAGATCTCGTTTACATGAGGAACTGTCTTACGATTCTAATTTTTGTCCTTCACATCTTTAATCAGTGTCACAACCACTCCCTTGCTRTCTTGGTGTGGATTGCCGTGTTTTCAAGTAGAGACTCTTCATACTATGCATACAGTGCCCAGCACAGTGGGACCTCATTGTTTTTTGATGGATACTGTTGTAGCACAAATAGTAAATGGTTGTGAGAACATGTATTTTCTATGCAATTAATTTGATTTTATAGTCTTTTAAACRTTGGCTCATGCTATAAAGATTCAGTGATACTTGAGAAAATATGGGAGAACTCTTATGCAAACAATTTAATAAACTGCATATCTTATTTACATAGATGTCCGGTTCAGTCTTGCGTATAATGGTTCAGACTCATTATTGCATTCCTGAGTGGATGCTTAAAGAAGAAAAAAGCTGTCAAACCACTGGAATGAACTGGAATACAATTAATTTTGGATCTTCCCTTTCTGTAGTTCTGTAGTGTAGTTAATGCTTTCTGAATGCCAACAGAAATTGTCCCTGCTGARAGTGAAATTGGTAGCAAATGTAGAATACACTATGTATTTTTTTCTTGTTTTCCTTCCTTGCTGATGTGCAGAAATATTTAGCATAGGGAAGAATAAAGTCTGGTTTATCTGATGCAGTTTTGTGATTGTATGCAATGAAGGCACTAGTAGAAAAATGTAAGTGATAGGAAGTGTTTTATTTATCCCGTTTATGAAGATGAATTTCACAATCATGCTTCTTAAATATTAAAAAATCAGTTTTTACGTGCCAAGGAAATATGCACTTGTAAAGTACATAAAAACACTGCAAAACAGCTATGCTTAATTTAAAGTACATCTGTCATGGAAACAGTGTCAATTTGTGCTCCTCCTCCAACCCCCAAATGGACCTGAGACTTATTAAACCAACATTGATTTTTGGCTTTTTGAAAGTGATGTGATTACCAGATACTTCCACTTTTCGGGTGTCCTGCTTGAAAGTCCTTGTAGAGCCAGGTTTGACAAGGCTGTCTGTTCAGCATTCTCTGAAGGTGAGATCCACTTAGATACTCTCAAATTGCTCACTGAATTGCTCAGAATGACTAGTCAGTTCTTAAACATGATGGCCATGGCCTTGCACTTTATTTGAAGTTAGGCCAAATACCAGTAGGAAGTGAATGAGGTTTTTCTGAACAAAGTATTTTGGCTGATATACCGATTTCTCCTTCAGTCTATCAGAGAACAGTGCTGTAAAACTATTGAAGCTTGAGGCTTTTTCATTTGGAAATAGGCTGGAGTACTTGATGTAATCATCTAGCACTTCATGCATAGTAGGAAAGGCTTCCCTTCAAGAAGATTCAAGAAGCCTAGGGAAAGAATAAAATCAGAAAAAGAACTCAGATGTCATGTAGAACACAGCAGATAGGTGCATAATGATGGTTATCAAAAAAGCTTTCTACTTTAAATAGTCAGGACAATGGGTGTTTCCAAGACTTCCCTTATGAGTGAAGAGAAAAAAAGAACCCGAAACACCAGGAAGGTAAATACCTTGCAAGATGTGAGAAACTGGCACTGCTGTGACTTCTCAGCTGAACGTAATTCAATGAAAATTAATCCTCTTTACCTCTTCCATCTTTTATGAAGCTTACAAGAGCAGGAAGAACAAAAAAGATAAGTTAAAAAATTGATAAGCATTAAAAATGCAGACTGCAAAGGAATGTGATAATAGTAGCAGCAAATGCTCTGTTTCTGGTCAACAGTCAGTTCTGATCTCTGTCTTCCTTACTATCTGTATCTTTTACAGGTAATTTGCACTTTAAAAGTTCTTCCCTATTTAGCACCATTTAAATGGGACACACTAGCATTTTTTTGCATGAACAGCTAAAAAGGGCTGTTACGGATGGATTTTTTTCATGGTTTCTTCACAGTTCCTCTTTTGTCTTTACTTAGCTGAACAGTGTTCAGCATTTTATGTACCTGTCTTTTGAGGCTGCATTTTGGAGGGATTGTGTGGTATTTTCCTTTCTGTAATCTTGATTAATTTCTTCTCGCTTCCCCTTTTTCCCTTTCATTTCCATTCTTTTTTCAKTTTTCCCATGCAAAATAAGTTTTTTAAGACCAGTTCCATTCTTGTCTGACTTTGCAAACCTTAAGCTTGTTATGAATGATCTAGACTTGTACAGATAAATTCGAGTTGACCTCGGTGGGAATGTAACTGTAAATCATATTCTGTATCTGAATGCAGTATATGGTGCTGTGTCATATTAGATGTTAGATTTACTTGGGGTAATACCTGCCCACGTAGGCATCCAGATTTAATTACCGAAATCTGGTTTTAAACTGAAACTACATGTGTCATAAATTCTCTGCTGGTTTTGAAAACCAGAGCACTGGTGTTCCTCTGACTGCCCTGCTCTCTCTACTGGATGGTTCTCCCTTTGGGCTGTTCAAATGTTTCCTGGGGCCGAGCTCCAGCTGGATCAGGTACAGATTCTTCTTCTGTAACTGTGGTAGCCCTGGAGAACAGTGTTCCTCAGGAATGATACCAACAGATCTATGAGTGCAAGTGGATGGAGTTTTCACAGACTTTAGACTTTTCTAATGGATTTTTCTAATGGATGAGATAAAGGGAACCATTTCTTCTATCATCTACTCCACACTAAACTCAAGACCTCTTTGACCCCAGTTACTGTGTTCTGATTACTGTGTAAAACTTACTTTCTGACTTTATTCTCATGCTTTCAGGAGTTTACTTGAAAGATAAATTCCTCGGTTTACTCCTGTGGTGTTTAAATGAGTGTATACACATTTTTCTTAGGCTTCTTGACTTGGGAGTATATAACCTTAATTACATTACAGGAATTTGGTTTTGTGTCTCAATCAGTACCAAGTTTCTCAGTGTAGAGATTGGATCAATTATAAAAGCAAACCTGAATATGTTAAGGCGAGCAAACCTCCCTGCTCACAAGAAACTATCTTGTGGTGTGGAAAAAAAAGTTTCAAGAGTGAGATAACTAATTTTTAAATAGTCTTTGTTTTTCTTGCTTTTTAATTGCATGATGTCACCACATAAACATGGGCAGAGGTTCTGGGGAACTACAGGCCTGTCAGCCTGACCTCTGTACTGGGGAAGATTATGGAGCGGTTCATCTTGAGGGCGCTCACGAGGCAGGTGCAGGACCACCAGGGGTTCGGGCCCAGCCAGCATGGGTTCATGAAGGGCAGGTCCTGCTTGACCAACCTGATCTCATTCTATGACCAGGTCACCCTCCTAATGGATGAGGGGAAGGCTGTGGATGTGGTCTACSTGGACTTTAGTAAAGCCTTTGACACTGTCTCCCACAGCATTCTCCTGGAGAAGCTGGCGGCTCATGGCTTGGACAGGTGTACTCTTCACTGRGTAAAAAACTGGCTGGACGGCTGAACCCAGAGAGTTGTGGTAAATGGAGTTAAATCCAGTTGGCAGCTGATCACRAGCGGTGTTCCCCAGGGCTCAGTTTTGGGGACGGTCTTGTTTAACATCTTTATCAATGATCTGGACGAGGGGATTGAGTGCACCCTCAGTAAGTTTGCAGATGGCACCAAGTTGGGCAGGAGTGTTGATCTGCCTGAGAGTAGGAAGGCTCTGCAGAGGGATCTGGACAGGCTGGATCGATGGGTCAAGGCCAATTGTATGAGGTTCAACAAGACCAAGTGCCGGGTCCTGCACTTGAGTCACAACAACCCCAGGCAACGCTACGGGCTTGGGGAAGAGTGGCTGGAAAGCTGCCCAGAGGAAAAGGACCTGGGGGTGCTGGTCAACAGCCGGCTGAACATGAGCCGGCAGTGTGCCCAGGTGGCCAAGAAGGCCAACAGCATCCTGGCCTGTATCAGAAATAGCGTGGCCATCAGGAGTAGGGAGGTGATCGTGCCCCTGTACTTGACACTGATGAGGCCACACCTCGAATACTGTGTTCAGTTTTGGGCCCCTCACTACAAGAAGGACATTGAGGTGCTGGAGCRTGTCCAGAGAAGGGCAACGAGGCTGGTGAAGGGTCTGGAGGACAAGTCTTTTGAGGATCGGCTGAGGGAACTGGGGTTGTTTAGTCTGGAGAAGAGGAGACTGAGGGGAGACCTTATCGCTCTCTACAACTACCTGAAAGGAGGTTGTAGCGAGGTGGGTGTTGGTCTCTTCTCCCAAGTAACAAGCGATAGGACAAGAGGAAATGGCCTCAAGTTGCACCAAGGGAGGTTTAGATTGGATATTAGGAAAAAATTCTTCACCGAAGGGGTTGTCAAGCATTGGAACAGGCTKCCCAGGGAAGTGGTGGAGTCACCATCCCTGGAGGCGTTCAAAAAATTTGTAGACGTGCACTTTGCGACATGGTTTAGTGGACCTGGTGCCTTGGGTTGACAGTTGGACTTGATGATCTTAGAGGTCTCTTCCAACCTTAATGATTCTATGATTCTATGATTCTATGATTCTATGATTATCATTATAAAATGATGGCAAGTACAAGTCTATGCGTTATAAAAATGGTAACTGGTGAATCTGTTATGTGAATATCAGAATGCAGATCCAGAATATCTTGCGAGAATTATGGAACAGAGGACTTTACTCCAGCTCAGAGAGTATGAGGAGATGGTGACCAGATCTTCCCACACAATATTAGACAAAAATTTTAAACCGTGAAACAAAACTTGTTTTCAGTATGTGCATGCACTGATGTTATCATAGCTGCAATACGAAAAGGTTGCATGGGCAAGAGTAAAGAAATAATGCAATTTTCAAGATGAAATTTCTTATATTTTTAATGAACCCATCTTGAAAACAAATAGCAGTTCCACTGAGTGTTTGTAGATCAGAGCACCAGAGGATTAAACTGTAATTATGGAATGTGTGAAAATTTGCATTGTGACATAATTGTGCAGCATTATTGGAACATATTTAAATATTCTGTGTTATACCAGCTAAAGAATCTACCAGCATTCTAGAATATTAAGAGAAAATTTTCTTTACAGTATGGAAAGGATAGTGTATGAAGAATTACTTTACTCCAGTTAGCATGTGCCAAGAGATAAATTGCACTGGCACATTTGATATTTTTTGGTGTTTGATATTTTTCTTAAAGATTACAAATGTCCATTTATGTATAGTTTAATGTTCTTATTGTTGAACTGTATGAATTAGTTCTTATGTGTGGAAARCTGGGAAGAACAATTTTACTTACTAAAACATTTTGATTATGGAAGGGTGTATGTGAGAGAGGTGAGCATATGTTGCTTTAGAAATTTTAGGTCTGTAGATGTCGCCATCATGTTATAGTATGGGTGGAAGAATGAACCCATTGCGTATATTTGCTTTGCTGGCTCAGCCTTCTCTCAGAGAAATTAATAATTCAGTATATCTGACAAATAAAAGGCTCCCTCYTCAGATCCCACTGTGATTTAAACTTCAGGTACAATCCAGAGTCTTAATTTTTTTGTGTTTAAAGAAAAGTGGGGTTCTTGGCCTTTTGRCTACTCTCAGGTTTAATACTGGTTTAATATTAATATAGGCAAGGTCTTAAAAAACATGCAATTTGTTAGTTTTCATTATATTGTATGATAATTTTGATATTATAGGTGAGAGGTTTTCCATTCCAGTATATTTCCATTACATCTTTCAATTCTCTGCTCAGGTTCTACTTGGCTGTGAATATTTATCTCTGTAAATATATGTAGTGTGGCCAAAATGGAAAAAAAAATATTGCCAAATGGTTTTAATACATTTTATGAGATGTTTGAGATTATGCTTTCATAATGGTTCCCACTCTGTGAGAAAAATAATGCCTTTAAATGAAATATAACCTAATCACAACGATATTGTATAGAGTGATTAGAGGTCCAATTAAATTTCATGTTAATTCACATTAACATGAGTTAAAGAGAAATTTTCAGGACAGTGATATAGAATAGTTTATCAGTTCTTTGAAATGTTTTTCATATTCAACAAGTTTGAGGATAATGAAGTAATAGGAATATAGTTACTCATATCAAGTGGAGAGAAAATATTACAGATATACAACATGTTTAATGTAGAATAATCATTGAGAATTTTTTTTTTTTTTTTTTAAAAAAAGACAGTGTCTTTAACTGCTTGGGCTAGGAACCAAGTAGTAATGCATAATATCCTTAATGAATCATATTTTAGGTACGTTTAAAAGTTCTAAAATACTTGGGTTTGTTCAGGATCGCACAAATCTCATATGTACTCTGAGACCCTAAGTGGTACCACAAAATTTCTCKAACAGGCCTGTTGAACGGTATTATTGGATATTAAAAATATTTTTCCTCTTTGATTATCTGACTCTAGCTTTTGAATCTATGAATGGTAGAACTAATTTTGTTCTTGTCCCACTGTCAGTGACGGTAATAACTGGCCATGCTCTGCACAGTGCAAGACGAGGAGGTAGGGAGATGAAGGTGGGAGCGAGGAAACCTGTGCCATATTGTCTCTGCATTTTCCCAGTCCTGTATGAAATTCAAACCAATGTACATATTAAAATGTAGTCCCAGTTATAGGCAATGAATAGCATTATTTCAATACAACTTCTTCCTGACATGTCATTTTCTCTGGCACATACTACTAATTAAAGATTGCTGGAGAGAGCTCCCTTGAGGTAGTGCATGGATTTAATCTCAGTTTGAAAAACATTCTAGAAGTCTAAGGAGTATTTTGTAATTTATTGTACGTGCATTGGATGTTCGTTGACCTTTCCACATTTAAAATGTTTCATGTAGTTGTCTGTGCTTGCAGGGRCCTTGACTAGGTGGTTTTTCAGTCCCATGTTCAAGTACATAGGTATTGTCATTTTGAACTGTGATGGCCCTATTATCCTTTAATTCTTTATAAGGAGAACTAGTTGTCTCTTCTCCTCTCAGACAAATGTTCCTTATGTGACAAAAGAAACACATCAGGTAAGTTCTTCACAAAGACAAGGTCACAGTAAGTTGTAATACAAAATACATGATTCTTGGAAGAATAGAGAGTTTAATCTAAACTATGTTATGCAATGAACAGACCCCATTTTTTACAGAATACCAACATGTTATGGTGAATGCAGAAAGTTAAGCCAAGTGCTAGATAAGTTTCAAACAAAGAAATGATAAATGACTGTAGTATGAAAGCAGGAGAGTTAAGATAAGAAAAACAAAAGGGATGGACTTGGTGGACAAAGTAATTTTTTCCATTTTATAGGATTATACTTATGAAAAAATGTCTCCCAGGAAGGGAACTGAACACTGGTGCAAAATATGAAAAAAGGTAGAGAAAATTATAGACAAGTGAATGTAGTAAATTTATACTTGAAGATCTGTTCATGGACTATCTCTGGAAGACTGATGTCACCCTCCAAATTTTATATACCTTTGCATTCTTATCTATAGTACAGATTATAAGTGAAATGAAAAATAATGAATTTAAATAACACTTAACTGGGCAAACAATATTTCTGATCCATTGATCCTATTTCCACAATCCTTATACAGCTTCTAGTCTGGCAAATCTCTCACTAACATAACAATYGGCTTTCTTTATAACACGAACTGAATTATCGTAATTCTTAATGCAGTGGATTAGATATAGTTTATTAATTTATTTATCTTACTAATGTGTTTATTAATTGATTTAATTTTTTCTGGTCAACAGGGAGTCAGGTCTCTGAGGCCTTTCTGAGGTTTCATTACTGCTGGGAATAATTAGGAATTCTTTAGCAGGTAACACGAGTGTAACAAATTTTGTTTTTTGGTGCTTTGCATTTTGACATTCACTTAAACTAGCTTGAACATCTGCTGCCTGATTAGATAATATTTTGAATTCACTTTGCTAAAAGAGACACTAACTTTGCACAGATACAGGTAACTGAGTAACAACAGTGGGGTGTAGTCAAGAGGTACATAACGGAAGGAAATGTCTTCCATTTACTGGTCATGGTACATTGAAATGTCTATTGTTTAATTCTCTTTATAAAAAAAGATYATTCTTAGCATTGTATCTGTTTGATTGCTGTGGGTGTGTTAGTTTCTGGGACTGGTTAATGGAAATATGCAGCACTCAGCATCTCAGTGAGGTATGTGTCTGAATGCATGAAGAATATCATTAAGGTGAAACATACTCGTGTAAGGGTTTTTTTTAGTTATGGCAGTCACAGTTTTGATTCACACAGGAAATTTTAAGAAAATTATTTTTATAATTCTGTCTTTGATCTTCTTCTTATTTTTAATCTAGTATTTCTTCTGTGTTGTCTTGCTCCTAAGGAGAATGCATGTGTGAAATCTGAAATTAGTTGCTTTAATAAGATTTGAATTACAGTCATCTTGAAAATTCATTATGTATGCATGCACATGTGTGTGTGATTACATTTGGCAGACCAAATCTTGGGGACATAGGAGTTAAAGATGGTAATGGATTCATAGTTAAATTTTCAAAGTAGCATTCATGTGTTAGCTCTGCTTTTAGTTAAAACAATAAGAACCAATATATTTCCATCTTGAACTCTATTATCACAGTTTTTGTTGAAAATAATGGTTCCTAGTGACCTACTGAGAACAGTAGTGTGTGTTAGTTTATTCTAATATTTTAAAACGTATTACAACATTTTTATGACCTTTTGTAACGTTAAACTGAGTAATTTCTTTTTGAGCCTTAAAATCATTATTTACTTCAGTTTACTATTTTTGAAAATAAATTTGCTCCTTATTCATCAGGAGCCTAATTTAAGCCAAATGTTTGGACAAGTCATTATGATTAGTGAAACTGCAACCTACTGTAGTTTTGAACAGACAGGAGTATTTTTTGAATTTGACATGTTCACAGCCTGCAGAAGTTTAATAAGAATGTCAYAATCAGTGAGTAACATCTAGTGTTTCTCCTCTAACTGCAACATTCTGGATTATATTACATAAAATTTTAAATTTATGCTTTTTCACATATGGCATCCTGATTTGATTAATTTTCTTAGGGGATAGTGTATTAACTGGACAAGAAGAACCCAGGAAGATTTAAAGATAACATTGTAAATGAAGGCATCTGCCACGATCAACACTGGCTCTGAATTCTATAATTACCATTTGATCAAATAATTTCACAACTTCAGCAGTGCAAAATTTTCCCTGTAGTTTGTGTGGATGATTTTATTGGTTATGTGAAACTGTTGACGGTAAAAAGACAAAGCAGAGGAGAGATATTAATTTTTAGGTGCATTTTGTCGGCACATGATAATTCTGCTAATAGTTCACTATTTCAAAGAGATTTAGACAACCTACAATGCAGATTTTAGCAAGGAATAAGCCTTGTACAAAGTATCCACCACAGTTTACTTTTAATTTACTGAATTCTGTGACTTAGTTTGACGTTCAAAGTCGCACAAGACAGGGTGCATCTTGTGTCATTCTCATTTTGATAAGAAACCATCTGACATTTTGAGAAATGACCTACTCTGTAATCACAACCAGAAAATATAAAAGCCCTGTGATACAAAATTGTTTTCTTATTCAAACTGGACTCGTGTTCATAAGCTATTAACTGAGCTGTGAATTTCAGCTGATAAAGTCAGTAAGGTTTTTTCATGAACTTGTCTTGAGGTATTGTAGAGAGCCATATCAGCAGGATATTCAGGTGCACAGAATGTGAATTCTCTTGGGAAAAGGTGAATAAAATGAATAGCATTATTATCCCTATAAGAGATAGTTTCCAAGGGTGATTCAGACATTTGATTTTCTTAGGAGGTGGTATTTAATATTGTTGTTATCTTGGAAATAATGTATTATAGTAAAATATAGTTACAGTATGTCTGTGCACATCAGTCAATGTAAACAGAGAACATAAAATCATAGAATCATTTAGGTTGGAAAAGGCCTTTAAGATCACCAAATCCAACCGTTAACCTAACGCTGCCATGTCCACCACTAAACCATGTCCCTAAGCACCACATCTACATGTCTTTTAAATATCTCCAGGGATCGTGACTCCACCATTTCCACATGTTCCAATGCTYGACAACCTTTTCGGTGAAGAATTTTTTCCTAATATCCAATCTAAACCTCCCTTGGCGCAACTTGAGGCCATTTCCTCTTGTCCTATCGCTTGTTACTTGGGAGAAGAGACCAACACCCACCTCGCTACAACCTCCTTTCAGGTAGTTGTAGAGAGCGATAAGGTCTCCCCTCAGYCTCCTCTTCTCCAGACTAAACAACCCCAGTTCCCTCAGCCGATCCTCAAAAGACTTKTCCTCCAGACCCTTCACCAGCCTCGTTGCCCTTCTCTGGACATGCTCCAGCACCTCAATGTCCTTCTTGTAGYGAGGGGCCCAAAACTGAACACAGTATTCGAGGTGTGGCCTCATCAGTGTCAAGTACAGGGGCACGATCACCTCCCTACTCCTGATGGCCACACTATTCCTGATACAGGCCAGGATGCCGTTGGCCTTCTTGGCCACCTGGGCACACTGCCGGCTCATGTTCAGCCGGCTGTCGACCAGCACCCCCAGGTCCTTTTCCTCTGGGCAGCTTTCCAGCCACTCTTCCCCAAGCCTGTAGCGTTGCCTGGGGTTGTTGTGACCGAAGTTCAGGACCCAGCACTTGGTCTTGTTGAACCTCATACAATTGGCCTCGGCCCAYCGATCCAGCCTGTCCAGACCCCTCTGCAGAGCCTTCCTACYCTCAGGCAGATCAACACTCCCGCCCAACTTAGTGTTGTCTGCAAACTTACTGAGGGTGCACTCGATCCCCTCGTCCAGATCATTGATAAAGATGTTAAAAAGAACTGGCCCCAGTACTGAGTGTCTGGTATAAAGTTGAGATCTGAACTGACATCTGTTTGATGCAGTCTAAGTAACTCCCTCCCAACTTCAGCAAAATTTGAATCAGCTGCTTACTCCCTCAAATATTTCGACAATGTAAAATATTTGCATAATCCAATGCAGTGGCCAGGTTACAGATTTGAAAGCYAGTTCAATAATTAGAGGTATAGGATACTGGGAAATGTTAGAGGATGCTGCACATCAGTAAAGATAGAGGTGCTCCTTTGGCTTCCTGGAGGTGGCTGGGAGGATGAGACAACACTGTCCCCAGGACATTCATTGGATCTCTGTGCTAGAAAGCAGTCACTCTATGCTCATTCCTGRTTTCCACAATTCTTTTGGACATGTATACTTCTGATTCTTTTGATAGAATCCTTTTGTTTTCAAGAAATGTGAGAAATTTGTCTTTATTGTTCACTCTTGCATGGGTACAGTCGCAATTGGGAATTGATCTTCTGTCTATTTAGATTATGTATCTGAATAGAGAAGACCATCATTTGACTAAGTGGCTACAGTATTTTCATTTCCTCACTTTCAGGTCACTTAAAAATTCTTTAAATCAATGTCATATTACGTGATATCTTTCTAATGCCTTAGTACTTTTTTAAAATGCAGATCATGATGTGAAACAGTAGCAGACCATTGTAGTTGTGAGCAAAATTATCAAAGGAATTTTGGCAATGAACAAATTATTCAAAAAAGTGTTTATTGTTAATATAGACTTAATATATTTATCCTAACAACATATGTAAGAGTTAACTTTAGTGTTATTAAACTATTTTGACCGATGAGGCTTTCTTAGAAACAGTATTAAAACTACAAGGCTGTATCAGCTGAATGCAGGAGTCAATCTTCCATCAATCTTTTGCTGATTTGGCAAGAAATAATGCTGAATAGTTGGTGTAAGCAAGACCCACTATGACTCAGAAGGACAATTACACAATTTCTATGACCTAAATAAAAGAAATGTGATGGCTCCTTAAACTGGAAAATTGTTTTAGAGTCAGTGTGTGAACTTCGCTTATTAAATATATGTAACCATTCTGGTTTTGAAAGATCTAGTTTAACTTCAATATATGTTAAAAAAAGTTTCATGTTTATAATAAATGATAAAATGAAATTATTTTCAAAGACATCAAAATAAAGCTTGATTTTTTTTTTTTTTAAACRTAGCTTAAATACCTGTTCTCCAGACTCCTGAAAGAAGACACTCAAGTGGTCTTCCACCTTTCCTTATTCTTTTTAAAGCAGAGATCCTTCAGGGCACAGGATAGGGTCTATGTACCCTGTTTAGGTAACTATACAAAGGTATGATAAAATAATTGAAATTGTGGTAGATTCCTGTTACTCAGTAAGAGATTTTGGTTTTAATAACTTCAACTTTTAAATATAGAAAATCCCTCCTCCTTTCTCCTCCACAACCTGGAGCAGACCAATTAAACTTTGCTGTACTTCTTGAACAGGATTGATCTTCTGTTCCTTATATCTGGCACACAGTTTTGAACCTTTGTGCTATTTAGTTTTATCTGGTGTTTTCAGATTAACTCTTGTTTGTTGAATTATTTTATACCTATTATCAGATTTGTTCTTTGGAAAGCATCAATATTTAATCTGGTACACATACTATTCCTATATAATAGTTCTTCAAGAGGCATCTAAGTTTTTTATGTCTTCCAAGCTACATAGTAGATCTGTAGAAACCTCCAGTAAATGATGTCAGGGCTTTTCTAGGTCAACAGTTTGTTAAGAGTTTTTCAAAACTCAATTAAGATGTTTTATTTCCTTGTTGGTCCGAAGTTGATAATGGAAGAACTTTTTTGCTTGATATTTTTCTTGTTCAAAAATCCTTTGGATTCTACTGAATAAATTGAACACACTGTCAATTTTCCCTTGTGATGTCCGTTATAACTAAGAATTATTATGGATGATTGCTGTTTTTGAACTATCCTGGGAACTAGAGATGTATCATTAGCCATTAACTGGTGAGGGTAATAGTATATCTCTAATTCACTCGTATTTCTGCAACGGTTTCCGCAATATCATGTGGAACTCTTCGAAAAATACTGATGAATTAAAATAATTGCAAATAACACTTTATATAGAACCAGACTCTGGAAATATTATCTCTTAATTAGTAGCGAACGTGTTTATGACACATCAAGCAGAGATTTATGAAGCAGAAAGGGAAAATCTGGACACAATAGAATTTTGAAATTATTTAAGATGACAGATTTGACTGTTGAAAAGACAGGACTGCATACTCACCAAAGAAATATTTTGCTAAAAGGCCCTCCTAATCCATTCGATGTTCCAATTTCCAACACTGAAATTAAAAATAGAAACTGTAAAGAATGTAGAAAAATTGCAAAAAGGGGTATTAAATGKAAATCTATTTATATAAGGCTTGCTATAAGAAATGAATATTGATAACCAAAGTTGATGGGAATATAAAAAGGARAAAAAATAGTAGATGAAAAGAGGACCTCTTAGCATATGAATTAAAAAAACCCAACCCAAAYCAAACCAAAAAACCCACCAAAAMCCAAAACCACAGTACCTTATCAGTAATTGTTTATGCTGCTTATCAGAAAAAAATGGTCAAATTATAAATATAGTTATAAAAAATAATAGTACTAAGCAAGTATTTTATCCTGTTTTTCTGGTGGTCATATTTTTATCATGTGAGGATGGTGGATTTTTCTTCCCATTTCCAGCCAAAAGATATGTAGAAAAAAATATAGAAAACTATTGCTAAATGATTCAAAATTCTGAAGAATATGGTTTTACACTGTAAGAAAAGCATTTCCGTAGCTATATATTTCTTCCAATGTAGAGGGAATATTGAGTTTTAAAGGGCTGTTTAGTCCAGCTTGGAAAGATGTCACTAGAACGAATGGCATTAATGGSTGAGCCACCCAAATTTATGCTAGACATTGTTTATGGAAAAATGATTAAGCAGCAGAACAAACTATCAAGGAAAATATTGGACCTTGCATTTGATGTATTCAAATCAAAACTGGATCTTTTTTTTCTGGAATGTAAGTCAGCTGAGGACAAGTTATGCTTCAGTTAAATATAAATTACTGATTTCAGTAGCTGAGGCAACCATCTAAGATTCTTGGGTGTCAAGGTTTGTTGCTTCTCATAGCTTTTGTATATCTGTGCAGGATGGGAAAATACTTGATTTGATGTTTTCAGTCTTCACATATGTTGTTTATTTAATCTCTATATTTTCTTCAGTATCAGGTACATTTTAAAAGATGATTTAAACACATTTACCGACACATCTCTTAGGTTTCTTTTTTTTCAGAACAACCATATTATCATTGTGTTTTACTAGCAGCTATAGGTAAAGCATAGAACAATCATTCTGTGACACTCTTTAGATATGTTGGTTTTCCTGCAGTTTGTACACAGGGCATCACAATGGCTTAATGTGCAATTCATATGTGATTTTCCAGGCCTTCCTAATATCAGCACTGCAGGATTGATTAATGTCCCTAATTTTAACACAGCTGTTACCCAATTGCACATACAAAGCCATAATATTCCTTTTAAAATAATGCATTTGTTGTATCTGGTATCCATTGATGTCCTAGATGCTAATAAAACTGCTGTTCTACTCATGCAAATGACCAAGCATTGCCTGCAGGGCATTAAGCAAGCCCACTGAACATGAAAAAAAGGGTTGTGTTGTTCCCATAGGCTTTGGATCAGTGTGGAAATCCATGCAGTGACACGAAAAGAGATCAAGGTCAACAAGACGTTGCACTTAGTGCTTTCACACTAAGTGTGAAACACTCGAGTATTTATCTAAGAACTGTTAACTACTGGTGTAACGTTGCCTGAGGCCTTTAAAACATTACTTAGTTTGGAAGAAATCTGAAGTTCACACAGCATGAAATAAAAGGAAAACAAATCGTTCTCCCCTCCTTCGGTTCTCCAATTCTGCACAAGTTGTCTAACTAAAGATGCATCATTTTTCCTTGCAGTGAATTTAAGAAACAAACAATTGCAGACCGTTAAGAAAACTCATCAGTTAGGATTTCAGAGAATAGTTCAATGTACTCCTTCCTGCAGTTTGACAAAGTGAGGGACTACTTTCAATTTTCACTTATCTGAGCACTCCTTATTCCCATGAATAATGTCAGTGAATTCAATGAATTGCAGAGCCAAATGCTATATTAGTAAGGAAGTATTATGTAGTAAAAGGCTCAGGCAAAAGTATCCCTAGCTGAGGGATTGAAACTCCGCTATGTTGTGAACCAAAGCTCCTACTTGCTGCAGAATGCACCAGCAATAAGTAAGGTTTGAGGATGTAATTTATTTTGATCCCTTTCTGTCATGTGTTGTTGGAGTCTTTTGGTTTATGTTGCTGGTGTTTTGAAAGTGTAGCAGATGATTATCATTACAGTGCATCCGAAACCATGTGTTACTGAATATCTATAAATTTCTGTTATAATATATTCCTATTGCTGCCATTATGGTTGCAAAGATCTTAGTGTCAATTTAGTTAATTGTAGAAGCTGAATGATGTTGTCTAACTTCCAGTGATGCAGAAGAAAATATGCACTTGCATGCTGCTATTATTCAAATTGAATTTTCAARCTGAACAGTAAAAAGTCTTTAGTTCACAACATTTTTACACATAAATTTAAACAAGGTGCTGAACTGTGACATCCAGAGCAAAAAAATTATATGAGCAAGTTGCTGAGCTTGTCATCTGAAATGCATTGGGCATTCTGAGACTATAAAGTGATACAATATTATAGCCAACCCTTTTATAGTATGAAAAAGATATTTTTTTTTAGTCTTTGAAGTTACTTTGTGATGCACTGACGAACTCCTGATTTACTCAATGTTGTGAAGGGAGCATGCCAAGTAGATTTTTCTGCCTTGCAGAATTAGCCACCTCTCTCAGTTTCCATCCTATTCTCTCACCATTTTTTGCTTTCTTTCACAAGCACTGTGCACTGAAGGAAATGAAAGTAACTTTTAGATGTTATCTGTTATATTTGTGATGATTTTCAACAGTCAGGCTTTATCTAAACTATGTGAGAAAATAAAATCTTTCCTTTAGATTTGTGTTATCTCTTGGATACCTTCAAGGGATGTGGTAAGCCTTACTCTCCTTTTGGTCAAATCCAGAACTTGCTTGTGCTACTTTCAAATTACTTACTTCATAAACCATATGCCTCATAAACCTCATAAGCCAGCACTTCCTGGACACCATCTAAATATTGCATGTGAAATCTTGCTTTCCTCAGCTTTTTCTTTTGTGCTTGATAGTCTTCTATGAACAGGGACTTTAAAAATGCCAAAACATACTTCCCATGTTGCCATGTTTTTTCAACAACGACCTGCCAGTAGGTGCTACTTTTGGCTAGATCAGAAGACAGAAACAATTTTTTGTGTGTTGGTAAAAAGAATACCTGAGGAAGTAGCTGTATGTATACTAAGATACAAATACTAAGAGGATTCATATTTTCTGAGAGAAAGAGTTGCTCTCACACAGTTCAAACCATTKTTTTTTATTTTATTCTGTTTGAAATATAAGGAGTGAATCATCAGTTCTGGATAGCAAACATTGTTTATGATTTGATAGAATAATTTTCAGGGATTAAGTATAAGCAGTAAAATGAAAATGCTATTTAGGAGGTTAGMTACAAATCCATGAAACTTACTTCCTGATTATTATTTTTTTTTAGTATCATTAGTCCAGTCATCCAGTTTCTACAGCTGAAAAATGTTTTGAGTGTCAGTACAAAGGCAAGTGTGGTTTGAGGCATAGCACTACTGTGTTCAGCTTGTACATTGCTTGCTTGATACTGTAAACCTTGATCTTTTTTACGTGTAGACCTCATTCATGACTGAGGTTTTTGCTAGTCAGAATGGTCTATGCCTTCTCTTTTGGTAAGTTCATCACACTTGGAAAACAAAACTGGAGAGGTGGCTGATGTATGCAAGGGTACTAGTTTGTATTTGCATTTTCCTAGTTAATTAATCCTAACAACATAGGAGGAGGTACCTTCTCCCTGTCAGGACTAGCAGAAGGGTAACATTTTTTCAGTTTGAAAATGATAGAAGCATTTCGAGACTTTATTTTGATTRCCAGTTAATTTTTGTGAGACAGTAATAGGACACTTACTGACTCTGCCACCTTCAGAAGACCGCCTTTATGCTTTTGAATGATGTAAACTGTTTTTTAATTGAGTGAACTCAATTGGTGTGCTTTGGTATGCTGAATGATTTTGCACTATTGCCTGTACAGCATTTTTTACTGTCATAGCTATGACTCAAAAGAGCTGCTCAGACCAAAGCTTCCTCTTTGTGAAATAGAGAGAGTTTTTGAAAGGTCATTCTCCTTTGAAATAGCTTGTGACTCTTTTCCGTCATCTGTTAGAGAATGGGATTTGTGAACCTTCCAGGTATTCTGTGTAGCTCACCATTTTGGACATGTGTTTCTGGAGGAGATAAAGATTGTAATGACACTTTTTATGATAATTTAATTGTTTATTAATTTGGGATGTGGCTGGTGATAAGTTTAAGTAATTCAGTGTAACTACTAGCTACTGCATTTTTTAAAATCTTTGCTGGAGTTATGGAACAGTACTAATTTTCCTAAGTAAAATGTACTTAGTTACTGAAATAAATGTAAAAAAAATCCCCCAAGCCATTATGGAAATGCTGGGTACACATATATCTTAAGAGTGTAGAGACCAAGGACAGATTGTATATACTAAACGAAATTAACATGGAAATATGTAAGTTGTGGGCAGATCTGATCAGATTCATATGTAAAGTTATGGTATAGACACTGGAAGGTTATCTGTAATGGCAAGAAAAACTCTACTACTGTTGTCCTCTAATCTACACCCAGAGAAGTAGCTGCTAGGTTGTTACTACTTCTGAAGTAATTTATGCTATGCATAAATAGTGCATAAGTTATGCAGGGTAATGAAGTCATCTTCTGGCTCCAGAATCAGCTGTGAAACTTTTTCCACCTTTTTTCCTTTGATATAATTCCAGTAGTCTTCATTTTGTGGAGAGAAGTTGCTTCAAAAGAATGATGTAATTTAGCTTTGGTTAATTTCTTTGCTCACCTATACTTTTTTACTTTAGAAAACAAGCAGTCCTGAAGTGTCTCTAAAAGGAAATCTAACTAGATCACACTTTCTGCCAGCTGGCAGTTTATCATCAGAAAGATTGTTCTTTGATGATGTATTTAATGTAATGCATTGTCCAAATGCTGTCTCCTTAGTGACATACTGCTGTAATGCATCATACTGCCGCAATACATCAAAGCCTTCCTCACTTTGATGATCTCGAATAACCACCAATGTGTTTTTGTGAACAAAAGAACAATGAGTCTTCATTAAAGTAGACATATAATTCTACTGCTTATGAACTGCCTGCAAATGCAGATGACACACAGTTATTGCATATCTAGTTTTTATTTGAAAAACAAACTGCATAGTACTGTCAATGGCTTTTAAAATTTACTTGAACGTGCTATTCAAACTAGATTGGCATGGTGACTGGAACACCTACACCTACTCCTTTTTTAACATGGCAGGTTTCTGTTAAATTCTGTTTGCCACAGAGCTGGCCTAGATGTACTGCTGCACTGGGCTGTGCCAGTCTGCATTTTTTCAGATACTTTGTTCTCCACTCTGTATGCTAGTGAGAAAGCTGTGCTTACCTTAAAGTGAACATATTGTATCTTTTATACTTTCTCCTGTGTTCTTACACCAATCATAACTGCATAATTGCTGCTTCTTAGACATAGTGTTTTAAGAGATGTAATCACATCAAATCTGTTGAGTGATTCTGTAATTATGTTTCATTTATTGTCTTCACTGAGATGTAGTATGAATATGCATAATCTTGCTTTCCTTGATTAACTGTTTGACCAAATGTTGTTTTATAATCAATAGCTAAAATTAGAAGAATTTGAAAGTTTTAAAAGACAACGGACAATACGTTCTTCTTTTGGAAATCAGTATTCCAGTGGAGTAGTAAAGGAAAATGGGATTACAAGGTTGTAATGAGTAAATGGGTATATATTGCTGTGCAGCTAAAGAAAAAGAAGTGAAAATATATGATAGGGTAAAGAACTTAAAACACAACTTGCTGAAGCCATCTATCATCACAGCATGGTTTCTGACAAAATAAAATAATAGTAATAAAAAAACCCTAAACAAAACCAACATACCTGTGTATGAGGAAAAGTAAGAAGAGGAGAGAAAGAAATGACTCTTACCACTGAACCCATCTCTGAGTTTCTGTCAGAAGCTTGGGTCTGGATTCTGTAAAGCGTTTAARTTGTTTAGAAGTTCCTGAATTAGACATTTCCTCTTTCTGTACTACTGAACTGTTCAGTCTGAAGTCTATCAGTGGAAATAACAATTGAGAAGACATTTTCTGGCAGGCTTTGGTGTTCTGTTCCCACTGGGTCTATGCTAAGCTACCTCTGCTGACATCTGTTGCCATGAGGAATCTGAATTAGAAAGAATAAGGTAGTATTTTAAGAAAATGTTAATATAAGAAGGGGTAGGCTTAAGTTGCATGGCTTACTGATTTTGGATTTAAAATTCAGTGTGCTGGAGTCTAATAGTATTACCTATTAGCAAGTCAAAGTCAAATTTAAGTCAAATTGATGGTGCTTGGAACACCCTCTATAGCATACATGGAAATCTGTATATGGAAATAATACAATAGATAAAATAGCTACATATTTGCATTCTAGTTTGCACATTACAGAGATGTTCCCTGTTTACTGTTTATACAAGACAATATTCTTGGTCTACCAAGATTCTCTTGGTAATTTTTCTAACTAGGATGATGACTCTCCTGCTTTGTTTCAGATTTGTGAAATGCTGTTTTCTGTTATTTATGAAACAGCATATTTAGTCCTAGTATGCTTTTAAGGCAAACTTTTCTAGATTTATATCTGAAATAATTAGCTTGAATTCAGACTATTTCTATGAGATCTAAAGCAGTTCTTAATCTAATGTAATCATGACATTTGAAACAATGTAGAAATTCTTTTACCAAGCAACTTACAGTATTATTAAGGTTTCTTACCACATTTAGTCAATTCCAAAATCCTTGCTGTAAGTCACTGGTGATCTATATAAAAGGATCATTAAATGAACCATGGAATGGACACCTGTTTTAGTGTTCTGTTTACACGAAAAGGAAAAGAAAAGGGGTGAGGCAATTGTGACATTTTTAACACATAGGACTTTTAATTCTCTTTAAATTCATTCAGGTTAGAAACATTATTTTAGTTGCATGACAGTGTTACGCCTGTATTCCTCATCGCTTCACTCAGTAACTGAGATTGTGATTTGTATCCAGTTAAACTTGGTCTCTAATACCTGAAGATGTTAGATCTTTGTTGGAATTAATATGTAACATGTCGTTGGAAGTATCTTGTGCAACCCACCTACTTTGAGACCTTATCAACTTTTTAATAGTGGGAGAGAAGGCGAAATAGATTCCTGCTGTGGTAACTATCAGCTTGCTTTGTTTTTCTGAAGATCATGTTATATTTCTTGTATTTCCCTTTTAAGTTTCCTGGTGAATATGGAGTACAAGAATTAATTTAATTTAATTTGTCTTCTAAGCTTTGTTCCTATGTATAAATTTATATCATTGTCTCCTTATGGTTCAGCTGCTTTCCTCATTGATTTCTTCCACTCCGTGTATTTAAATAATCTCGTATTGTTTCCATTCACTTCCAGAACAATACTGTACTCACTGACAATTTTACTTTCCTAATGAGATTTTASAGCATTTCTGCTTGGCTTCATCCTTGTCTTTTTAAAATCATGTATACTCAGTTCTGTCATTCACTAACTTCTGTGTAACAGAAAATACACTGTGTCCCGGAAGAACTTCACTAGTTACAACATCTGATTGATCTTAAATACTTTATTGCTTTTAAATAGCTAGATGCATCCTGAAACAGAACATGCATTCTCTGATAAATCCCCTATTTTCTTCAAAATCCATATTAGTAATTTCATTATCTCAACCAATTCTTTTCATTAATGTCAATATCTTTCTGATATTTCCCCTCTCAAATTCTAGTGTTCTCAGTTTTTTCCTGAAATAATAGATGTATTTATTCAGCTATACAACTTAGCAGTGTTTCTGAGTTCCAGTTGCTGGAAAATGAAAGAYAGTTAATGGACAACGTAAAAACATTAAGCTCAAGTACTGCTACAATAAAGGTCATATTGTGGAACAGTTATGTGCAAGCCAGTGAGCTATTTAAATCATATTTAATGGTAAGTAATCAGATCACGTGGAGAATAGTCAGGGTATTACATACAGCTTCTGAAAGCTGTGCAGTTTTAACCTTGAACTCAAAAMCAGGAAAACAAATAGCTGTTCTGCTTGATCACTGTTGTTCAAAAGCAGAAATGTTGAAAGAAAACTTACAATTTCTTCATCACATAGGTGATTAACGATGATAAAACCTGAACATTTAATGGGTTCATTATGTCTGAATAAGGAAAAGTTTGGATATTCACTCCCCAGGCTTCTAATTCCCTATCAGGATTTTTCCTGAAATGTACAGTTTGTAGGCAGGATACTGTCACAGTCAGTTCTTGCAGTAGATTTAATGTTTCTCAATCTGGTCAAACAGTGGACATAAGAAATCGCCACCATAGTTCAAAACACAGTCTCTAGAGATGAAATCTGCTTCCAATAGAGGCCATAAGCAGCTGGAGTACAATCAGGAAAGAGCGTATATAGTTCTTCTTAATAGTCTCCCAAAGTCAATTTTCAGAGTGGGAATTTCTGGGTCTGTAAGTAAGAGGTTATGTAGTGCCATTAGTCAGTCAGTTCATTTATCCTTGAGTTAGGTTCAGTTCTGGGGATTTGTTAATGTTCTTTCTGTCTATTTGTACCATAGCATCTTCCACGGTTATTTCAGCTTTAAGCAGATCTCTCCTTTTTTTTTTTTTTTTTCCCTGTCTTTCTCCTCCAGCTTCCACCCTTCCCTTGAAAACAAAAGCGACCTGTATCAGAATCTCCCTAAAAGCTTTCACAGTTAATATCACTGTAAATAAATAATTTAGCTTTCCTACAATGGTTTTGTGCTTTCTGAGTGTGTTTTTATATCCTGGTTGCCAGCTGGCCTGACAGATTGCCTGACTAGTTTGTTATTTGTGGTGTATTGAAAAGATTAGTTTTGATTCCTTTAGAACAGTTACTTCTTAAGTTCTCTTTTAGCCAGTCTCACCATGTTTTTACATTGTCTCTGCTGTATTTCATGACCTTCTGTTGTCTTCATTTGCGTACAATTGCAGCACTTTGATCTTGCAGCTTTCATAATCCTGATATTCTCCTTCACTTAGCCTTTACTGAAGCCTTTTTCTAATAAGTGGAGTGCACACACACTGTGCTTCCACGTGGTGTCCTTCGGTAGTCTCTACACTGCTTCTAAGGATTTAACTCTCCTTACTCTCCCTAAACCTAATTTTTATAAACTTCCTTATTTTCCATGATTTCACTTTTTGAAGATTAACACACGTGGTCTTTGCTCCTGGAATCTGCTGCATATAAGATTTTGTGATCACTGTTACAAAGCTAGCACTTCTGAATCAGAGATTTGAAAGTGCTATGAGATTTTTAACTAGATCCCACACATCACATAGATCCAAGTAAAGACTCRCTAACCAGCTCTTCTTTGATACAATCCTCAATAACATTTACAAGCTTTGTCTCTGCATGATGGTGTCCTGATGTGACATTTGTCCAGATTACAGAACAGTGGAAATTACCTGGCAGAATTTATTTACGTCCTTTGGTGCCTCACTGATTTCTCTAAGCATATTGCATATAGTATGTGTGTGATATGGATGGTTTGTTGATGATATAAACCCCTAATAATATTTTTCAAATTTAGGCTTGGAATTTACACCATGCAGATTTTGTGTTAATTGACCAGTTGGTTAATTTGTTAATTTGATTTGATACTAAACTTTCTTTAAGACAGAGGATTACTACAGTTTGGGTTACTCTGTCTTTCCTGTATATTTTGTATTCTGCTCTCATACTGTTACATTGATTGTCTGACTTCCATGAGCTTGCGACATGTCTGGTATATTAATATCTTAATTTGGATCACACATTCCAATTTCTCCATCTTATTTCTTAGGCTTCCAGCATTTACAAAGTGGCAGACATACTATTGATTAGTTACATTTCTTGGCACTCTCTTAAAATGGCAATCTGTTTGTTTCCTATTTCCATATCTGATTATTTCTATCCCCTGACCTATCCTTCTCTTGAGAATACGGAATTTTTGTGTCTTCATCTTTACAAATGTTACCTTAAACCCTGTGTACTTCTGTGCCTGTCAGCTTTCCCTCACTCCTCAGCGTAAAGTTCATTGTCAGCTCTGTTTATTTTAATCATCAGCACCTTGGTTCCTTACAGCTGAGATCAGGTCCTTTCCTTATGTCCAGAAGTGGCCTCAGTTCCTGAAAAATTGAATATCCCTCCTTCTTACAACAAGTTCTGAGACCTGAAACTGCATTTCTGTCGCTGTTCCTGGACATGTGTGGGTACTAACAACACTTCAGAGATGCTAGCAGAGATTCTGGTTGTCTTTTCCAGAACTCTATATTTTGTGTCTGAAATTTGTCTCTTGCCTATTTCATTAATATACGTGGAGAAAACAATTACAGGACTCTCCCCGGTGTTTCCAAGCTGGCTCCTTTTGAGATCTGTACCTTCTTGCCTGGTAGGTATATTTTCCTCTCTGGGCTCAGAAACCCAGAAGCCTATTTGCCTGAGAAAGGTGTCTTCCACCAATGCAAACTCTTTTCTGCTTCCAGAAGGGCATTCTCARTGCTGGATGTTATCCAGCAGAGACACCTGTGCCTTGTGTTTGTACCCCTTTTGCTAGCCTCTGATGTTTCTGAACTGTCCCCTGAACCTCTTCACTTCTCCATTCCCTTCCTGAGCAGGACTGCATCTGCCAGTTGGATCTGATCAGCTCTGCTGCCTGGACACTGCTCAGGCTGAGGCTGAAGGGGTTTGTTTCCCTGACCCTCTGTGTCTGCCTGAGTTCTTCCAAATCAAACAGGGCTGAACTTCTCCCTCAGGGGACTGTGTGGAGCCTGTACCATTCATTTATGCACATATACCCTTTTCCTGGATGAAGTAGGCATCAGTTATGATACTTGACACAATAAGCTGCATCCTTCATCCTATTGACTTTTTCTCTTTCTTCAAATGGACACAAGAGCATTTCTCAAAGTTGTCTTCCATCTCCAGTGGTTCTGTTCACCTCTCCTCCTCATGTTCTCCTTTGGACTGAAAGTTGCAGGGCCATCTGGCTCCTATTAGCTGTCACTGAACTCCTATTGCAGTGGAACTGCTACTTACCTGATCATTTTATTTAGTCCTGGGTCTCTGCTCATTCACTGAAGCTCTCTTTGCTTTGGAGAAGTACAGAATGTTTTTGTTCTGGGCAAAGAGGAGTTTATATTGACAATTAATTGCAGGCTTTGCGTATGATTGTATGATACAGTAACTTTTTTAAGGGCAGATTTTTGTTATACAAATGTCATTTGCACAGTTTGTCTTCATGCTCCACCTTATATGCTAAAGCCTTATGCAGCAGGTGATCTGTGCATGGCAATCTTGCATGTGAAACTGCCGCAGAACTGAGGCTAGAGGAGAAAAATAATGCATTCAAATAGAAAGCAAAGTAACATAATGGGATAAGGCGCAGGGGACTGCGTCCCAGCAGTTTTGGTCCACTTTTTTTCTTTACATTTGAAGGTAGTTGCTGTCTTTAAGTTTTCTTTTCACTTGTAAGAAGTGTTTGAAACTCACAACCTATAGTGATGTTTCCTTCTGTTCAAATAGGTGGTTTTTAATGGTAACAGTTATTCTTAGAGTTTTAAATGTATACATTTATTTGCATACACTTCCTAAGTCATAAATGCAGATTGTTTATGTGTCTAAGCAAATTAGGGATTATTACACACAATAAGAATAGCATATGTGCATGCTAATACCTGTTCTGAGTATCATGTCCATTTATGCACAAATAACTGGTGAATATCTGCCTCATTGTGGAGTATCCGTATAGTATCATTTTGCACCTACATCACAGCAAAAAGCAARAATTTTCCAATTTGCAATTGGGAAACTATGATACTTTATGCAAAAAAATAAAAGACTGTTTTTCAACTGCATTTTTTCTATTGCTTTACAGTTGTATAAAGTGAATGTGAAGTAAAAAAAATAATATGTGATATTACTATCTCTTTTAAAAACTATGCAAACACATAAAAGACTATAAGGTGCAACAATTGATACTGAATACAACGTACGCTTTTGCTTTTACTTYGTGAATGTGATTATATAAATTGCTTTATATGATTACATTAATGTAAATAATCACATAAAAATATATGTTTTAATTAATAATGCAAACCCCTGGTAACTACAACACCTGGTCACATTTGTGAATATGTCAACACATACTTTCTTGCCATAGTGTTACCGTCTCATAAAAATCCTTATTGGAAATATCATGTAGGTCCTGGTAATATACTACATATTGTCAGAGTTTATATTTGAAGGACAACAGAAACAATCCAGGATCTAAACTTGAATATGAAAATATTTACAATCTTATTATTGCAGTCATAGGGTTTGTTTTGTTTTGTTTTGTTTTATTGGGTTTGTTTTTTTTTTTTTTTTTTTTTTTTTGAACTCTGTAGTACCCTGTATAACTAGCCATATGCAATAATTATTTGTCACTAAGATAATAACTGCTTTTTTTTTCAGATGTCCCTGTCCTTCCTGCTCAACATTGTCAATCCCAGCTGGCAGAATTGCTCATTCTGACAAACATCATCAGTGGGCAGCTGGGGTAGTTTCAACATCATTTGCCATTTTTTAAAAATAATTGGAAAAGCCTTTTTCTTTTGGCAAAAGGCTGATGAGGAGGCATGTCTCTGCTCCCCACTGCTTCTGTTGCAAATGTTACGCACAAGCAATAAAATTAATAAGATTTGTTTGCAACATTATTTTAATTAATTCATAAAACCAAAGAAAAAATACTTCCAAATATCACTTATGCCAAGAAGTTTTATTCACTTAGATATAGTATGTGATTTTGAGGTCTTTGACATTTAAAAAGACATTAGAAATCCCTAAATCTTATTCAACTTATACCAAGTGATTAACAGCTATGCTAATTAAATGGACATAATGGTAATATACTCCTTGGTAGCACAGTCATTAAAATAATGCAGTTTCTGTTGGCCTGTTCTCCCAGCATTACTCAGTTGTAGACAATTTAATTTTCAAAAGGAAATTCTAGTCTACAAAATCATGCAGTGCCGTGGTTTAACCCCAGCCGGCAACTAAGCCCCACACAGCCGCTCGCTCACTCCCCCTGGGTGGGATGGGGGAGAGAATTGGGAGGGAAAAAGTGAGAAAACTTGTGGGTTGAGATAAAGACAGTTTAATAGGGAAAGCAAAAGCTGCGCACGCAAGCAAAGCAAAACAATGAATTMATTCACTGCTTCCCATGGGCAGGCAGGTGTTCAGCCATCTCCAGGAAAGCAGGGCTCCATCACGCGTAACGGTTACTTGGGAAGATAAACGCCATCACTCCGAATGTCCTCCCTTCCTTCTTCTTCCCCCAGCTTTATATGCTGAGCATGACGCCATATGGTATGGAATATCCCTTTGGTCAGTTGGGRTCAGCYGTCCCGGCTGTGTCCCCTCCCAGCTTCTCGTGCACCCCCAGCCTACTCACTGGTGGGGTGGTGTGAGGAGCAGCAAAGGCCTTGACTCTGTGTAAGCACTGCTCAGCAATAACTAAAACATCCCCGTGTTATCAACACTGTTTCCAGTGCAAATCCAATATATAGCCTCATACTAGCTTCTATGAAGAAAATTAAGTCTATCGCAGCCAAAACCAGCACATGCAGTTATAGAAATCCTCTCCTACTGAGGACATGTAGAGGAACAGTATTCACTGGGATCTTTTATGTGCGTGCACATTCACATCAACAGGGACGTTCTTCAAAGATATATCTATGTATTACAGGAGTGACTATGCTTAAATATGTGGTTTTTTTTTTTTAGGAAACAAAATCATRTCTGCCACATTTGTATATTTTTTAAAATTTATTTTCCTATCAAGAATAATGAATGAATAGGATTCATAAGGACTCTTTTGGAAAGCAAATACTCTGGTTTTATAGTAGAGGAATTTTATGCAAATATTGATGAGTGTTTGTCCTGTATGTAGGATAGAGAGGGACACAGCTTGATGCCCCAAGTCCTTTCCAACATCTGACCGACAGAACTGAGCACCCTAAGGAAGTGCACTTATCCTTCTTGATTAGGATGTGCAAATTAAGTGCAGACAGTTACAATGTATCCTTGTTCTTTATAGTCTGCCTCACTAGAGCTGGAAGGAAGGTGCTTCCAGTTTCTAAAAGAACAGTTTACTTCCAGTGCCATTCCTTGAGTCTCTCTTTTGAATTTACTCTGCACTTCATCTATTGTCTGGCGATGCCCTTTTCAATATCTGTTGCAGTATAAAACATGGTGAGGGTTACTGATTATCCAAAGTTGAATTCAGAATGGCCTTTCTGATGACATTTCAAATTTCAGCAAACTTCAACAAACTTTAGCTTTTAACAACTGGAGTTGGAAACTCATCAAGCTAATGTAGAAGACAAACTACGTATTGAGTTGCACTAGTGATAAACCCATTGATTTCATGGCAGAACTGACTCAGATTTTTGTACATGTCAATTTTTTACGTGCGAATTGCTGAAAAATTTTAAATGTATCCCTTCTGCTAGTATTCTCTACGCTAGGTTTTATGATGGCTTCCAATACATACATATAAGTAATGTCTGCAAAAGAACTCAGGCTATAATTGGTTATCTCATCTCCATTTTCTGCTTCTTTTCCTGTCAGTGTTGCCACATGCATGTCAGCAGTTAAAGTTGCATGGAACTCTTCGAAAGAGAAAATAAAACAAATGCTTGATGTTTCTGGTCATCAGCACTTAKCATTAGCAGCACCACTTTTGTAACCTTTCAGTTGCTTCATTCACCTGAAAAATCTGAAATTAACAAAGCAGCATTGAAAGATTAAAGCCTTCCAACTGGGATTTCTTTACATGATTTTTTAGAAGGAAAACTTTCTACAAACCTTATTATTTAATGAATAAATCTGTGAAAGAGGCTTCAGACCACGGACATTTCTAATGAAATAAAGTAATCTTAATTATTCCAATGATCATTTGTAACAGCGAAGAAATGRCGAGGCTTCCTACAGGGATAAAAATGGAGCTGACAGTTGGGGTGGAGGAGAAAGAAAGGAGAAAGAATTAGGATTTGAAACTCCCTGACCCACCTAATTCCCAATTGCTTTTTAGACACAGTTTGTGATACTTTCAAGTGCTCTAAATTAATCACCATTTGCAGAAGTCAGAACAGGGCTCACTCAACACTCCAAACGAAATCTTAAAAAAATGAAAGAATTAACATGTTAAACCGGGCTGCTGGCTAATGTGCTGTTACTGCATAGTTCTGGGGTTGCAGAGCCCTTTATACAATTCACTCTAAAAGGCACTCTGAAAAATGAGAAAAAAAATTATCTGCTGAAAAAAACAGCAGAAAATGATTGCAGATATTTAACCTTTTATGCTCATTTTTAATTTTGTTTAATAGGAACTCTTTTTACAGTCTGGTAGACTGTGAATTTCATTTGACAACAGAGGACAAGAAAAGAGAGATTCTGAGTTTAGTTCTATTCTAAGTTTATTCTAAAAACTTGGTCATTACTGACTCTTATTGACTCTCACCAGTTCAGGAGAAAACTTGATGTTGTGTCTTTCCCTTTAGGAAAGCGTCTTGTAGAACACAACAGTTGTAAGAACACAACAGTTCACTGATATTTGTTTTTCTCTTTTCTCACAAAACTAACAAAGAGCTTGCTTTTTAAATCTAATTAATTAAAAAAATGTAGATTTACAGTGAAAAATACCTTTTTGTACTTCAATCTGCCATCCCGCTGCTAGCAGCACTGTTATCAAAGTAGAAGTTACTAATGATGTTTATTAGCACATTCACCTGTGGATATGAACAGAGATAGAAAAAGAGATTTTTCCAAGCAAAAWATAGGAATTTAATTCAGAATTTCAGATATTTGTGTAGAATATATATGTTATTTTTGTAATTTTTCTGAAATTGCACATGTATTTTCCTCTGTGTGACTTCATTCTGAAATTCAGAACTGATCCTGAGTTCCTGCAATTGTAAACTCTGCTGTTTTAATTTATCATCTTCCTGCTGAAGCTTCTAAATATCCCTCTCCCTCTTGTGCTTCTTTAGATCCGTTCAGTTATTTATCTTGTCATTTATTCAGTGGGAATCTGGGCACACTCAGTGATTTCTTAGGCACATTCGCCTCCCTTGTACTTTAGCCCATTGAGTTACTATKTTGGGCAGAGCTTATTTGGTAAGTGTAAGTTTGAAATTGTCCCTATGAATTGCCTTGTCTGCAGGGAAGAGATGATACAGATTCTCTAATAATTACTGAAACTTCTTGCTAAAGATAAAAGACTTGATCTSTTTAAAAGAAACCCACAGCTACAAAACCACCACAAGGAGACAAGTAGAAATTTTCCTCACCAAATGGAAGTTGCTAATGGCAAAAATAAGCTGCTGGCATTCATTGTGGGCATCCTTTCTGCTCCACTTTAGACCAGTGGAAGAACGTGTGGGATAGCGGTGGGGAGGGGCTGGAGGTCTGGCCACTACCTGCCTGCTGGAGCAGGCGCTTTGACGGACTCCTTGTGGACAACTGAAATGGCACTGGAGGTTGTTGAACCCTCACTGTGTCCCAACTCTTGAAATAAAACAGCTGCCTGCCTCCCTCCCACAGCCTCCTCCACACCAAGCACAGCCTTTTTTCCTGCCCCTGCAGCCTCCTTCCAAGTATCACTATTTCAAATGTTATCATTTCCCATGTTATTTATTTGTCTGTTTGTTTGTCTTTTGGAAAATACTGTCTGAAGGTATGCGTAATGATCTCAAGACAAACCAAGAATTTTTGTTGTTTTTGATTCATTTAAGCCTTCTGTGTGCTGACAAGGGAGGAGTGAGGGGAAGCTGTAACTTAAAGCAGCTGATACAAGATACTTGAAAATACATTTGAACCAGATTCTCATACATTGTTATGAACTTGGAATCAATTTTTGTCTGAGGGAAGATGCAGGAATATGTCCATGGAAGGCTTCTAAATCCTAAATCAGAAAGCTGAAATCGTTTATTTTTATTTGAAAAAATCTGAATTTTGCGGGGCTGTGCAATTTAGAAGGGAAGATTGAGATATCTATAGTGGTAAACATGTAACATGGTACAACGTAAACTTTGTTTTCTATTTTATTCTCTCAAAACAGTTTTAAAACATAATGTGACCAAAGGAAGACTTCATTTTGCAGATAATGTGGGGAATAACTGCATTTTATGTCATGTTCAGGGAGAAAAAGGATTTTAACAGGTTTATGATTTTGCTTGCAGTCTTAATCTTTATACTTGTAACTTCGGAGAAATGTGTTGCATAACTGCTTTTTCCTTCACACAGAACTGTGCATTTTCAAAAAGAGAGGGGGAAATGTTATAATAAAAAAAAAAAAAAATTCCATACCTGAAACTATTTGACTAGGCTGTGTCAAAAACCTGTTTCTTGATCTGAAGTGCACTGACTTCAGGAAGTGTCTTTACCTTTCCCAGGCCTTTGTATCAAGCCTTCCAGGAGGTTGCTTCTCTGCAGASTTCTAAGAACTCCACAAGAAAGGGCCACAGATAGTAGCCTGTGGTAAGTTATTTTTTTAAAAATGTAAAATAAAGTAGGAGCTCATTCACTAAGGAAAAATAACTGGCATCTCACTTTACAGCTTACTTTCTTGTTCCTAAAGTTAATATGTACCATTTACTTTATGTATATACATATTTCTATGTATATTTTGTGGATTTTTTTTAACAATTTGAGTTTAGCTCYAACACACTTTTGCACGAAATATGTGGTGCGGAGTAATTTATAAAATGGTTCCTAAAGTCAGGAAGCAGACTACCGAAGCAAATAATTGCTGTTAATGAAATTAATTATATTATTTTAATCATCAATATAAAATATTTGTAGTTCAGCCTAGAGCTTGGCGTGACATCACTATAAAGCAAGTTTGCAATCAAGAACAGCATTTATCAACAGGAACATTAAAATATCATTTAAAATGTAAGCTCTTTCCTTTGTATCGTCTGTTCTTTTTCCCAAAGCGTTATTCTTCTGGTTTATTATTCACCTTTTCACTGTTCAAATACTCGGTAGTTTCAGATCCTATGTTTCATGTTTCCTCTTGTTATTTTTCAGTCAGTGCTGTAGTACCTTGGATCATTAAATGCATTAAATTCTCTTTGCTCAAAAAAGGCAACCCACTGTAGGAAACAACATGCATTCTCTTTTATTACCTAATTACATTTGCAGAAACCATTTTGAAGAAGATATTTTATCTTATTGGTTGCTCCTTCTTTTGATATACTTTTCTGTTCTTTATCTTTAGTTCATATGAATGATTTTTACAGGTATGTTTTTTCCTCCATCCACTACTTTGAAGTATAGCACTGTTTGTGGCTTTTCAAAAATTGTTTGTAAATCTCTAATGTTTTTGAAAACAAAACCCAAACTCCATAGCACTCCTTTCTTACTAGAAACAGATTTTTACCTTGGATTCTAATGCATCTTCAATGCAAATTAAAATTTCTTGTCATTCATTAATGTATATCCAGCAACCTTCTCTAACTTCTTTCCAATATATTCCATCTGTTCTTCTGTCTTTGTTCTTCTTGCTTCTCACATTTTTTGACCTTAAAATATAGATTAAATAATGTTGCCTAAATAGTTTATCTTGCCTCTACCTGTGAATGGGGAAAACCAATTCCTTAATACTGATCTAACTTGATCCATTCATTATAGAAAAACTGTCAGGGTGAGGATTATCACTGTATTTAACCAGAACGAAAGATGTGTAGTGGCTATGCTCTAACATGCAAGGATGACTTTGCAGCATGCCACCAGTTCCGCCCAAAGCATTTACTTGATGACACTAGGTATGGTACCCAGACCATAAGAGCAAAATCATGTTAATACACAACCATCTCAAGGGCAGGAAATGCACTAACTAGCAACCAAGATCTGAAGGCACAAAAGGAATGCAGGCTTCCTAAGGATTTTAAATCAATAGGAAAATAGTAATTGGTGTATGCCAATGGCTGGGAAAACAGCTGGATAATTGAAAAAAACCAAAAAACTCTGAAACAGCATCTGCAGGTGCTGACTGTCAGTCTAAGCTCATGACAGTTCCTACTTCCAGTGTGAACTGTCATTTTACCAAGTAAATGACAAGTAATATACATTGGTAAATGGGGTATAGAAATCCTGAAATATATTTTGCATTGCTCTTGGCTTCATCTAATAATAAATTGAGTTTTTGTTAAATTCCAAGCTCACTCAATACTTTCAAAATTCCTATTTTCATCATGAAAGAGTATTTCATATGTGAAGATGACAGCTGCTTGTTTACCATGATTATATACACTGAAGAACAGCTGGTTTGGTTTATGATTGTTGAGGTATATTCAATCTTACTGTCTGTTTTTAAACTGCAACTACCTTGTAGTGGAAGGGGAACGTTTACCAGCAGGTATGGTACAGTTGAAGTGATAATAATAATACATCATATAAATAAGTGAATACAGGCACAGAAGGCTTTGGTGCAATTGAACTGTGAAAGAAGGTGTGGTACAGTCAAATATTATCATACATAAATGGCTCTTGAATAAATGTTTTTTGTAATCATTGTTACATGGCCTTCYCATATAACAGTGAGCCTATGCTGCGGTTTTCTTATCGGTGCTCACTCATCAGTGGTAAGTGTCATAAAGCTGGTATGGAGTAAGGAGGATCTGGTTTTGAGCACTGTGGAACACTGTAACACAGCACAGAAATTTTGGTATCCTACCAGGCCTCTCCTTTGTCTTGCCCWTGCTGTTGCTTCAGCTGCTATGGGCTGTTCTTTACACTGTTACCGAGAAAGTTATTAGAAGATCTGTTTCCTCTTCCTTCCTGGTGATTCTTCTCTTGGGCACACTTATAGATGCTCTTTTTGATACAAGACCAGGAGCTATGCCTACAGCAGTAAAAGAGCTTGGTCCATGACTTCATTCACCATTCATTCGAAGATGGTGGTGCTCCACAACCAGTGTGATCTTAGCCCATCCTGGGAAAGGTTGAGTGGTTTCAGAACAGTCACTGAAAAGGGAGCATGCCAAGATGAGGAGAGAAGGAAGGTCTGGTTCAGAGTTTTCACAGTGTGTATGGATTAAATGACCAAAGGGAAATACTGAGCCTACTGAATCAAAACAGTTTACAGACCTGAGTCACTGCAAATGTAGTTATGTTGTCTTTATTTGTTAATCCATCGTTTCTTACATTCATTTAGAAAAGCTGAAAAATAAACATATTAATGGCGATGTAGTTTGGGCTAGCACAAAAATAATAATTGTAACTGTGAGATAAGAGAATAAATGCAGTGAACCACATAAAGAGAAATCATAAAAAGTGGAAAAATTAGTCAGGYAAACTTTTTCCTTCATTCAAGTATTGCGATGTAATAGTACAATCTGGGCATAGATTAATATAATCTTTACTTCTGCTAATCAACTATTTCTTTTATTTTAAGAAATCATTTCTTGATATCAGCCTAAAACAGGTGCTATTGTCTGAACTATAGATTTATTACATTTATTCTTAATCTTTCCGCTTTAGGATGTAGGTTGTAGTTGGCTATATAAACCTTTACAACTAGTAAGAAAATCATTCACTATAAAATCCATTAGAAAGAAATGACTTTATTCAGAACATGAAACTATCCCTCATTCGTGATTTCTACAAGGCTACTGGGCAGAATACTTAACTCAAATCTCCTCAGGTCAATTTCTTTCTTTAATACTAACCCGCAGCTATGAACATGTATTATTAGAGAAATGAAGTAATGGAGAATCACCCTGATGTGAAAGCGTATTAGAAATCATAAGTGAATAGGTTTGCTTGGGGCACTTGAATAACAAAGCAATGCAATACTGAAAGCTGGCAACAATTCAGCTCCTTTAAGGCTCATAGATTACCTGGATTTTGGTTCGATTCGCTGTATATGACTAAACAGGTTTCACTTTCTATTGCTGCTGAGGTTTGTTACCAGATAATGAGTTGTAAACATGGTTGTGAATTTATAGAATGTCTTATCCAGAATCATATAAGCAGTAGAACTAGGAAGATCTTATTAATTTGTTGGTAATTTTAGTTGCTATGCTAAGCTTAATTTTAAATCTGTATGAGCTGATTTTAATAGCTAATCAAAGCTAATATGCTATTCTTTAKCATATAATTTGCAAAAGCAGATGTATTTTAAAATTAGTTCTTAAAGTACTCTAAGAACTGTTTAGAAGTTTAAAAGGATTTTGAGAACTTCTGTAACTCCTGTCATGTACRGGATCCAAAATAATACGAAAACATATCACATTTTTATAGTGTAAATGTACAACCTATCCTAGTTTTCTTCATCATCTGAAAAAGAGATCTGCTTTTCTTGAAAGGTGATGGCAAAAAAGATGAGAGCAAATTATTATTTGCCACAGTAATGTCTGAAGAAAATAAGCTCAGTCATAGAGAAAAAGATAAAAAGTTGGTGAACTACAGATAAAAAAGAAACCAATTTCCAGTCACATTACGATTGTCAAAATGTCATATTAAAGTGACAATGCTACATGAAAAATGTAACTAAAGACATAAATAAATTGTATCAACTTTGTTGGCCAGTGATCTTATGGTATTTAATAAATTAATTGCATAACATTACATATATTCTTGCACAAATACTAAATGAAAAATATAGTGAGTCATCTGACATTATAACTCCTCATCCAGGGGTTTGAGGCACTTGGAAAATGCAGTGTAAAGTAAGTTACATACAGAAAACTGTATAGTAAAATTGAACTTACAATCTGAGGAAATGACATATTTTACTTGCCTGGGAAATGAGTTTTCTGGCACTTGTTTAACAAATTTTACCAAATAGGGTAAAATGAAGGCACTCATGACAGAGTTAATAATTATTTAAAACTACAGCTTCGCATAACACCCTTCCAAAGCAAGTCAATGCAAAGCTCTTCATGATTTACAGTGATATTGTTAAAATTATTAGCTAAAATAAATCATGCTGCCTTCTAACAGATTTTGCCAAGCTGGGATGAATGAGGTGGATTTTCTGCTCCAGCAACACCTATGCTCAAGATCCAARAACAAAGGCACAAAACTCTGCAATGATACAGTGCTACATCTGTTCAACTCAAACTGGACGTTGTTAAGGAACGCAAAACTAAAACATCAGCCCCTGCTATCCTACTCTGACAGGGAAGGAGAGACATGAGAAGTGGATGTGGGCTATTGTTCAAGGTGCCATGCAAAATCATCCTTCCGTTCCTTTATTTGTCACTCTCACATACAATGCTCCCCTTGTTTCACYATAAGTCCCTTACAGGTAAAGGATCTAATACTGAACTGTTAAAATCAATGGGTATTTTGACTTCTGCTTCAGTGGGAGCAGGATCAAGTTAAAAATTATTACGGAAGGCATGCAGTGAGCCTCGGAAAGCAGTCAGTGGCTGCTCTCAGAAATAAATCAATTGCTGGGGAGAAAAGATGAGTTAATGTGCACAGCAGAATCAGCTGAAGACGTACCAACTGGAAAGAAAAAAGCATCATGGGCAGAAATGCAGCATATTGGTATTCCTTTAATATTTTGGAGTATGAAAGAGTCTTAACATAATTATGGAAACAAAGTCCCTTTATGAGCTACGTAAAGTGAAGCTGACAGAAGACATCACAGATTTTAAAATTCTGATTGTAGTGTGAGAATCAAGAACCAGCAGTTGTGACTACAGCTATGTGAATAATTCCTTTTCAGGCAAATTCTAGGCAATTTTCAGATTCCTGTATCTCATGAATCATCATGAATAGCAAAAAAACTCCTCCTCTGCTTGACTTATGAAGTGAAATAGCTACTGAAATTGCTGTTGTTTCTGTGAAATAGCTGCTAAAATTGCTGTTGTTTTTAAAGAACATAACCTTGGATCTAGAAAAAATACAAGGGGGAACTATTAGATCACTATATCCAGGTCTATATGGCTGTTGATGGGAATAAGGCCCTCCATTACTGTGAAGGGACAGAGAGTCARAAATGTTCTTTTCTGTTTAAATTTTATACTTCTGGAACATGTCTGAAAAACAAAATATTTTTGAAAACCAGACRGAGAACCAAAGCCACTTGCTTTAATATTCTCGAGAATACTCTAGGCCAGAGGGTAGGATAGCTTTGCCTATGTCTTGAATTGGATTGCATATACCATCATTTAAGAAAAATACAATGAAATTAATCTGTCCAACAGTTACTTTATGTAATTTCTACATTTGTGTGCTTTGTGAAATTTGGAAGAATAGGTATAAACACTAAATGTTAGGTAAATTTTGAAATGCTGAAAATTCGGTTCTGACCTTTGGAAAGTTTAGCTTCATTCTACTTTTTTTTTTTTCCTTTTACCACAAAGATTTTGTGAAGCCAGGATAGTATAATAACTTCTTCTGCATTCATTATAATATGTTATCTTGTTAAAGAACTATTGAAGTGCCTATAAAGCAGGCATTGTAATATGTTGCACTATTCTCTTGATTATCATGTCACTATTGCATCAGATTGCATTGTACCAGGCTTATTTTGGAAATGGGTTGTGTGTTCCATAATTATTATTATTGTACATGTTTCTAGAGCTTTTGTTTAACATGTTAGAACTGAATATATTAATCACTTGATGATTGTGAAGCTAATTTCTACTCTTGGCTGGGTGATCTAAATCCAGAGTACCTTCATTTGCTACTTTCCGACAAGAAAATAGCATACCAATATTTTTCGTATAATGTTCAGTGTACTGTAAGACTCATTTGATCTGCCATAATAGCTATATTAATATCCTTGTAAGTGTTCCCAGCCAAATGATGCCCTCATTTAAATGCAGGAGATCATAGAAAGGGTCTTAATGGTCCTGATGGTCCTGTGCAGCTTCTAGAACATTAAGAATGTCCTTGAAATACTGGGGAAACTCATGCAAATCCTGGCTCTGTGCCTCTGTGTTGCAAYACCTTGGATTTGTGAATGTGGCACTAAAAGAGTCTTGGCTTATAAAGTCGGGATTTTGTTCCCACAGAGATAGCTTTAAAGGAACAAGCAATTGTGTTTGATCCTCAAATGTATATTTACAGTAGTTAATTTTGTTGTTTTTTCATTTTATGCTTGTGTCCTGATCAGACCAGAAGCATAATATCGTTGTAAACATTGTACAGTAATGTTCAGATACTAATATTCATTTAGATCTGTAAAACAAACTGTGCCTGAGAAAGAGCACAAAATGCTTATCATGAGAATAAAGATTTAGCTCAGCTTTATCAGAAATCTGAGTTTGGAAGGGGAAGGAGAAAGGTGCCTTTTAATTGATATTTTTTTTTTTTTTTAATTCTCCAGGGCTGAAAGCAGCTGAAGACCATTTCAGTATCTAAGCTAATTTAGACAAATCTCAAAGAACAGAAGACAGGCCTGTGACATTGGCCATAATCTGATTCTAAAGTTAGTATCCTATCAGTTTGAGATTTGGCAATGATGCAATGTGTGTTAATGTGTTGTGGCATCTATTTCCTGTTGCTATGAGCAGGGAAATTGGTAGAAGCTGGAGCTCTACTAAATGCATTGAGAGACCATGTTGCACTGTTGCGCACCATTCTCTTGTGCTAAGAAAGTGCTGCCTGTTTGTTTTCAGATTACAGGAAATGATAATGGCAGGATATGGGACCATGCTCAATAAGAATCTGAAAAGATGAAGGGGAAGAAATATAATGAAAAAACTACCCAAAACATGGAAAAACACCTGTCATGGGGAACACCATCACATCTCCTTGGATACTTTCACATTCTGGTCTCCCTTCAGGAACTGCTGGTTTGGTACTGCGTGAGCAAGCTGGATCCTGGATACCAGGTATATGCATGCAGGATTGTGTGGGAAGCTTTTTGGAAAGCAATGGACACGTTGAACTAATGAACTTATGAATTATGAGAAGAGATGAGAGAYTGAAACTGCACAGAACAGCTCCTGCAGTCCGAAGGTCAACAAGAAGGAGGAGTTCACGCGCTGATACTGAAACTGCTGTGATGTCWMTGTCTATTCTTAGAATCCACTTGTTATATACCCTCCGCTATTGTTTATACTAAGATACCGCTGTGCTTAACCAATAGTAATATGTGTATATCTGTTTAGAAGCCAGTGAGCACTTGCCACGAGTACTGACYCATGCTATAGCAGAGTATATAATGGCTTAAGTTTTCCTAATAAACGGCTTCAGCACGATCATATTGGTCTGCGTCTGAGTCCAGGCATTCAGCATGATCATATTGGTCTGCATCTGAACCCATACCACGAACTACGACAGGATTGTATAAGATTTTTGTACCTGACCCTTTTTTCTACCTAAATATTGGTTTCAGTTATAACCAAACAAATTAACAACCCTGCTACTAAGTTCCAAATTAGTCATCAGTTTCAGTCTCTCCTGAAAAATCAGCCTTTCTCCATTTTTACTGCTTTGCTGTTAGCAAACGACTCACAAATACTTTCTGAAATGCCATTAAAATGTGTGAGGAATTGCAAGGTTACTCTGCATCCTAGGTAAGACAAAACCTTTTATAATGCATTAAAGGATACCTCTTTTGCCATCTGCGCAGCCTGACACTTCTGTGCAGTCTGATGCTTCATACAGCTAATTTTTCTGCAGTGAAGTGTATAAACAGTTGAGTTAAATTCTGTTCAATGCCTGGGCTTCTATTCCATGTGATGTTATTTCTCCATCAGATTATCTCTGTCCTTTTTAGGTTGTATAAATCACAGTTTTTCAAAAAGGACAATGGAAAGACATTTTGTACAGAGGGTATTTGGTATGCAACAATAATCTTATGCACACTAAATGCTGTATAATTCAAATTATATGTTTAGTCACAGGATGTTTCTGATTCAGATGAACAGAATGCAATGTACTCATGATGCTAAACAACTGACAGACATTATAGACATTATTTGAATTGCAGAATGAGAAGGAAAGTATGTGAGATGGGAAGGTGGAAAAATAGTTGGTATACACCAATCCTTAGCAGGGGGACTGATGCAATGATTGTGTCCTCCAAAGACTAGCTGGAAAGAATGTAAAGAAAGGTAAGAATAACTTCATTAAAGCTATAAGTTGGCTTCTGTTGTTTCAGTGAGGACAGGACAAGTTTGTACTATGTAAGGATATGCTTTTTATGAGATACTGGCAGATAACCACATGCTTGTGTCTAACGCAAAAGTACTATCTGCTGTGACAACAGTTTGTGGGCTTTAAAAAAACCTATATACTACTTCTCATAGCTGCATGCTTTGAATGTAAATTTYATTCTACCCCTAGCAATATTTTCAAATAAACCCTGGGAAGCGTACTGTCTGCCTTAAGGGAGCAATACTTACAATCTGAAGAAACCGATAAAAACAAAGAGAAAAGTGAAAAGTTAAAAGGCAAAAAATTTGCTGAATAGTTTATTTCAGCTAACATGAGGAAGTTTTAGGAAAAGCCCAAACAAACAGTTGGAATGTGAAAAGAAATAGTACAAAATGGAAGATACTCATCTTGTCCACAGGCTTACATTGCTTTTCCCACCTTTTTTTCCCTTCAGATGAAGAGACTTTGGAAGAATAAAATTATTGCTAACGTTTTGTTCAGGAACTTATACTTCTTCAGACCCAGTTGGCTGACTAAGATTTGGGTCCACTGGATCTTTGGGGCTGGGAATAGAAATGGATGCTTTTACCTTTGATGATTTTCTAATTTTAATTTAAAAAAATAAAGTTGTTTCCCCAAAGAATTGAACAAAAGAAGGCTTCTCCACTGACTTCACTTCCAAATATTCTCTAGCCAATACATATTCGACAAGTACTTGGATACATTTTTTTTTTCTCCTTGACTTCCATTTTCTTCTAGGACATGTTGTGGCTATTGATTTCTATGCAGGTTTTTTTGGCTTTCTCTCCTCTCCATCCAGCAATACCAAGGAACAACTTTCTGTCTACCCATGTCCCACTTGAAGTGAACACTGCTACAGTTTGCATTGCCTACTTCTATAAAGAGCTGAACTATTATGACTATCCTGAAAATAGAGTCGCTGGCCACTGAATTGTATCACTTCAAAAACTGCCTTCATATAATGCTTTTGCAATCTCTAGGTGTACTTCTCCTGTGTTAATCTATATCAGGCCTGGGCATATTATTACTAAAAAAACCATTATCTTTGGAGATTCCTTTTGTCTGACACCTCTTTTTAATTCACTGACAATGAGGCACAGCTAACAATGTGCTTGTTATTTGTGTTAGAAAATTAGTTTTTTCCCGAGTGTCCTTATTCTATTTATTTCAAGCTTTCTCCAGAAAGTTTCTGAAGTGTAAGGCCAATTGCTTTTGCGCCAAGGCCATTTACGATGGTTTGAGGGGCCTCCAGGGCATCATGCACAGACTGCTGTAAATCCTTACTTTTGCAGGAATCAGAAAATTTGCAACACTTGCCATATAAAAGAAATCTGAGAACTATGTTGAACCTTTGAGATTAGACATCTGATTTTCATCTTGTTAAGACAGAAGTTGTCAGTGGAGAAAGAAGTCGGAAGAAATAGTTTTGTTGCCTCTGTTAACACAGAGCATGGATTTTTTGCTTATGATGGGGATTTCAGTCTTGGGGGGCTATTGGGTCCTTAACTTTTTATGATCACAAGTTACTGGCAAATATGTCCGTGTATGTCTAAAATTGGTAACATAGGTCGTTGCTTATTTAAGTTTTACATTTGAAAGCATCAGGGGGAACCAAATTTCTGAAATAGAGATTAGGCAATATAGAATGATGGCAGTATCTATACCACTCTAAACAGCCCTCTGGTGCAGCAAGCACAGTGCACATTGCTTACTTGGAATAGCAATAAAAGACAACATTTCTCCAAGCTACTCCTTGCATGGGCATCTCATGGACTAGGAGTTTGTGATCGCTTTACCATGGCACTTGAATGAAAGCCAAAATGAGGTGTTTCAAGTAAATGTCATTAATCTCTTCTATCTAAGAGGAGATGAAGTATTTGTTAGAAGCTGTCTACTGATTTGTCACTGTAATATTTCAAGTTAATCAGAAGCTAATGGAAAAGAATGTCAACCCCTACATTTGTCTGGTCAATAGCATGCTACTTCACTACTAAAAGATCGTCAAAGTTTGCCCTCATGCTGAAAATAAATTCTTGGGGTATATCTGAATCAGGACTTTAAAAAGATTTGGCAGAGACTATCGCAGTAACATCTTCAGTTGCAACAAATGTCTTTCTAAATGATGGGTGTTCTGGAGGTCACCTTGTTTAACCTAAGGTTTTATAATTTTTTTTTTTTAYTAAATAAGAAAAGCTATTTCTTTGAGACTGAATCTAAAGCCTACTGGGGGAAAACAATTGTTTTTTGATGAATTGTAATCTCTTGATTCAGTGTTTTACAGGAATTACATATGGAAAAGAATAGTAGAGAACTCCATGAAATTATTGTGACAGCTGAAATCAAAATAGCAATAGCTTTGAAAAATATGTTTTTGAAATATATTTTTTCTTTTCAGAGTTGTGTGAACATACTGAGTGGAACATAGAGTTTCATGATTTTCAGCATGTAATCAGTGAACTATTTTAATTTGGCACATTTGACACCTTCATTCTTGTTTGCAGAGAGATTACTTCTAATTAGAGACAGTCTAATTAAACAGCCTAATTAGCGTTAGGGTTTCAGCAAAGATTGAACAGTTTTTATTGTGTGCTTATTTTTGCCAAGTCACAGATGACTTTTTCTTTCATGATCCTAGGGTTATGGGTAAAACCACTGGAAAGCTGTAAGAAAAGAAGAGGGGGAAAATGCACCTTTTTTGGCCTTTCTGGAACTCAGGGTTTTGCATTACAGTGTCAGCCCAAGACAAGAACTGCAGATTTCTGGGGATCAGGTTTTCCCTCTAACTCAAAGGTAAACACCTCTGGAGACAGGAGTTGCCTCAGGCTCCTAAGATAAGGTGGCCCACCTGTGAGATAACAGATTTCTATCTGAACTTCCAAGAATTTTGAACTGGTCATATGCCTCTGTGTACCTGGAGAGCCTTGCAAGGCAGAAGAAACGCTGATAAGAAACGAAGGTCCTCTTTCTCCTTGCCTGTGGGAGAYGGGGAAATCAGTCCCTGAGATGAGAGGAGCCACTGCCTCCATGTGCGCAGGCAGCAGCAAGGAGATGAAGCTCTCCCACCGGTGGGTCTGTCCCTGGTCAGAGCCCCAGGGGCTGGCGTTGCTGTGCACACCCCACACTGTCATAAGATTTAGTCAAGGGTACTTTGACTGTACTGGCCCCAGGTTTTCACTGTGCTACAGCAGGTAGCAGGCACTTTCTTGACAAGGAACCTTATTTCACTCTGCTTAGGTGTTTCTAAATTACCCCATGCAAAGCCTAAAGTTTTGAATGCTAAGCCTAAAGTTTTGTTTCCAAATCTTTGCAACTGTCTCTGTCATCAGTACTGAAAAAGGAATAAGGTAACAATCTGCTTAAACAATGCTGTTCCTGACAGTAGGTGGTTATTTTATAACCTGATTTGTAAAATGACTAAGAGCATTGTGTTATTTTTTGTAACAAAATGTGGCCTGAAGCACGTTCATTTGGTTTGCTTAACATTATCCACTACTCAGAGTTTGAACTGAATGGTGAGTTTGTGTCATATGCAATTATTTTGGTACAGGAGAAAAGAAAAATATTATGCAGGGTACTGATCCTGCTTTATATTTGAACACAGAATAAAGTCCTTTTGTTTAAGTATAAAGTACAAATATTTACCTTGGAGCCTTGCACAATTTAAATTAAAACACAAAGTCATGCCTTTGAACCTCTATTGAGTTCTACCTCTGAGTCATATAAAATGAAATCTCAAAATTAAAATTTCTGTGAATAGTAGTTTGTTTTGCTCTATTGCTAATCTTAATAAACACACTGCAGGTTAGTCCCATTTATACTTTTCTGTCTGATCTTCTTAAAACTCATTCTGTGATCAGTTTTGGTCATGTTTCAGCCCCTAGCTAATTCTGATTAGCATTACAATCCAGTACAATAAAAGCAGTTTAATCAGAAATTGCAAATGAACCTCAACCAAATCTAGTATAATCAGCTATTTTGCTGACATTGCTTCAGCAGCAGGATTGTCAAGCACAGAATGAATTAGCTGTATGTATGAATGGCTTTAGGACATGTTTGATACTGATTTAGAGGAGAATTTGCATAAACAGCAGTTAAAACTTAATTAAAAGTAAAAACCCTGTAGTATGACTCTAAGGGTGAGCAATTTTTTGCTAAATGTAATGATGAGGAAATCTGTGTTCAACTAATCCTTTCCACTTTCTCAGTCTGTCATAAGCACAGTCTCTTGCATTGATTATGTAGACAGTCGTTATAGGTTCTAACTGTCACAATACATTTACAGCAAGTCTAATCACTAAATGTCCACAGTTCAGCACTTCATTACTTTTTTTTTTTTATTTCAGGGTTGACAAGTTTACTTTGGCATGGAGCATCTCATCCTAATTAAAAATTACTTAGCACTGATGACCCGTTACAATAATCATATGTTTTATGATACTCAGGAGTCTGGCTGAGGAACAGTAGGCAGCAATTTGAGTTTATTTAACATAGCAGACTTAAAAACAAAGAAACAGAATCCTAACAAACTGAAATGATAGGCTAGTTTGAAAAACATTCAATGATGAGTCTGGATAAAAAATTGTTTTCAAATAATAAGAACAAAAATTTGGCTTAGAGGCTAGCCTATTGAAATAATTTCCTTTGCCTTTCTCCCTGTTGATGTAAAGAAAAAATATTCATTCCTTAGTAATATTAATGTTTTAGTTAGAATTATTAATGCATCCATCTGGAGTCCTGAATTTGGGCTGCCAGAGCAAAATATCTGAAAGTAAAATGCTGTCTGCACTTAAAATCTTGTGAAACTTATGGCAAAATTCCCAAGGTCTTCAGTAAATCCAAGTGCAGGTTAACTTTAATGAATCAAGCTTAGCTAAATATACAGGCAAGGATCCCTTTCAGAGTCTTATATTCTTCATAGAGTTGGCAGAGAAAGGAAAGCAGAATGCCTACTGAGCAATAGGCTACACATGCTTATTTAAAACATTAATGAAATTCAGTACAACTTGGACCAAACTCCCCCATTCAAATGCTCAAAGCCTCCCATTGCACTGTCATTATAATTCCAAAAATCACACCAGAAAAAGCCTGAAAATAGAATTTTAATAGTGACAATATTTTACTGAGGTGACATGAAAATATTTTAAATTGAGAAGAGTATTCTCCCTACAGAAAAGAAAGTTAATAAATATGTATTTTAACAGAAATTCTAAAGTACAGAAATATTCAGTAACAAGCAGCCTTTTCCAAAGAGAATATGGTTTAATTATTTTTATAACACAATCTACACTGGAGGTATTCTACACACATTTAAGCAGAAAAGGTTCCAACTGTGCAGATAGATTTCAAAATTTACACAAAGTAAAATCCAGAATTGAACTAAAGAGCTGCATTTGGATGGTACAATCAAATTATTAGGTAATTGCATAATTAAATAGAGCCAAGAAAAAACCAACTTCCTTCTCCAAAGCTACAAGCTCATAACATCAAATTTTGTCCTAACTAATTTGCCTGAATAAAACCAAAACAGATAAAAGGAAAGGGAATATGCCAATGCATATTGGAATGATTGTAAGTTCTTTAATTTTTCTTTCTGATTTCTTTCTCTTGGTGCTGGGACAAGTCAGAGGGTTGGGATTTGTTCTCAGTCAGTTCTCCTCACTCTTCCTTTTTTTTAGTTTTGTGAAACATAAGCACCAAGTAGTTTGGTGCCAACTGAGAAAAATGTCTATGGAGAACTTGGATAGCTTCATTTTATTCCTGTATTATTCTAAAAGTGACCTGTATCAGTAGTTCATAAGCATCAACACCTATGTAATATAAATTGCAATCTAGTAGGTTCTTTTGGCAGGGGGGTTAATATAGCTGAATAGTATTATTCTTCAATCTTTGCCATTACACTTGATCTCTTAGGCAAATAATACTAGAAAAACACAAGTACTAAAATTTTTTGCTTATCTCCTTTGCTCTCCAACATAAATAAAATAAACAAAAAAATAACAGGAAGAAAAAAATTCTCAAATCAAACCATATGTTTGGACCAGGAGAAAATGAAGCCTCTGTATAAGTAGAGCAGAGGCTATTTTGACCCTTTGCAGTGTATATAAGAACAATTYGAAAACTGCACTTACTCACACCAAGATTTTTGTCTGAATTGCAAAATTTATTGTGTGACTCTTTTAGCAGCTCTTGCCTTTCACCTTTTTACTCTCGGTAAGTTCAATTGTTTATGTATGTTGTGTCTTTGTGTTCCAATACAATATCTTTTGACTCAATTAAATTCAGTATCCTGTAGRTCTTGAAAATACAGCTGACATAGGAGCTTAGTACCCACAAAATTTTTCTTTTTAAAGCAAGAAAATAGCCCAACTTGCACATCCAGTCTTTTTGGATACTTCCTGATAACTTTTATATATGTATGCTTATTTGCTATAAATACTCATCAGAAAAGTAAGCATAATCATATCTTACTATCCAGAAAGAAGTATATATATAAACTTTTCAACATGAATGTCGTGGTTTAACCCCAGCTGGCAACTAAGCCCAACACAGCTGCTCGCTCACTCCCCCCCAGTAGGATGGGGGAGAGAATCGGAAAGGAAAGAGTGAGAAAACTCGTGGGTTGAGATAAAGACAGTTTAATAGGGAAAGCAAAAGCTGCGCACATGCAAGCAAAGCAAAACAAGGAATTCATTCACTGCTTCCCATTGGCAGGCAGGTGCTCAGCCATCCCCAGGAAAGCAGGGCTCCAGCACGCCTAACGGTTACTTGGGAAGACAAACGCCGTCACTCCAAACGTTCCCCCTTCCTTCTTCTTTCCCCAGCCTTATATGCTGAGCATGACGCCATATGGTATGGAATACCCCGTTGGCCAGTTAGGGTCAACTGTCCTGGCTATGCTCCCTCCCAGCTTCTTGTGCACCTGGCAGAGCATGGGAAGCTGAAAAGTCCTTGACTAGTGTAAACACTACTTAGCAACACTAAAACATCGTTGTGTTATCAACATTATTCTCATACTAAATCCAAAACACAGCACTATATCAGCTRCTAGGATGAAAATGAATTGTGTCCCAGCAGAAACTACCACAATGAATTTCACAGTCAGTTCTCCAATCTGCAATCAGAGATGTGCAAACAAAAATACTAATTAAAAGTAGAAAATTTCTGTGCTCTTTTGACCTAATACAGTAACCAGAATTTAGGGTCTAGCATGTTATTTTAATTAGGATAAAAGGGTGACGTTGAAGTCTTTGTTCTTTTATTTATTCTGGTTTTGTGGTAAGATATCTTTTCCTGGAGTTTGATTCTTCAGTGCTTCTCCTCACTTTCTCTAAGCTTTTTCTCATGATCCATACCACCAGAGTTTTTGTATTTGTACCTAGCATTTTCTTGCTGTTTTCTCTCAGCTTTTTTCATTGTCCTTTTTCTTAGAAGTCTTCTAGTGAATTACCTACAGCCACATGCGCTCTACAAATACTTTTGTTTGTAAAGCAGGCTATGGGCTTTCTGGTGGGAGTGGGGTGGGGAGGGAGAATAGAAAGAAAGGGGATAAACCTGTTGTGCCAGCTACCAATAATACCAAAAAGAGGCTAATTCCTTCTCTTTTATACCGAGTGAAGAGCAGCTGGTTAACCTCTTCCTTTCCACATGCACCTTTTCTATGAAGTTTGACACAACTGAAAGCAGTATCAGCCAGTATGCTATTAACAAAAAACAGAGTACAAATCGTAATGTTGAAATGTAGTACAGAGAGAAAAGAAAGCAATTGGGTACTGATTGACTCATTCACTTAAGCTATTAAAATTTATGTGATTTTTTTTTTTTATCTTTTAATTTCATTCTGCTAGATAATGGAACTTCGGACTTTGTTCTTTCTTCCTTATATAATGCAGTCCAATCTCTTTGAGGTTTGAAACATTTCCTGTTAATAACAATGAACAGATAATTTTCATTTTCGTATCTGTAGTATTTATAACTCAATGTTTTTATCTCAGTCTGAATCTTCCTGTCATGCTTATTCTAAAGCAGAAGACCCGATACTTTGTCAGATAATCCACACTGCTTCCTTTAATGTACTGTTCCATGATTCTGAAGAGAAAGTTTGCTGTAATTGTTTAAGCCAGTAACTTTACCCAATTTGGAAATGACTTCTCAAACATTGCTATTTACTGATTGTTGGAAACTCAAAATTTTCTATGTGGTGGTGAATAACTTATTTGGTTTGTTAGCATTTTGCTTTAATAATTTTGCTTAAAGAATATTTTGAATTTGAATTTAAAAAAATTTCAATTATGTATAGATATGTACATTATTATTAATAAGATATTCATCCAAATATGTCCTTAACCCCAAATTTTCCTGAATGCTTTTTCAATTTCATTTTTTTCAGCTAGTTTACTTAAAAACTGTTTGGAATTCTTATGACCGTAAGAATTCTGATTTCTTTTAATCAGAGAGGTCAGAGTAGCTATATAAATATTCTTTTATGATCGTCATGCCAATTATTTGTGTGATATTGATCATCATTACTTGTTCCTATAGTAACTGCTCTTTAAAGTATCAAAGAGGCAGAGCCCAGAGAAAACATTATATTCTTACTACAGGCCTAAGTCTGAAAGATTAATGGATACTTAGTACCCATGACACAAAATAGTTTGGGTTTTTTTTGTTGTATTATGTTATGATACTTGTTTTATAAGTTTGCATCAGGAGAAGTGTTCTAATATTATATAGGTTTATTTACAGAATTCTATGAATGCTTGATAGTATCAGTTATTTGTAAAAACATACGAAAATGGAATGGAGGCTGTTGCAGGCATGGTCCTTAGGAAGGAGAGAGTTCTATCCGTGGAATGTTTAATGCAAGAGCAGAGCCTAAGAGCTCGTAAGATTTGTTCCCTTCTGGAATAGGCTTACCTTGCTTTTAGTTTGATTTTGGAACAGTTTGATTTGAATGCTTGTAACATTTGCCCACAAAATGCCAGATCTTGTCTCTGAGAGAATTGTGAAGGACAAAAAGGACTGTGTGACTGTGGGACAAAGAGAATGTGATTCTCCCAGATATTGCTATTAGAGTTGCATTTTGATTGCACATCCAGCCCATGTTGGTGGCCAGCACGGCAAACAGAAGAGCAGAAGGTGAGAACCAGCCTGTTAGACCCATCTTTGAGTACCTCATCATGAACTGTCAGTCAGACTGTGGTCTCTAATGCCCATTTGCATCTTAATTTGGTGTTTTTGAAATTAAATGCTATTCACATATTGAAGCTGGCTGAGGGCCCTCAATGTTAACCAGATCTGGATAAATGATGAAAAAATAGATTTGTTGAGTAATTTATTCAGGAAATACTGCAAGAGTTTGTAAGAAAAACTACCAAGTGAAAGTTATTTGAGTAGTTCTCTTGTTAACCGTATCCTGGTTTTGATAGTGGTAGGTGTAAGTTAGCATCATAGAGGTGACCTGCAAGAGATTTACATAAAATATGTTGCTAGATGTTTCTTCTAACACTGGAGCTTCTTAGACAAGAATCAGTAAACCTTCCCTGTCTTCCCCAGTGCCCTTCTGCATTAGTGCTGGCATTAATCTGAAATGATTTAGGGTGTCTTCAAAGATAGTTTAATTATTAATTTATATATTAATAGATACATATTGATTTTATATATATATTATTTCTTTTTTAAATTTTCCTCCTACAAAAATTAGACATTAGCAATATGTCCACTAGTAAATAATGAATTTTATTGAATTCTGAAGTAGAAGAAGCTGTTTAAATCCACTTTTGCAATATGTAAGTGGAACTTTATCATCACTATTGTAACTCTTTCATGGAAATGGTCATTAGAATTTTATGGAAAGAAAAATAGATGCGAATATTTTGCCTTATCTATCACTTTCGTGATGAGAGTAAGTTTAATAACCAAAGAAGACAGCTTTGAAACTTCTGTAAAATTACTTGTGTGCCAGTTGCAAATGATTGCAAAAACCAGTAACTGTGTCTGCAGCAAGACATTTTATCTTCATTAGCAATAAATCAACAAATCTAATTAAAAAAGTGTGTCACAACACAAATTTGACAAGAAAATGTAGTCAGCTTTCAGTTTTATAGAATCAGCACCCTTAAACACATACACATAAAGCAAGAAAAACTAAATTATTCAGGAAGTATTCTGTAAAATGCCTTTTTAATTAGTGGAAAAGATTTGTCTGAGGAGCTGAATTATTATTCAAACTGTGCAACTTTAATCAAAAACACACTCCTAGGCACCTGAACTCCATTGTAAGATAAATAACTGAACCTTTCTGGGTTTGGAAAAATTGGTCTGGAATTTTGTTGTTCTGCAAGACCACTTACCTGGTATTTTAGGGAGGGAAAAACTTTATGAATAATATTTCTCAAAATTGCAATTCTTACATCAGAAGAAGCAATGAATACTTCTTCTCCTAGGTTTAGGGCACCGGCTGAAACACTCTGTATGATACAGCTTTCAGAATTGTACTGATAGGACTATATACAACTTGAAATACTTGCAGAGCAGTTTGGACAAGTGTAGCTTGCTTATTTTTTCTTATAAAATCATGCCAAAAGGCTCTTAAGGTGGTATAGCTAGATACTGTTCTTAATAGATAACTTATCTGAAACTCTGAATAAAAACCATGAAAGTGCTGTCATATGCAATGGACAATTTTTTCTTTTATACTTCTGACCACTAAAGTTAGAAAGTATAATTATTATATTTTAAAATATTTGAGAATACTGTGGATTACTTGTTTACAACATGAGAAGCATATTTAAAAATAATCTTTGGTTTCTTTCCTACAGATTTATGATGTCATAATAAATGTATGCAGTCATAAATATCAAACAGGGATGCTTGAGGGAAATTAGTATATCATTACAAGCTTGCCATTCCTGAGGAAGAATACAAATGTTTAAGTTGTTTTTTGAATTAAATTTATTGTTGACTTATGCATTTTAATGTGGAGATTCTGAAATAGTTTGGATTTGTTAAATAAGGTCCACTAAGGAAAAAGCATTTAAAGAACTGTGAATTATCTAAAACAGATAAATAATTTCTATCACTGTAATTCTTTTGTACTGACCACTTAAATCCAGGGGAAAACAGAAAAAGCAAATAACTTTTGGCCGTCTGATTGAATAAAAGCCTTTGGTATTTGTTTTGTTATAAACTGACTGCACAGTTATGCAGAGATCTGAGTGTAAAAATACATTTAAGAATTGTTTATTGAGGCTAATATTGTAAACTGACCTCTTTCTCAGAGAGCTTTTTTATTAAAATAGTCTCCTGACAAATAAAGTTTTATGTGATTAGATAATTTATGCATATTTTAATTTAATTAACCATCTGAATATAGTAATTTGAAGCTCAGAACAGGGATTTGCTATTAATCCAATCAGGTGGCAAGTGAATGCGCTAAGTCCATAAATTTTCTGGAAAGGTGGTTATTATTGTGGCAGACTGAATTATTCATGGGAAATGGAGCATCTGATGAATGCACCTGTGTTTTTTTTTCCATTTGCAAGCTGATACCGCTGTTACAGATTTGTTTCTTATTTCCACGTATCTATGGAAAAGATTAAGGCACCAGTTAAGCATGCACCTATGTACCCCACTTTACGTTCTTAAATCATCCAAGGGGACAACCGTTTTATTACCCTACTGAATGTGGACTTTGCTAGTTGAAAAAGACATCACTGATTTTCTTAAAGTTAATCACACATTTAATTACTTGGCCAAACGGAAGCATAAAGTTGACTTTTTCGAAGCACATGAAGGCATTGGAGGCCTGATGCAGGCGTTCACACTGCACCGTGAAATGCTGCGTGCTGCACAGAAGCGAGCTAGAGATCCCCAGGGTGCTCCACGTTCCCTTATGCAGAGTCACGACAGCTCTAGTCCCTTTCCTAGGTATTACACCAGGCTTGGAAGCAACAAAACCACTTTGCTGTTTCCCTGTTGTAATTGTTTTGTTACCGGTTTCCATGATCTGCCCTCATACATAGTACTTGAGCAGAAGGATACTGTCTAGTGACTAACACAATGCACAGCAAAAAGCTTCTTAAGGCAGATTCAGCTCTCAGTTACTTTTGACTAAAAATCATTTATGTGAATAAACTCATCTCCATCTTATGATCTCAGGCCTCTCTTCTCAGAATGTTTGTTTTTTTTTTTTTTTTTCCTTTACCCCAATAAGGATGTAGGTCTTTTTTGCCTCTCCATTTTTCTGATTATCTACTTGCTGTACTAGTAGAAATTGCTTTATCTAACTGGGACATAATACCTTCAAAGTGAGACATTTTACATAAATATAGTTGTTTTCTTTGCATACTGATTTTATTCACCATGCAAGAGAACATGAACCCTCATACTTTCATCTGCACCATGTACTTACCTGAATTTTTAGCTGTTCCTCTAGAACACATGAATATATTAACTCTGGCAACCTTGGGTGCACAAAGGACACGCATTTATTAGCAGCACCAAAATACGAAGCAGAGGAGTCTAAGGTGTCTGTACACCACATAGTTTTGTGTGACAAAAGAGGATTAAACAACACAAGTTTACACAGATAACTGTAGAAGTTTTTGCCATTTTCAAAGCAAAGTGGTGCTGGACTTTATAACATTATGTTCCTCAGAAATCCTAGAGCGTATTACCAAAAAGGAGAGAATTTTTGTGAAACTGGTCTCACTAAGATGGTCCCACAATTGTGCCCTTAAGGGATGAGGGTTGCCCACCATTCCTCCGAGCACGATATAGAGGAGCTTCCATACCACCTTTCTTTATCTGACTAAGTGTATCTGGCGTGCTGAAAGTATACCTTCAGCAGAACTAAACTCTCAGCGCAGGTAACACACTCAGCATTATTGAGATGATGGGGACTACAATCATTTCAATAGCCTCCTACTTAGGAATTTATTAGGAAACAATGAAATTGATCATCTCTGAGTTTACTGTCTCATATGTTGCTTTGGCACTGCTAATAAATATTTTTTTATTGTAAGTAATTTTGCTGCCCGAACAAGAAATATGTTGTTTAAAAAACAGCTCATGCAACACAGGAGAATAAGAGACTTTTAAATATAGAAGTTAACAGATGCTGAAGAGTTAATGCTTTAATAGAATTTTAAAAATCTTATTTTGAGAAATTGTCATAAATCTTGATGCTAAGCATTTCATATACCTCTGAATGTAGCTGGTATAGGAAAAATTAAGTTTTTAAATGCAGCTCAATTCTTTGTCTTCAAGGAAACCAAAAAACGTAGAGTGAGTTAAAGCTTAACAGTAAAGTAAAAGTGATGATAGCAGAACAGACGAATCATCTTTGTAAAGAATTCTTGCCTTTAGACTTGAACTTTTATGAATTTTCATTACTAAATTTATCTTTCTGGATTATTCAAAATGATTTACTGAATTTCATTTAAACCTCATCTCTGACTAAAATTATTCACTGTCTTTAGTAACGCAAGACCAAAAGTACTATTTTGATGACGCTACTGATGTAACTAGTATATAACTTCAACATGACAGTTATTTTAACACAGGAATAGAAGCTTAAAACATTTAGAGAGGAAAAGGCTAGATTTATCTATGTTTTTGCATTTATTTAAATACCATTTACTTTGCATCATGGTCATTAATTGTGGATAAAGTGACCACAACAACATTTTTGTACACCTAGCTCTAGCTTCTTACTAACTTCCAGTGCTTTATGCTAGGATGAGGAAATTTAACTCAACCAAGCTGGTTAATGATTTCTATAGTTTACGAAACTGTACTGGAACACATCCTTTTTAAGGACTGTAAATGCAACTCTTTTAGGACCCTGATACCTATTAGGATGTTATTCCTTAACTAGTACCATCGTGTCAAAAAGATGACTTGTACAATCTGGGTATTGCAGAAAATGGACCTTTCTTCAGAGCTTCTATACCTGAAATCGGGAATTTAGGATTAGGAGAAAACTTTTTTTGCATCTTATTCTGTCATACAAATTCTTTCATAACCTTAATGTTGAAGCCACATTTTTCTAGATGTGTATATTTTTGAGATTTCATATCATCTTGCTGACCTTTTTTTTCACTTCAAAAGAGTATGTTCCTCCTGTACCAGGTAGCCAGTATGGCATATGTATTTTCTATATAGCCTAATAGGAAGTGCACAGTAATAGCATTATGTTTTCTTTTATTATAGTCTATCCGTCTACACATTCACGATAATGTTTTGTTTGCCTTTTTTACTGCTACTGTGCTTTGTGTTGCTGGTTAAAATAATTTCCCTAATAATCTTCAAATTGTTTTCCTGATCAGTGTGTTAAATTATTGGGCCATTTGCCACATATTGTATAGCTTGTTTTCTTGCTCCAAGCCCAATTATTTTGCATCTTTCTGTACAACAGAACGCCTTTACAATCTGCTATGCTGTTCATGTAAACAATCAAAATCTGACTTAGTTTGTACCATTCAACCTTATTTGTTCTATCTTCTAATCCTTGTATCATCTGCAATCTTGAATGTAATGTCCTTATTTCCATGTATCTCTTGAATAGATTAAGGCACCAGAGAGCAACAGCGTCCTAAGACCAGACTGCTACTTTTAAGCTTCATTTTTACAATTAGGAAGGACGTGTCAATGTTGATTATATTTTTTTTCCTTTTTTTTTTTTTTTCTTTTCTTCTTATCATTTCAGAACTACGTTTCCAATCATTACCATAATGTACTTATTCCATAAACCTTAACCTGAACTGTTACTCTCTGGGTTCAAATCCTAGCAAATATGCTTTGCATATCTGAATGTGTGTTTTACTTTATTTGTCATGATGATAATAATATCATCAAAGATCATTTTAAGACAATTATGAATGGGTCCTCCTCCTTACTTCTGACACCCTTTTTCTCTCCAACATTTTGCATCAAGACAGTAAAGATTAAAACTTTTTACCTCCCTTGCTTGCATATTTGCCCATGTGTGTCTTACACATGATTGTAATAATGTACTAATGGTGTTGCTTAAGGTACCTTGACTTCACTCAGTGAGGTGTATTTCAAATACTTTATTAAATTAATCTATTTTAATGATTCTATTTATTCTACATCATGTATGTGTTGCAGACATAAGGAATATTTTAAAATATTTATTCTCCAAACCACATAAGATGTAAATACAAACTAGATCTTGTACTAGCCTGAACTTTCCAGGTGCCACTTCAGATATTAGAGTAAGCAATTTACTATAGTTCTGAGTAAACTGTGACACTTTCTACATTACATTAGAAAGAACAGACTTTTACATTCTCATGCAAACACATTGGAGAACAGAGGTGTTATAATGTCATTCTGTGGTGCTTATAGATGAAGTGGAAATCATGTTACCAATGCACTTAATCTGTCACCAAATTACATTTCTTTAAACCCTCTGTGCTGTTCCAGTAAGGCAAAAAAATCTATGTTTTTTCTTTGTGGATGGATGTAGGCTTATAGTTCACCTTGCCTGAGAAAGGAAAGCCCTAGTTCATGTGGGTTTGGTAATAGAAATTTCATATTAGGCAGTCAGGTAGCCCTTGCTTGCATCATGTGCTCTAGGTCTGCCTGTTCTATAACCCAGAGCAATAGTTTCCCATTCTATATCTGAAATGACTTAAGATTTGAGGAGTTATTACCTATTGATGAAGTTATACATGAAGTTGTTATATGGGGATTTAGAAATGCTTACAGTTTATCACTAAATGATTTTATCCATTGCTTAGCTTTGTTTTGAACTCTGTTGAAAACAGATAGTTGTACACTCTTCRTCAACATACCTAATGCATTGTCACTGACATAATTAGTTCCCCCTCTGGTTCACCTTTATCTACCTTCCTCTGAATTATATGTTGTCTTTATATGATGACAAATGTAGTTATTTAGGTACTTTACATTCAAAGTTAAAGAAACGAAAAATCAATAATACTTACATCTGCAATTGGCAGATCCAAAAGTCGATACACTGTGAAGGTTGTCAGGTTGAAGAGAGAAAACAAGTAGTTACAATGTCAAATTTAATGAATCTAGTACAAAAAATAAGTTGCTGTCTAACTGAGCAGTGCCACGGGAAAAAGCAAATTACTCTTAACCAATATAATGAAGAAAATGTGCTCAAACAGAGATAAGACAACAGAGATGAAAATTCATAGATAAGAAGAATTACACTTTATTGGATGATAAACCATCTATGTAAAGTGATTAGATGTGTGGCAGAAAAGAGAATGAGGTGTGCACAAGAGAATTACCAGTTGTAGAAGAAGAAAGATTCGACCTGGCTACCAGTCCTGCAATCTTCTGTCACCAACAAATGACGAAGGAATAGCATTTCATTTTCACTTCATTCAAGGTATACGGAGAATGAATCACTTAAATCATGGGCCCTAAATGGAGAGCTGTAGAGTATTCCAGCAAATTAACCGAGCACATCCTTATTTTAAGCACTGGAATAGTCTAATGAAAGATGGAATATTATTGTGCCTAACAGTAAGAATATGCCTGAGAGCTTTGCAGGTTTGTGGGGTGGGTCAGCATCTTACTGGGAAAAAGCCTAAGTATTTCAAAGAAGAAAACCCACCTTTTTTTTTTTCATGTTTTGCAGTGCTCTACAGAATGAAACGCCATAGCAAGAAGCAAAAATCTGAAAGAAAGTTGCACTGTTTTTAAGAATAAAGACTTATTTTCCTTGGGAAGAATAGAACAATTTTTTTACACATTGCCTCTGGTTCTGTAGATCACAGGATTTTTGGATCTAGGTGCTCCTTTATGTCCACTAATCCCTAACACTATAGTCCTGTTCATGGCTGTGTCCTGTACATCCTAAATATTTAGTCATGATGATAATGACATGAAATAGAAACTGATTCTTTTCATTTTTAACAAAATGTTATTGGAACTCAATGGCAATGGTCAAATCATTAGTTGTAGTATTATTAGTATACCCTCATGGTAACATTACTAATGTAATTGCAAGGGTAATTTGCTGATAGACATATTTAAATGACATTTAATATTGATTCTTTAGTAACAGCCAAGTTTTCTGCTTTTCTACTGATGTGGAGCCATGGTTTTGCTCACATTTGCCTGTGGGGTCAAAATATCACTGATGGCTCTATTTGTGATCATTGACAGCTCTTTATGAGCTACCAGCAATTTCTGCACATCTTCAACAGACCAACATAAAGCCATTTACAAAGTAGCATAACTCTTTCTGAGGAGATTCCTGGGAGTTTCTTTCCATGGAGAAGTATTTTGAAAAAAGGCCTGCTTTTTAATAAATATCTGAGGCAGAAACACATTCCTCAGAAAATCATGAAGTGTTATTATTCTACTTCTCCTTACATGATGTGTTTTTCCCTTGATGTTTGCATTGATTGACCCTCTTGCATGGCAGGAGATCTTACCTAAATCTTTAATTTTTTTTTTTTTTGCCTTAGCAATGGAACTTATTGCAAGGATAAGTATACGTGATAAGAAATGTTCCATTTCTTTATTATTTGCTACCTAGCCAAAACAATAAAAGGCTGATACTGAAGATATATATATATATATAAAAATAAATAAAGTGGTTGGGATCTCATCAGCCTGCTTCCCTTCTCAGAGAAGAGAAACTCCCTCAGACTACAGAAATAGTGAAAAAAACAAACAATCCTCTAAAAGAGAAGAGCAAGGAAGCTGGTGAGTGAAGGGTCTAAAGAACAAGTCCTATGAGGAGCAGCTGAGGGAACTGGGGTTGTTTAGTCTGGAGAAAAGGAGGCTGAGGGGAAACTTTATAACTCTCTACAACTACCTGAAAGGAGGTTGTAGCAAGGTGGGTGTTGGTCTCTTCTCCCAGGTAACTAGTGATAGGACGAGATGAAATGGCCTCAAGTTGCACCAGGGGAGGTTTAGATTGGATATTAAGAAAAATTTCTTCACCAAAAGGATTGTCAGGCGTTGGAACAGACTGCCCAGGGAAGTGGTTGAGTCACCATCCCTGGAAGTATTTAAAAGACATGTAGTTGTGGTGCTTAGGAACATGGTTTAGTGGTGGACTTGGCAGTGTTAGGTTAACGGTTGGATTTGGTGATCTTAAAGGTCTTTTCCAACCTAAATGATTCTATGATTCTATTCTGTGATTCTAAAAGCCTCAACACTTCTCAAAAAAGAACTCCAAAACCCCTCAACATCCCCCAGCCTTCAAGAACTCTATAGAGCCGATGTTCAAAGGAGTAACAGCAATTAGATATTTAATGCTATGTTGATGGGAGTAGGTTGTCTCTCTGCATTGTGCACTTTTGAACATTTAACTCTCATGTAGGACTTTCCTGGATGTGGTCTCTACCCCTTTGCATTTTTGTCCCTTCACTGTGCCCCTATTTTGGAGCTCTTAATGGGAAGTGCTCATGAAAAGTGTTTCTAATATTCACCAGGGCTGTCTTTATTAGAACTCAATTGTACTTGAAAGTTGATGTAGTGAGGCTGAGATCTTTTTCAGATCCTATGCCAGCTTTTTAAAGTGCGTTGGGATAGGAGGTGCTGTTGATTCAGGCAAGTGAAGAAATACACGTGCTAGCAAATAGCTGCAATGAATGGGCCTCTGTTTTTGCTGAAAAGGACTAAATTTATACTTGCAAATTTAAGAATGAAACCAAGCAAATTTAAGTTGATGGTGTCATTGTGTAGCTCCAATGCATTAGTGTGACTCACCAAAGACAGTGGTACTGGAGTTACGTTGCAGTCTTCATATCAACCTTGTAAGTAAAAATAAAAATGATGGTGCTTCTAAAATTAGAATTATCTATAGTTTAAAGAAATCTAGTTAAATATTAGCCAGTGTTTTAAGATTTTAAATTTTTTGCAGGGAAAGCACCAAAGCTGTCTAAATCATGTTTGATAAAGATAAGAGAATTGGTGCATACAAAAAACAAAGCACCAAGCAATGTATAACACTGTTCAACGAATGAGGTCACAGCATTGTGAGAAAACAGAAAACAAAATTCATGCACAGAGGTATTTCAGAAAAGGGTATTGAAGCATTTGTCTTCTGAAACCAGTCAAGGACAATAAATGAGATTGCTTCATAGTAGTTCAAAGCATATCCCATAACTTTCAAGCAGGAAAAGCAAAGGCCATTTTATGAAAATTGTTAGGTATCCTGTGTAATAACCTGTTTAGGTCAGGGCCACTTCTGATTTCCTGGAAGTGAATGCTTTTGTGAATGGTGAGCCTTCTACAGAAATTTTGAGAAAATTCAAAAAGTATTAAAAGGATGAAATAACAACCTTCTGTGTCTGCTGGTCCAGGAGAGTCACTTTAACAAATCACATTGTGCAATGGGTATGTGCTGGAACTGCATTTTGATTCTATTGTAGTATTAAGATAAAATACGATACCAGAGATGAGGCAAAGTGTAAGTGCCACCTACGTAAAGCAGAAAGCAACCTGGAGTTTCTAGAACAGATGACCTGCCAGTTTCTGCGCAACTTTAGTATGAAGGTTCAGCTTCAAAAATGACTTGAGGAACTGCAAAATATTTTGTCCTTTCTATTTCTTCACTGACTTTCAGTAGGTAAATCCCTATCATATTGGATGTTCTTTGCTTGTTTTGTTCCTTCACTTACAGTTGCTCCTAAAGGAAAATCATTAGTTATCAAACGTGCTCGGGACTCTCCAATTTTCAGGTCACTTTTTTTTATTCCACGGTGCTTATCTGTTCCCTGCTTACTGCAAATCTCTTCAATAAGTCCCCCAACAGATTTAGAACTTGGAACTTGAACAAAAAATCAATATTCTGCCACCTCTGTAGCACAGATTTCTCCAAACTGCTTCATCTTTCTTACTACTTTGGGAACTGTTTATGGCAGATTATTGGCTTCAGTTTCTGAGCCTCTTTTTTGGAACCCATTTGGCCCTAAACTTACACTCAGAGCACTGACCACATTTCATCAGCTGGTCTTCCAGATTTGCAGGAGGGGTCACCAGTTCCCTCCAGGGGCCTACGCTTACTGTAGTGCTTAGGAGCATTTGAGATGGTGCAGCCTGAAAAAGTGAGAAAAGGAGAAAGTCTTGAGCAAATCAGCCAATGTGTCCCAGACCAGAGAAATAGTTGTCAGGCATTGCTAGGGAGCTTCAAATGTCAGGGCTAGGATGAGAACATCCCCAGGTGGTGGTATACCTTGATAATCCTCTCTCTTTTTTCACTTTTATTTTGATTAAATATGATTTTTTTAATCAATATTATAATATTAGAACTGCCAGCAGTTTCCTCTATATTGAGAAAGATTACTTAGTAGAATAAAAATGCAGCTGTTATTCACTCTCTGAAATGTAGATGCTCATATTTTTAATTAAATATATTAGGAAAGCCTCAAAAATTTTATTTACATTTCAAATTATTTAATCCAGTTCTGATTTTTTCCCCTTCTGAATATTTCAATCAATATATTTCCAGGATTTGACATGAATTTCCCAAATATATTTACCCGAGTAACACAACACTCAGAAGTTTCTGTTTTCATAACACCAAATCATACTTCAAGGTTTAAAACTATATAGTGCTACAGTGCTAGCCACAGTAATGCATTAGACTTTTAAAGTGTATTTGTTTCACTTACTTACATGCATCTAAGAGGTCCGTTGAGTTAGATGCCAGAATGGCAATCCCTTTCTCAAAACAGCGTATAGATTTTCAGAAGGAAGCCTCTCTCCTTTGGAAATCAATGACAGCAACAGCTACTAAACCTTGTGTGCCTTTCTACAGGTTGTTAGACCATATCTGAGGCTGGTGCTCCATAGACATAAGGCTGTAATTGCCTTAGTTCACTATAGATTTATCACATATTTTCCTGAGAGAAGGAACTACTGAGTGCTTCCATTATTCATGGCTATCCTTTTCTTTACGCACTCAGAAGGGAAAAGGGACACCATGTTTTTCTTGTAGACATGTTATGTTACTTTGCTGCAAAATGGTTTTGTAAACTTCTTTCTGCTACTCTTGGTGTATTTGAAAGATATTTGTCAGAGTTCTCCAATAAAGGACAAAGACACTCCAAAAGATATGTGTGATCAATATGCAAAGTTATCATTTTTTAACTACTCTAGCTTCTGATGCAGTGAAATGAAATTCCCTCTTAGGCCATAAAACCAGTGCTGCACTGTATTTTAGATGAGCACAATATACAGAAAAAATCAGTTAGAAAAATTATCTTTTCATGGATTCATAAATCCTACAGAAGCAAGAGAGTTTTTGTTATTTACTTAGGGGAAATTTTACAAAGGCTTACACATAAAGTGGAAATGACTAAATACACTTAATGATCTTTAAAATCTCCCCTTTCATCTGCCCCACATTCTACAGATTGTTCTTCACATATGGCTCAAAAAATACAAAGTAATCTTTTTTTAATTCAGAGATAACCTGCTGTCTCCTACCAAAAAAATTCTTCTACAGCAGTTGTTTTAGAGCAGTACGCTCTACATATTATAAGTCATTGTAAGGAAGAAATACACGTTACTTTCAAATGTGCCTGTAGGGGAGTGAGAAATAACAGCAATCTCTATAGAGATATTTTTAAAGTATACTTACAGTTACACTGACATTTTAGAAAAAAATTATATCCATGGTAATTCTGCTTAGAAAATTTTATTCATTTTTACTTTTCACTTTATTCGCTTATATATTTAGTCATATTTTGCATTAATAAGCTTCTTTTTTTTCGATTGGCATATGCACTTTTGGGGTAACAAATGTTTCCTGACAAGAGTCTAGTACTTTGGGAACTTCTTTTCTCTGAGCCAAGAAACAAAATGGCAATTTTGCTTCTGAAGATAAAAATTAAATTRTGTCATATATGTTTAATAATTAATGTATTCTATATACTAGCTGCTTAGAATAATTCAAATGTTATATGAGATACAAATGTGATTTTTGTTACAACTGAATGAATCAGCAATATGTACCTTGTCAGTAATATGCAGAACCTACTGATATTTAGAAATGCTTTTGCTCAGCCATATTTTATGTTTACGTAGCCTCAGTGGTAAAATAAACATGAAAAAACATCTGTGCAAATAAATTCAGTATCACTAAATGACTTACTCTCAAATGACACCAGAAAGAAGGCGCATGGGAAAATGTTAACAAACAGTAATGTCACATCGCAGCTTTTATAACTTTGTCTCAGCATGGCATGCCACAGAGCAAGCTGTCTGCTAGTTTCATTAAATTATTTGGAAATTGCTTTGTGTTATGCGCTAAGGTACATTTTCAGAAAATATTATGTTGTTGTTAAAGTTGAAAACTGTTTTTATTGATTCAGTCGGTCTACAACGTGTTACTTTTAAGGAATGGTGACCTATGAGAAACACTGGAGTTCCTGTACCTTGCAAACCAGACTCTATCAATGCTTCCACACAAATGATGAGCAACTGAACCAGCTGTCACTCTAAAAGTTTCCTTGGAATGAAAAAAGAAATGCTGAGAACAAGAATGGAATGTTGTAAATTTAAGTACAAAATGCAGGCTGTTAATTATGTTGATGTTAATTCTAAAACCATCCTTCCATTTTTATTTAAGATTTCATATTACTGCAAGACCTTTCATATCTCATGCTCTCAGTGTGAACCTTTGAATAATGCATTCCTTTCTGTAATTTATCACCTGTTATTCTTGATCTGAGATCTGCAATTGCAGATCTCTGATGTCTTCTAACGTCCACTGAATTTACATTGAAGTTCATCATTCATTTCAGTGGACTTTTTATCCTGCATCATTTTACTGAGATGGCTCAGTCTTTCTGAGTGTGTCTTTCAAACTCATTTCACTTCTGAGCTATTCAGAAACTCTGAAATCCCTCTGAGTAGGAATGGCAAGGATGTTTTGACTTTTTCAAAGGTTTAGACTTGTCTAAAAACACAAATATGACGTAGTAAACAAAAGAAATCACAATGAGAACTGATTATTATAACCTCCTACATAATCAGATTTCCTCAGAACCGATTTTTAACTAAAACTCTTGTGTCAAGGAAACTTCAGTTCCTGTTCTGTCTTCTGATGAAAAGTGTGTGGCCTTTAAGACGAGATGGATAATATAACTTTGACAAATCTTCTTGATGAACTGTTGAAAATCCCTTGTAGAACTATTAAATCAGAGTCATCTATATTAGATRAAACTCATATGCCAGTGCAAGCAGCTTCTCAACCTATGAGGTGCATACTGTATAAGACATGTACTGCACCATTGTCAGGAGCACTTTAGTTGGGTGTTTAAAATACCTCTGATATGTGATGCCAGAGGCCACTGTTTCTCGAACTATTGAGTTTGTCAGATAACCTTAGACTGGTGTTTCCATTATGCGTTGAGGAATTCGACTACTAGACTTTTGACATCTATAAAATCTGCAGGATTTCATCTCAAACATAAAAATCGAATGTGTTGTAAACACAGGCAGTGTGTGCTCTTATACAGTTGCTTTGCAGAAGTGGCAGCAATATTTGATTTGTTCTAGGAAGCAAGTGGAAGTTTGCGAGAGTGTGTGACACTTGTGTTCCATTACTTATGTGACTACTCAATAATACTGAGGCAATTTTGCAAACTCCAGTGTTGGGTAAGAAAAATCTTGTAGCATCATTAACTTTTCTGTTGTAGCTGTAAAATCAGTGTAATTGCAAAGCTATGGAGGCATTATCAGAGCGCTGAGTAGGCTCATGCATGGTATTAACATTTATAGTGATGTATGATGAGGAAAAAGTAAACAAATCTTATCTTTCAGATCATGACATGATTGTTTCAAGGCACCGTTGGGTAGATGCACACAAGTTGGATACTTCCATCCCTCTTCACTTCAGATCATTCACTAGAGGTGAAGACAATATGGTAACTGGACAAACAATTTGTTTGGGTATTTTAGCATGGCTTCTACTATCTATTGTGTAACTCTATAGCAGCATGAGAAAGACCAGAGTGTGTTTAAGACAGCTGTTGCATAATGCCTGACTCTATCTTATTTCAAGACTCTGCTCATCTCCGTAGCTAGGGTAGTTCCTTGCTGAAAAAGTATTATCCCATATGGACTCTGTGTGCTCTTGAATTGTAAAGATACAGAAAAGATTAACTTTATTGTTTCATTAATTGTTGACATCAGATTGACTTTCAGTACAGCTTAGAAAATGAAATGAAAATAAATGAAAAGGCTCAGAAATCCTTCACAATATTTCTATCACAAAAGATTATGAAATCAGTTAATTTGTGGTCATTTTTAGTAGTATGAGCATGTCTCTCATGTAAACAGACTCGCCTTTTTCTGCATGTATGAACAACAAAAAATAACAAATCCAACCCTGATCTTGGATAGATCCAAAACTCTCACTGAAATCATTGTGCAAAATGGACTTCCCACCTTCAGCCTCACCAGCTCCTGAAGTTTGGGAGAGGCTGTACAACACTTCAGGCTTTCTTTGTGGGTTGGGACTGCCTTGTCACATATTGAGGAGTTGGTTTGTGTTAAATTTTATGGTATTTTTTTCAGCCTCTGTTGTCTTGAATCTTCATGTTTTGACTTGAGTTAGTTCAAATGCTTTGGTTATGATTGTTGAATTAGCCTTATGATAAAGCATAATCTGTTCAGCTATGGAAATATAGGTGCAATCTCATTTCCTCTGTCCATAAAAGGCAAAGAAGTGTTTGTATTTTCATAATAGACATGAACTCATGTGTCTTTATCATTTTCAACTGTGATAGCTATTAAAACCATTTCTTTGAGCTACATTAGTTTGTGCTGCTATGCCTTCCTTGGACCACTTGCCATGACAATTTCTTGACAGGCACTCTGCTAATGTTTAATAGGTTGCTCTCTACATGGGCAAGGTTGTGTATTGACTTGTTTTCATTTGAAAGCAAGTAAAAGAGGCTTGACAAAGAATGTGAGAAAATATGCTTTGGAAGAGTGAAAGAAATGAAGTTAGCATCATGTCTTCATGTTTTAGTTGTTGCTAAGTAGTGTTTACACTAGTCAAGGACTTTTCAGCTCCCCATGCTCTGCCAGGAGCACAAGAAGCTGGGAGGGAGCAYAGCYRGGACAGCTGACCCCAACTGGCCAACGGGGTATTCCATACCATATGGCGTCATGCTCAGCATATAAGGCTGGGGGAAGAAGAAGGAAGGGGGGGACGTTTTGGATTGATGGTGTTTGTCTTCCCGGGTAGCCGTTGCGCGTGATGGAGCCCTGCTTTCCTGGAGGTGGCGGGGCGCCTGCATGCTGATGGGAAACAGTGAATGAATTCCTTGTTTTGCTTTGCTTGCGTGCACGGCTTTTGCTTTGCCTATTGAACTGTCTTTGTCTCAGACCATGAGTTTTCTCACTTTTGCCCTTGCAATTCTCTCCCCCACCCCACAGGGGGGAGTAAGTGAGCAGCTGTGTTGGGCTTAGTTGCCAGCTGGGGTTAAACCACAACAGGTTGCTATCTGCTGCCTTTTTAAAAGGAGGTGATCAATAATTTCAAAAGAAAAAGCTTTCTTGTTTGCCTCATATCAGTCACTTATATTTCCTTTCATAACCTAAATGATCAGCAAACATTGTATGTTGGTTGTTGTTTGACCAATTTCCACAAGTAGCTGAGAAAAAGCAACACCATTAGATTAGAGGAAAGCAGACAAGACCATTTCTGTATGCTTGAAAATTTGTGTCTTGCCTGTCTTTAAGGTGACTCTGGAATCATCTAGCACAGAAATAGTGTTTAAAGAAGGAGATGTATTAAATGAGGAAAAATGAAACAATGAAAAAACAAAATAGTCCAAGATCTGTAGAAAATTTTACTTGACAAGTAAAGATGTGAGCTTTTGAGTATTTGACTTAGAAAAGACTAGTTAAAGACACAATCAACTTATCTACTTGCTTACATTCGCTTAATTTTTTCTTTGTTGCTGATAGTGAGGTATTGGTTGCAATTATGGAGTAGTGCCTCTTACCAATTTTTTTTAGAGAAAATTCAATGACATAGACATTTTATGCAACTCTAAAATATTATTGGAAATGCATTCAAATATCTAATGTTATTTTGAGTTATAAATGATACAGAGCTTTTAAATGTAAGAGTAACATTTTTATTACAGAAACTTCTTCCTAAGTAGGCCACATAAGGCTTCTACTTTCTATCTCTAACGTATTAATAATACAGCAGATTTAATTAGGTATTATGCAGAAGGAGGTTAGGTCACACATTTTAATATTAAAGTTGGAAGAAGCCCATTTAAAGCTAGAGGACACTTTCATATGTTAATAAAATTCTTTTTTCAGGGTAGATGTCAAGCTTTTAGCAGAATATTATTATTTTTTGGTCATTAGTGGAGAGTTTCATGAATATTTATTTTCCACTGCTTACATTAATATTGTGAAAATTGATGTATTCTCTCATAATGTGGAATGAGGTAACTACTGTGGATTCTAGAGGATATGAAACCAGATTTATGGTTTCAAATAGATGTCTAGGTGTGGAATAGCATATGTAGACAAAATTTGTTGCATAAAACTCTCATTTTACTGAGGCACTGCTTTGGTAACACTTTACAAATATAACTGACTAGAGGATACCTGATTTGTAAATAAAGTAGGACATGTAAGTGGTTAAGATTAATCCTTCTGTGAATTTAAAAACAACAGGCTTTCAAATCTTAACAATTATACAGTAAAAACATACACAGTGGTCTGTAGGAGGAAATAGCTGTCGTGAAATTTCAGTTTATAATGATGGAAATTTCTGAAGGATCACTAATTTGTTTTTCTTTCTAATATTCAGAAAAAAATTGGTATTAACAGCCCTCAAAGAATAAGACATTTTTATTTGCAGAAGGAAAGGATCACAAGACCCAGTAACTAGTCCTGCTTCCTTCATAGCCATCTTCAGAGCTGAGAAAATACTGCAAGATTCTGCTAGCCAGGCAGATGTCATCTCCACGTATTAGGATTGATCTTCTGTAGAATTAGTATTATGATAAGAAATGGAGATTTTTTCTTTTCTTTTTTTCTTTTTGCCCCCCTGATATCTGAAATTCACCAGTAGGAATTACTTTTTCTCTTTATGCCTTTGTAAAAAAAAGATACAGTCAAGAGATATCCATTCTGTAATTGGAAAGATGTACAATTTTATCTTAACCCAGAAATGCTGGGTTTTGTTTGGTTTGGTTTTTGAATTTTTTTTAAGAGGGCTTATTTGGTCATTGGTATTATCTCATAGTAAAGAAAATCATTAAAGAAATCACCCTTCTTTGAGAAAATATCCCTGGTCAGGTCTGCATGTGAGCATTCACTTGATTTTAACTGTATTACTCCAAATAAGGAAACCTCTAAATTGCTATATTCCTGAACTGTGCCCTACAGTAAAATATGGTTATATGTCATCAGCACTGCCTGATTTCAGAAGTAAATCTGTAAATAAGGGTGGGTCTGTGATACTTGTTTTGAATAGTAACCAGTCCAAAAGTTTTTTGATTAAATGAAAGAATTCTTAATAATATGATTTTAACCATCTGATGTATTTTCTCTAAGTTACTGGTCTTTAAATACTAGGTACCTGAATCACCCACCAAACCTTTGAAAAGTATTCTTAAGGTCAATGAAGTAGTGAATATCTCTGCCTTTTTATGAAAAATGAAGTACTTTCAACTGATATAAAATGATGGCTGCGCAGTACGAAAACTTTTAGATACAGGGCACAGGTAAAGGAAATGAAAATGGAAATGTAAGCTTTGTTCAGCGTGAACCAAAGGATCTTAGAGCTGATATGAAGGATACATCAACATCTCAGGGAATCGATGATTGAGACTTGAGGTCCATTCAATCTGTAGTGATTTTACTGGGGTTATACTTTCGTAGTTCCAGTCAAATAGTACAAAATAGATCCTAACATAGTTATGTTTTAGGTTTGGATTTACCAGCTTGCCAACTTTTATCTTTTCTGTGGAGTAAAAGTAATTTACCTTTGCTAGCAATTTTTTTCTCTTCTAATGGTTGATTTCAGTTTTTAATTAAAGCACTTTTTTYTTTCTTTTATCTACTGCTAAAAACCTCAGATACGCCTATCTGTGCTATTTCTTACTTATGTACTGCTCTTGAATCATGATTTTGCATCTTAACTAAGGAGGAGGAAGATACAATTATTTAATGTATTAAATATTAATATCTTAAATTTAATTTTATATTATTGGATGTAATCTTCCTTAAGAGGTATTTTAGGGAATATGTATTTTAGCTCCAAAGCAATAATACCTCAGGGCCAAAAGGAAAGGTTTTCATTTAGCTTGCCATCTATATTTTTGAAGATTCATTCATTGTTCCTATACTTTCTAATCTGAGCTGTTCTCAAATGTGTGTAGTAAAAGTGCCACAATCCCTCTTTGTACTATAGGCTACACCATTATTCAATTGCTTACACTGTTAATAACTTTTTCCTAATAGCTGTCTAAACTTTTCTTAGCCTCAAGATATTGTTTTTCGTCTGTCATTTCTTGAGACTGTGACTGAGACTTTTATCATGTAAGCTGTCACTGTGAGGGCATTTCTAGACTGTTGAAAACACGTAATATCCCCTTAGTATTCACCATTCTAAATTATATAAATTCAGCTCCCTCAGTCTCTCATCACATGATTTATCCTCCAGCCTTTGTGTCAGCCTCATTTCCTTTGTAATTTCTCTAGTTTTTTTCTATTTTCCTAGTACCTTTTGGACATAGCAATGTGTAACCAAAGAGATGAGTAACCTATAGTCTGGCCTGACAGAAAAATGCTAGAACTGAATTAAGGCAGTAAATAAATACTCATATATTCCAAAGGACACTTTCCCGTGTTGTTTCCCATCAGTCTAATAGTGTCTAGTTCATAGGAACTTATTTACACACGTTTCTATCTTTTAATGAAGTTTTGTCTTGAGATGTTGTTTCAGTTTTATAAATACTACACAGAAGTTTGAAAGTACATTTGTTGATGCTGAAGTAGCTCTGAATACATACGATTATGTATTCATCGTAATACATAACTCTTCATAGTAATAATCTGAATCGCTTTCTGATTACTCCACTGCTGGGAAATTGAATTGATCTAATATATTGCATCTTTCATGTTTCATTAATGTTTTTTAAGTGTATCAGAAGAGTGTGTAGGTTTCTGCATTCTATATAAGAAAATACAAACTAAGACAAAACATGTTTAGATTTTTTTAAAAAGTCCTTCAGCTTTAAACAAAATGTAGATGTTATGCATTATCAAGGTTTGGCAAATTTTACGCAAATTTTATGCTGCTCCTCCAAATAAGATAGGAGCTGTTGGATTTTTACTTCTTTTTTGAGTTTCCAATGTTAACCGTGTTTTGCCTCCGTCTACTTTAGTCTCATCCACAATCTACTCAAAACCTCCAAAATGCATCAATTAATGTTCTGACAGATGATACACACACAAAAGCACAGAAACAAACGCAAAATGGAGAATGGGAAAGAAGCAAAGTAATATTTATTGTAAAAGTGTAAACATAGAAACATATTTGCAGACTTGTATTGTTTCATAAAGTGAACGGTAACTTTCCCTGAATACCCATTAAATATATTTACATGTGGTGTGCACTATTACCGTTGCTGCTACTGGACATAGTACTTCCAGTGCTGCGTTAAGTGCAAGTTTCTAAAAACATTACTTTGGGAAAGAAACACAAAATAAACCCAACATCTTTGGGCATGAGCTCATCTCAGAGTTTAGAACCAGTTCACAGCCAGTTATGGAAGAGTTACCAGTGTAACTGTCTGTACACTCAATCACACCTTGGCTGTGCTCCACTACAGCAGGACAATTGGTGTCCAGTGCGTAGGAGAACGGAAACAGGAGCTCGTGGAATAGCCTCTGGCTGCTGAGGTCGATAGATATTAAGAATGAAAGTGTTATTGAGATTAAATAATCTGGCCTACACAATGCAGGCTCTTCTACTTTTCCGAATTAAATTCTTGCTTTGAATTCAACAGTGCTGTTGAAACAGAGCAATCTTGTAAACAAAGAATCCATCCTCTGCCACTCTGATAGAAATACTTCTTGCATAAACATTATTCTGACCTTGATTTTAAAATTTTGAGGGGAAAATAGGTTTATCTTTGATAAACTAACTGTTTTGCTCGTAAATTACACTTACACGTTTCTTTTGTCTTATTGCTAATCTGAATGTTGTTAGTTTCTGGTTCCAGATACTGGATTTTGTTGCACCCTTTTTTCCCCCTGTTAACTGTTGTGCTAAACAAATTGCACTGTTTCCTTATGTTAGCATTATTTTCTTTACCTCTGATCGTTCTTACTGCTCCTCTCTGAGAAAACTTAGGTGCTATGTGAAGGTATTATTTGCAACATAGTTTAGCTCCTCTTTTAGCAGTGGCAAATCCTGGAAGTGCTAAGGGCAATACCACTGGCCTCACCGTGTAAAGTTAGGTTGGATTTGTTTGTTTTTCTGATAGACCAGTCAAAGGGCAGAAGTCAGAGCAGCTTGCAAGGTCATCATTCCAGAAATTTTCACCCTGACTCTTTTCTGAATATCTTTTATCCTCACAAGCAAATGACTTGAGCATCACCAGTTTTCAAGGGGCATCAAAAGAGTTCTACACAGCCACACTAGTGACATTTAGTGTGGGCAGTCATACATTGAGTGGATGGATTGGATGTAGTTTAGGACATATGGTTATTTCAAAATAAAATTCTGTTCCTGACTCTTTAGCTCCTTGAAAATGGTTAAATTGTAGACACATTATTGTTTTGTATGTACTGCTCTGTAGAAGAGAAAGTTAACTATCCTGATTATAATATTGTGTCATTACATTAGCGTTTGAGTGCCTAAGATAGACTGGTATTTGAGAATTCCTCTGGGCCTTCATAGAGGCACCATGTTGTCTTCTCTCCTGATCACAGAGAACTCTGAATTAGTTCAGGATAGCTATCCTTTTTAAAGTTACCATATATGCTCATGGATTTTTTTTTTTTCGTAACTACAGAATAAAATTTATGCACAAAGGAAAAGCTAGTGAATACAACATTGTAAATGATAAACTATTTCAATTACTTCCCATTAAAATTCAGGAGGCAATGTAATGAATTTTCTATGAGTAAGAACTTACACCTACTGACATTAGACTAGATTTGGATTTGTACGCAGATGCTCCGACCAAGTTAATGGTGATGATTTCTCAGTCTGCCAGGATCTTTAACTTTGTACAGAAGTTAGTTTGATAATCATGACATTTCCTCCTATATTATTCCACTGTAGTTAAGAACACATAACTGCTTCTATCCTAAGCTGTTTTCAGCTGTGGATAAAACTCTACTTAATGTACAATAAAATCACTGAAAAAATCAAGAACATCAAAGACTAAAAGTTTGATCTTTCATCTAAAATAATTTTTGTGACTGTTTATCATTAAGACTCTAAAGCCCCCAAACCCTGTGTACAGCCCTGCATTACGGAAAACCCATTAAATCAATTCCCATGATTAAAGTAAACTAACGTAGAGTTTAACATAGGCTAACAATTCCGCATACATGTTATAGCAACAGACAGAAATGGCAGTTCTTTGTTCCTGTGTTACTCTCATTAAGTCTCTTCTTTCACATTTCATGTATTTGCAGACATGTCATTGCCACAGAGAGGCATGGACGCACACAAGGCTTTTACATTAGAATTATTCCTCTTTCTTCTGGGAAGTATTTGTGCATTTAAGCTTAACAAAAATAATGATAAACATATTATTAAACCATTAGAATCCATATGGCAGAGATTTGATAAATAGAGGCATTCAAGAGGGAAAAAAAGTCTGAAGATTTTAATGGTGGGAATCTGGTGGAATTAAATTCTTAAGTCTGTGAATGTCAAAACTGTGTGAAAAGACAAAGTTTTGGTCAGGATGAGCTAAATCATGACTATTTCATGGTTGTGTGGTAGAGAAAAAGCAGAGAAGGAAGAAAACCAAATGCACATTGTCTTCTCTGTTAATATTTTATTTTGCATCTCCTGAGTATTGGAGTCTACACATATCAAGCAGCTGGCATCTGTGACTTCCCAGCTGGGTCTTTAGCACACCCAAAATATGACACACGGGTTGTTAAAGAATGCTCTTTCTTTAATAATTTCCACTGTATCCAGTTTCTGTCATCATTTTTGTACTGTAAGTAAAGGTGGCAGATATATATTTTGTGAATGTTCCCTAAGAAATATATATATATGTATATACAAGTGCATGAGCAAGGTATTACATGGAGGTGTATAAACTTAGAATGCTTTCTTCCTGATCCCATCTAATATTATAGGTAAAACTAAAAATGTGTCACAAGTTTCCAGGAACTACTAGCTGTTTTTAAGTGGTAGGCTTGCAAAATCAGAGTCCAAAGAAGTGATTTGAAATACATTTTGAAAAACTCAGAACCAGTTCCTTTTTAAATATATATGTATTATAACTTGTTATTGCATAATATGGACAGAGGATCTTGAAACTTACATCTTCTCTGAGTGTTGCCTGAGCAACTCGGCAATTACAGTAAGGTTTTAAATAAATAAACAGTTCATCTTAGCTTTGATATTTATTTATGCAGATGCTGATATTCTGGCCATTTTCAAGACAAAATTAGTCTGAGTGAATGACAGTACAAGAACAAGAGGTTCAATAGATATGTGTCTTTGTATATATCAATTTGCCTGTTACTAGTTTAATACCACAACAGTATCAACAAATGATTTAATTGATATGCAAGTTAACTACTGGACTGGGTGGTTAGAGTAGTTAAGTCTAAAATGCATCATATCCTTATTAAGAACTTGTTCTAAAGCTAGTTTTCTTTTTGAAACTATTGGAGGTAGAAAGAACAATAATCTGAGATATTGTTTAAAAATGGTGTATACTGTGTCACTGGAATATCTAAATTGTTTCCTTGGTCGTTAAAAAGCAAACTAAACCAGCTGAAGGACAAAGAGAACTCTTCTTAATGGCCCCACCTGTAAAAATGAGGGGAATAGTATATGTACAAAGACCCAATACAAAGTTATAGACATCTTATACTTAAAGGACTATTTGAAAACACATCTGTTGAGAGAAATGCTCTATTTTTAGTTCTACCTGCTGATCAAAGCACTGACATCAAACATAGCCCTGGGACATAGCTTCCATTTAACGATACCTGAATGATCCTCAGGCAATCAGCGTAACACTTGTGAATGTAATGGGTAAAGACCAACAACTGTCATTCACAGTACTTTTCTAACTTCAAAGTCTCCTATCAGCACTTGAAGATATTCAAAGACACATTCAAATTAATTGAAGGGTCAAAACATGACCTTCCAGGATCTCTTCCAGTCATTTGACAGGATACAGATTCAGAACATATAATGTTATAGAAATTATATATTATTATTGAATTTATTGCTTTCTACAACCTCAATGATAGGCTGGAAAATACATTAACATTGCAGCTGAAGGTGATCCTTTCTGCTTCCTAGCTGAAAACCAATGTGAGCATGCAAGGTCCTTAATAGTTTGACTTCAGAAAAAGGCATTAGGTTTTAAACCAAAATCATATATAAATACAAATATGAAGTTTCTTTACTCCCTAAAATAAGATGAGAACCACCAATAATGCTTGTCTGATGAGTAAGGATAATAGAACAAACTTGTCAATTCAGGCAATATTGATTTAACAGTCTCTGTATCTTTCCTCCTGATTGTTTTTGGATCATCAGCTTGTTTACATTTACTGTATGCAGTCAGTGGACCTCATGATTTACAGCCAGTAAAAAGTGAGTAGATGTAGAATTGTCCTTCAGACCAAAGCAAAAGTATCTTTTACTTGACATAAATAGGCATATAGCTCTTAAAAATGTCAGTTTATGACCTAAAGTCCATTCAAATATTTGCTTCCATCATCTGTTATCTACAAAGCCTAGAACATGGTAAGATTTACTGATTAAAAGTGAGAAAAGACCAGAAAAAAAGCTAATGAATTTAGCAAGATTATATTTGAATTACTAACCCTTTTTATAAAAGTTAGAACTTACACATAGCCTATGGAATTGCTGTTATACCAGTGTAAATGACATCCGAATCAAACTTGCTCTGCTCTTGTTGCTAAATCTTATTTACGAGTCTCATGGGAAGTTACATTTATTGGTTCTCTAAATCTGGATGCCTTTGCCATACCAAATGGTTTTTCAAACCTTTTACAGTTCCTACACCATTATTTCTTGAGAAATATTTTCATTTTACAGTTTCACTTTGAGAATCAACTGCCACAGAATATATAACATATAATCTCGGGTTGTTGCCATTTCAGGAATTTCTTATGTAGCCTGTGCAAAAGATTCAGATTTCACCAAAACAAAGGAAGTCCTTTAACCTTCATGGTTAAGAGACTTGATGTACATGAATACTTGTGACTTTGACTTGATTTTCTCTTATTTAAAATCATGCCTGACTACCTTTTGAAAAAGCAGGACATCAAGCAAAGATGATAATAATTAAAAAAGGTACATCTCACAACCTCAATCAGCAAAATACACACAGGTGATGCAATCCACTCACTTGTGGTTTAACAGCACTGATGTGTCTTAATTAATTTTTTAACTGTTTACTGATATTACAGATATAACTGTGCCTGCATTACCATTTTGGGGTCTGAGCCTGGTCATAGATGCTGTGTTATTGATGTTTCTCAGCAAACTAAGATTGTTTTCTTTTGTCTTTTCTACCCTAATTTTTAACTTTTCTTCAGGGAAAAGGCAGTCCAAGAGAGGGCTTGACTTAGTTTAAGCTCTGTCTGGCTTTGAAAAGCTGCCATTGTGGAGGTCTGTTATGGCAACAACTATATAGCTAAAAAACTGTTGGCAGTAGGGCAGGGTTTCCTGCTGATGTTCTGGATGGAGGAGTTTAGTTGGTGCTCGGGAAAAATCAGAGGAAAAATGGGTCTCAAGGAGGAGTCACAGGTGACAATAAGTCTCAAGCTGAAAAGGCGAGGACAGAAAAAAGAAAGGAATGGTTATAACAGATATTTTATTGAAAAATAAACCAGTGAGAACTAGTTAGAGAATGGCAATTTTTCTTCAATGAAACATGAGACATGGATTTTGACTGTAGTGTTATTGAAAATATGTCTATTTATTTGACCTACTTTCCATTATTTGACTTTTCAAAGGAACATATTTATGTTCTTACATGTAATACAGTTTCACAAAGTTACTGTAATGTCTATAGTAATGTGACAACTGACTCTCAGTAGGCAGAATTGTATTTTTATGCAGCTTTGGGTCAAACTTTTGCCATTAAGACACTTATGATTTTCCTTGGTGTGCACCTGAATGTGTAGATACAAGCCACATAAATGACTGAACAGTGTAAAAAGAAATAATTTATTTTACATCTTTGGTATCTTACATAAAATCTTTTTTGCTAGGATGTATAGAGAGCATTTAAAGGAACACCTTGTAAAGAATTTCTCAGATAAGCTGATTCTTTTGATCATCTCTAATAGCCACATCTTAGCTTAACTTAATTTTCCTTTCCCAGAGGACTATTTCCATGTGATTTTTATTTTTTCTATATAACAGTTAAAATGATCTGAGTGAGGGGATAGGGATATTACACTGCATGGTAACTAGAGTGGGCTGGAATTTTTTTGACCAGAATTTTGCCTTTTTGTTTCTTTTAAACCAAAATTAATGTTAACAAAAATATAGTATATCTCACACTAATTTCCATGAAGACTTTATTGAGACAAAAATATCATCATTTGCAATCTAAAAGTTAATTCTAGAATAACTAAGAGTACCCCCAGGAGAAGGATAAAACAGACAAAAAGATTAGATTGGAAAAGCTTAAGTTGTACCCTTCTACCTCCTGCTGTTCTCAAGAATATGCGTACAAGACCCCTACCCTACAACCAGTAAGTTTCCTTTAAGCGTCTGGTTCTAAGCACAATTCCCCACAATGAGTGACCACATAGAAGTTTCACTATATTTCAAAACATACTCCTAGAGGTTTAGTTCCTGCTTTTTTACTGATACAGAAGGGAAAAACCCTATCAAAGGCAGCAAATTCGGTCTTTGTGGAAACTTTCCCGCTGATCACCAAGAAAGCCTGAAATCGTAGTATGTATTGTGTCACCTTCAATCATCCTCCATTGAGGACGGGAGAGTTAGGGACACTGCCCTGTTGATGTTGAGAAATGGTTGACTCCTCAGAGGTAGTACTTTGTACTTACAATTCAATCAGGTGCAGCCCCTAAAAATGGGAAGGGTCATGATGACATTGGAGCCAAACCCAATTGCCTTACCACTGAAAAGTAGTGGCTGAACTGGTGAGGGAACACACTTAAGACACAGGACATTCACCTGCAGTTTTCTTTTACCAAGCTGCTCCTTAATTCAGACATGATTCTTCAGCCAGAGCTTTTGTCACTCTCAATCAAAAAGTAAGATAAGTAAGAGGATGAGCTCTAGCAGAAACTTCAAGTGATTGAGGCACTCGCGGGGATGCAAAGAAATCTTTTGGACCTCTTTTCAGTCATTGGACATTGATAGATATTGTGTGGTCCTTTCAGCACATTTAAAGTTTTTGGTTTTAACTTTAGATGGAATGGGAAATGTTCACAGGATGACAAAACAGTTAATGCTGCTCTGTTGTCAATAGTTTTTGCTTCAGTCAGCCTCCAGTGGTTCATATATTAGGACTATCAAAAGCACTGTTTGTACAAAGTGAGTGATTATTGACAGTGAAGGCATTGGGAGCAGAATGAAGAAAGCAATCTAGTAGATTTTCAGGACTTCTAAATAGTCCAGAAATTTGGTAATCGTTTTTATATGTCACTTTACCTTCAAGTATTTTGTGGGTACATGTGGCCAACTTTATAGAAATCAATATAAATAATATTTTTCTGTAATAGCTTTTGTTTGTCCGTATCTTATTCTTAAAAAAAAATAAAATTGTTCGGTGATTTTAAAATAAAGTCATACCTGTTTCTACACACCACCACCCCCCCCCCCCCCAGGGGGAAGTAAATGCTCATATTAATTCAGTTGTTGGCATTTCATATGTTTTACACTGGAGCTGGAAGAGGTTACAAGTATCTGAGCATTTTAGTAATAGAGTCTGACATTTCTGACTTCTAGCCAACAAGATTTAGAAAGAAGTCACTGCTATCTCTGTGACACAGCAGACTGTACACTGCACAAAGTGCATATACCAAGGCTTCTTTTTCAATGTGAGACTTAATATGAGACATGACTAGAGGGTAGGAACATATGGTTGCTCCATGAAGTCGTTTACAGGAGGCACTTCTTTTTCCTATCACATCTGTGGCACTATCAAATGGTCTTTTTTTGTCTAATTTACTCAGCCAGAAGAATTCATTACCTGTGTAATATGATCCCAAACAAGTCCTTCTAGTTCCCAGAAGAGCCAGCTCCGACACTACAGATGACAAGCACAAAAAGAGCAGACTATTTTCCCCCCCCTCTAATTCTATGGTGTTCCTAGCAGAATTGACCATTAAGGATAACAATTTTAGTAAAAAAAAAATTGCATACGAAAGAGAATCTTTTTCAAAAGGAATTTTTGTTGGGAAGTGAGCCCCAATCAACACACCCTTTTCTTTAACTCTTGTCAACTTTGAAAAGAGATAGTAATTGTAAAATATAATGCAAATTGCAAAATTAGAATACAAAATACTGCATTATAATTACAATATATTTCTTCACATTCACATACTATTTTACAGTTACATTAGTCTTTCTGGTTTTCTTAGTGGGGCTGATCAGTGAAATAAGACCTTTACTCTTACAAGTGAGTTATTTTCTTTTGGTTCCAGTGAAGACACTTGAACTTTCTACGAATAAGTGAAACATCTTTTCCCACCAGAAACTTGAATTCCAGTGGATTGTTCAAAAAAACAATAATCTATTTATGGTAAGAGCTGATTGTAAGTGAAAATATGACCTCTGAGAGCTGACATGTGACTATACAAATTCTTTTGTCCAGAGAGGGTTTATCAAAAACAGAATTAGTATTAAAAACATGGCCAAAATGTAAGGTATCCAAACCAATGTTTTCTCAAGTTATGGAGAATGAAGAATAAAAGCTAAAGTTCAAACCTTTCCAAAGGAAGAAGAGGTTTCTTCTCCTTTCTCCTTTCCCTTTCTTTTGTTTTCTAAATAAAAGCACATTTTTAAAATTATTCTAATCATTAGTGGTGCTCATTTGCAGGTGTAAACTTTCCTGCTCATAACTCACCAGCAAAGATTTATCAGTGTCCTTTGTGTTTTGGTAAGATATTAACCTTCTTTAGCCTGTGAGTGTTAATAGTTAACTGTATTCTGTGCCAGAATTTAGAACCTGATAGCTGTATTTCTGATCTGCCTTGTTCTTGAGATTTTACCTACCTTTAATTTGCTTGATTTAAAAGTTATCGTGCTATTTTCCTGTCTGTATTTCTTCTGAGACCCCCTAATATGAGGCAAAATATGTTTCTTCCTCAGTGTGCTGCCCACCATGAGAAAATTATTTCCAATAAATAAACTCTGTTAAGTCTCCCTTTGCTGAGCAAGGAAATCTCCACTTCCAGCTACATGATTTTCTTTGAACAAGAAAAGGAGCTATTATAGAGTTCTTTTTTTTCCCCCAGACGGTTCCTGTAATGCAAACTAAATGGCCTGGGAGGACAGAGCAATCTTCCTATATATCTAATAAGTAAATTTGTAAACAGACCCTGGTGGTCATAGCTATGAATTGCTGCATCACAGCTGTGAGCATGCTTGCAATCCTTTTCTGCCATTTGGGAAATTAAGACCATTCTTATAGGAATGAGAGATATCTGTGTCATATCCACAATGGGAAATTTACAGCTGGATCCTTCAGGCCAGCATTTGGACTGAATGGTCTAAAGTACTGGAGGGAGGGAAAGAATTTTGCTCCAATACAGTGTGAGAGCTACTGCGCAAATGCAGGATTTTTATAAGTATTTGTTTTATTATGTACCCCCTCACATACCCTGTGCTCCTTCAGGAAAGTCAAAACTTGTCTGCCTAATGTAGAAAATCATCCTGCTAGTGTTTTAAACAGTGTTTTTATTTTTCTTGTAGTTTGAAATGCTGTAAGTACAATAACACTTAAAAAAGAATGCTATACTTCGTATTGTAAAGAGTTATCAACACATTAATATTGACCTAATCAAAACACAAATTGGTGCATTTTGCACAAATAGTAGGAATGTAGTTAGAAATTTGTAGTAATCACTTCAAGAGGGCAAAATACTAGATCTTGCCTTATAAAGGAAAAAACCAACTTGGTTAAAGAAGTGCTTTAACCTCAGGAGGGACTTATTTTTGTATTTCTAAAAGTAAATGGGAATCTAGCAAGATTATGTCACGCGTGATATTATTGATCTTAGAAAGCTCTCAGGTGCAATTATATTTGCGTGCAAAATAAATTGACAAGTATGAAAAATATACGTGGCCTGAAGATTTATGGTTCCTTTCTCTGTTCTTAAGCTTCTTCTCCCCTAAATGAGCACAGTTTTTGGTTAAGGTTGTGTGTTTGCTTTAAATCACCTCTGATGTCTTGTTTGTTTCCTAACAATGGACAGACTGAAACAACGTAGGTTCCTGGAGTGTAAGCTAACCTCATCTATCCATAGGGAGCATGAAACTTCACAGTTTAACTTTGGCTTTGGGCATTGTAATGACTGAAAGCCAGATCCTCTGTGGTGTAAATTAATTCTCCTCCTCTGACTTCAGTGACTTGCACAAATTTACAGCAGCTGAGCATATGACCTTACACTCAGAACCAATTTGTCCATAAGAGATACAGACAGCGCTGTGAAACGAAATGCATTTAGAGTTTTCAGTTCTCCTCCTGACATTTTTACTCATTCATTTCCTTTTTGCCTCCTGATGCCTTTGGGAATGAGGCAAGAGGAATGGCATTTAAGCTTGGTTCAGTGAAACTGTAGAGTACAATGGTATATTAGATTCATATATTACAAATTTGTAGCTTTTATGTATATATTATGCTTGTACTACAGGGCTAAATTATGCCCACACATCCCTGTACTTTTATTCTCAATTTGCATTGCAGATGCGTACCTCTCTTTGAAAACAAAATATGATTTTAGCATATTTTGTCAGTATCTCTTAATTTTTTATATAGATCAGTGATCACAATACATCTGCAAATTTAGTGGCATTTTCTCTATTTTAATATATGGTGACACCCTGACTTRCAAGCTGAAGATATGACATTTTTACATTTTCTGTGTTTTTTAAATAGGTTCAGTACTCATTCAAATGTGCAAGTAGGGAAATTATCTTCCATTACATTATACAGGTTTTACAGATGTTTATATAGCAACTTTAGACAGCAACGAGATGTCAGTACACATGACAAGCCAGAGTGTTTTTCACCATCTGTATTCAAAGGACTTCAGCAAATCAATGCTTGTATCACTCTCTCTAAGGAACACTTATTGTCAGTTGAAGTAAATGTGTTTTATCCAGATACTTTCTTCTGATTCTTAGGGAACAGATGCTCTGCTTTTGTTTAGAGTCTGTGTAAGAGCACAGGCTGATGAAAATGTGTGTCTGTGAAGCAGCAGCAGCATTAAACAAGCTTTTCCAAAGTATATTGTTAGAGCACTTACTACTTCACATATCTATCTTGCTTTAAAAGCAGACAAGTTCCAAAAGACTGATTTCCTTTCCTCATCATGGTACTAGACAAATCTCTCTTGGCTAGATTTTTATGTAGAAGTTTTAATTGAACTATTTTGGTAATAACATTAATTTACTTATCTATCTTATTGAAAGAGAAATCGGTTTTCAGTAAAATGTGGTGATATTTGTGCTTTTATTCAAAGGCTGCTTTTTTACAATGTCTCAGTTAGAAAATCAATTTTATTAAAACTAGAATTCCTTAAACCAACCATATCTTCTGAGTACATCCCAGAAATAACTACAATCTAACCATCATAACATTTCATAAAGACCAAAATGTCATAGCTTTTCTTTATAGAAAGCAATAAACACAGAGGCAGGTTGCAGTATATAATCAGCTAGAGTTAAGCAGCCCTCACCCAGCGCCTTTGCTGGAACTGATTATGGTTCTGCATGGTAATAACTGATTAAAACTGTTTCATGCCAGGGTCTCTTAAAGGTATAATTCTTCATAATTCCATTTTCCAACCACAGGAAAACAATGTTAACAAAATGTTAGCTGTCAGTATTATTGTAATGCTGAATTTCATACACATGTGAACAAACAATTAGGAAACTGGGAGTATTCATTCGGCCTCAGTACCTCTGCGCTACTGAGTCAGTCCCCTGCAGGTACGAAATATCAGCACCATAGTTGCTAGGAGACAGTAAAGCTATTAGTTCTGGCTGCAGCACAACCTGGGTATATCTCTCTTAGGGCATCCCTGTACTGTGGGCAAATCCTGCGTGGAAACTCCAAAAAGCAGTAAAAAAATATTTGGCAAGGTACTGGGCCTCAACTATAAATGTCCTGAATGGACAGTATCAAAAGATAAGTTAGCACTGGGAAGCAGGGATTTAAAAGAAAAATTTCCTTCCTCTTCTCTCAAAATTACTCAACAATCTTAGATTCATCAATTTGATAATATTTTCCAAACACATAACTTTCCAATATGCAAAGGTATTTTATTAAACTCCCTGCTAAAAAAAGTAGTGCTCTTTTTCTTGTGTGTCCTTAATCCTTTATCCTGCAGAGTTTACTGTTTTTCAAATTGACAGGTTTCTTACTGCAGCTCCAGCATCTTTTATGAAAGAAAATCAGATTTTAATTCATCCTAATCATGTATAAAATACATCAGATGTTTCTATGAAATATTGATAATAATTATTGCTACTGAAAGTCTCAAATTGCCCATGGTTTTGGTTTCTCTAGGAAAAATAAATTTGTTGTTAAGATAACAGAATGGGACTCAGCAGGAACATAGGTTTTAAGGAAAGGATTACACTGGAGCTCTCTCACAATATTTTACATAGCACTGTCTGTTGTATTTCCTCAAACGATTCTGAAATATGCCTATAACTTTTGATACGTCTGGAACACATATGTAAGCTTATTCTTGATTCTGCCATATACCTTTTGCAATTTATTTCACGTGTCTGTGTTTTGGTTTCCTCATCTGTGTATAATGGAATAATAATATTTCCTCCTCCACAGAATAGAGGTTTATTCGTGGCTGAGAATTGTTTAGATGCCATCGAGACTGAAAGCATCTGAGAAGAAAAAAAGTGAGAGATTCCTTATTAAGCAGTAACAGTTATTGGAATGAGGACAGGAGAACAGAAAAGCAGTTCAAGGCTCTTTCTGGTACTTTGAGGCCACAAGAAAAACGAATGATACCATTACTCTTTGAGCCTTGAATTTTGCAACCTTTTAGGAAATACAATGTATCAGTACAGCATAAATATTTCCTTACAGCTTGAAAATACAATTTAGAGCTTAGGATATAAAAATATTAAAATCTACCTTCATGCAGAATCAGGCTGAAGGTACTCTGAGCGCACAAGCAGTGATTTACTATTTAATCAAGATGTATGGCTTAGATTTATGATGGCTCTTTCAGAGGCTTGGTTCTTCTGGCATAAAGCTAGGTGAAGACCTTGTTGAAGTTGGATGAATTGTTCCTGTGAAGGAGATAGGAAATGAAATTAGGTTTTTCAACAAGCAGGCAGACAAAAATGCTTTGTGGTGTGTTAATACCTCATTTCTATGACTCAGCAATAACCAGATGGTGACATCACATCCAACATCATTCTGTTTCAAAACTCAGCTGAATTCAGAAATACATCCAACTCCGCAAGACAGGGGCAGGCTCCTCTAGAAAGGAGTACAGCCATCCAACTTAACCTGTTACGACAACATTGTACTTTGGGGACCTCTGAAAACCAGTGCTTATCATGGTGTCCCACACTCTTATTTGTAAATCTCAAAACACTTTACAGTCTTGGCCAAACATTAATGCCTTTATTTTACCTAGTTATGAACAGCATTTTGGACTAGGTCTTCTGATACTGGGCGGATAAGAAAGGAGTCCATCAATCACTCTATTTTTTTTTAAAAAGTATGAGGACTCTGGATTTACACAAAAATCTTGTCCAACATAAAATACCTAACTGATTTATGAGTGCACTTTAAGAGGAGATGGGAACATAATTTCTGATGTATGAATGAAGTTATTTCCATTCTGGAAACCACACTAGATAAGTATTGCAGGCTGTGTTTCACAAGTTGCCTAGCAAGCTCTTTTGGTTTTGGGCTATTTGGCTACCCCACTGCAAGTTCCACAAAATATTAGCAGTGGTGAAAATTTTCAAAGCCCTTTGGGGAATTCGGCAAAAAATCCTCTTCAAATTCCTTTTGAAAGGAAGTGGGAATCTAACTCTTCCAAATACCAAATTAATTTTCTGAAGTACAATAAAAATAGAAATCAAGTTAACTTTCTCACTGCTGTAAGAAAAAGATATTCTCTACATTACTGTAGCTTTGAAGCCAGAAGACAGAGAAATTAGTGAGACAGTAAGACAGTTTAATTTGCTTCATCTGCATGAAGCATCCTCTTTATGTACTGTACAAAACCATAAGGTTCAAGATATGCAATCAGCCATGTAATGCAACAGATATTGGTCAAATTTAAGTGCATTATAATAATAGAGTTTCCTTTAAGTGGATTATGAAGAACAACATTTAAATAGAAGATGTAAATTTAATCTGTAGTTCACGGAGATTGTCACACCTACACAGAAATAAATGGAATATATTGGTTTCGACACTACTCAAATGAATGAAACTATTAATATTGTGGTTGCCCCACTTCAGAGCAGATAGTAAAGTATTACGGTGAAGTTACCACTAGTCTTCCCCAGATTTAAAAGTCAGTAGGGAAGTCTTTGTTGTCAAAGCTGTCAAGCTGAGGTCTTGTCACTTTTTCTGAAGAGTTTTTTTCCAAATAAGAGATTAATTTTTCCAGTATTCCATATCTGCCTTAAATAACTAAGAACAATCAATTTATGCGGAAATTTTTGCCACTCATAATCAAAAGAAACTCATCTCACCATGTATACAAACTATTTTTAGTCTATATATTGTCCTATTGCTAGGATACATTATAAAATATTAAAGTACACTTAGAAAGTATCAAAATGGTTTATTTTAATAAAATATTAATGACTATTTACACATGGTGATCAGACTCTATTATTCTATGTCTGAAAAGTGATATATCTAGGTAGGATTTTCTCTATTACAGTAGGACAGATATAATTAAAATCCACCAGAACAAATGCATCTCAGACTGGCCTGAATTGCCCCAGGGAAGAAGTTCCAAAAGAGGATCCATTTGCTGAATTATGCTGTTTCGTAACAGAAAAATCTCCAAACCAGCATCCATTGCAAGGGAAGATTCATGGTGCAGGCCCATTACTGCTTTATTCTTTATAGATGTCAAATTCTCTTCCTCATATAAAATCATCTCTGTGTTTGCATTTGCCATCTCACCTTTACTGCCAAGTTGGGGTGAGAAAAGAAAAACGGTTTATATGAACAGATGTTTTAACTTCCTAGCACCTGATTACAAGTAGGTGTTTCAACACTTACCCACTCTGAAAATGCTTCAGATTTGATGGGGGTGCTTTTCAACTTTAGAGACAAAAACCTCCGGGCTTTCTCATTGGAGAAAGATGGATATTGAGCGGTGTTACGTGACGCTTGTTATAATGCAATTGCAGGGTTATCTTTGTCAACAAGAAACTTAACTTATTTTCCTTTTTAAGCTTCAACATTTTTTTGAATGTGTCCTTCAAATGCTGTAAAACAAGGAAGTTAAACGAACAAACAAACTGCAAAATATGACATTACCACTGGGAAATCCTTTTCAGGTCCTATTAAATGTTGATGCTGTACCTTATAAATGTAACTACAGTTAGGCCAAACTAGGCTTCATTAATCTCAGTGTCTTTACTATAGGAATATAAAATATATCTTTGAATTGGCTGGCTTTTGTATTCCTTTGGCCCCTTATGGCACAGATGCACATTGTAGTGTAGTTGTTTTCTTAGTGTCTGTTGGTGTTTAGAGTATTGGCTTGGAGGAGGGTGATAGAAAAAAATTCCTTGGCATCCAGACTCCTGTTGACTCAACTACATCCAGGACTGAGCCTTGTGGAACAATTACAAGTATTTTCCTCCTAAACACAGAAAATAGTTGGGTTTTTTTGCTGAATGGATTAGTACTGGCCATTTTAGTTCCTGAAGATGAGTCAAGTTTAGCAATAGCTAAATTAACTCTGACTTCAACAAGCACTAATTTGTGTTCTGTGCCTGGTAAACCACAAAACATACTTGAAGAGTATGCCCTTGAATGCATACCTCCTGGTGGTGAGAATCATCCCGTTGTTCCCACAACAAGGGGGATCTGTGGTCGTGATAATAATAATAAAGCATATTTTGTTAGCCCTATTAGGGAGGATGAAATATAATCATAAAAGGGCAAAAAACTGTACATTATACCTTAAGGAATGTAAGAAATATGTTAATTTATGATCTCATGTCAAATTAGAAATAATCTTTTCATCTTTTAAATACAGACAAATGTGAACAACCCAATATACAAAATGGGCTGAAACATTAGCAACATTGCAGCCTGCTTGACAGTTTCAGCAATCAATATTTGCATTAATTTCCTAGTTTTAAAATGCACAAAGTACTCTGATGAGATGAAAGAGGTTCTCAGAGAAAACAGCCTTATTAAACCTCAGCATATGTGAGACAAATGCCTATAGGCCATTGATTTGTGAGGAACCTTGAGGGAAAAATCTCTTTGACAATACATATGGTCTGCTTTGTCATAGAAATTCATAACTGAGTTGGTCGTCATATTTTCTTTCTGCCCTCTACCTCATTTCAGCCATCTGACATCTGCAAATCCATTTTGAGGATATACATATCACATCTTATTTTCATTATTGTCCCTTATTACCCTTTATAAAACACTCATTCACCTTGTTGTAACATATAAATCCTTACCTATAGATAATAGACGATTCTAATATAGTAACTGCTAATAAGATTGGGAAGTTTCCCTGGGTTTTGTTTGCCATGTGTGGCTAAACAATATTTCATAATAAATGACCATATCATAACTGTGTAGCGGAGTTTAAGTTGTGCAGCTGCTTCTGGATCCTCAAGATGGAGTCAGGTACAGCAGAACTTTGATGAAAAAAACCAAACAGTGATCTAAATATTATTGTCATCTGATCACAAAAATGTACATGTAGGTGGATGGTAGGTATAATCACTTCATGAGGCTTTATGGAAATTTCTGGAGCTGTTAGAGCTGCAATTCAGAATACAGAATTTATGACTGTTTACCACTGAATTCTAAGCTGGGTGTTATCAGTCATATGTGAAAACTGTTTTACGTATAGCATATCATCTTTTGCTACCAAGATACTGGGAAAGTACCCTGGGAAAGCATCCAGGTCGCTTAAAAAATAAAGAACAGATGCTAGGCTCCTCATAAATAAGCATCGGTGAACAAAAGAGTTTCCTGTTGTGCTTTTCTGAAAAGTGTCCTTCCTCCATGAAAGTGCTTCTGTAGTAAATCTAACCCTTTAGGCATTTAATCATTTTATGTGGATGTCTCGTAAATGTCTGTGCCTCACACTGGGAGGCGAGTGATCTTACAGTAAATATCATGGCAATAAGATGATGAATCTTTGTGTCTTGACAAAATGATGACTTGGATTACTTGATTATCACTTAGAAAAGGCATTGTACGAAAAGCCAAGGTGCCAGGAATATTAATATTGACAAAAGAAAGAAGAGTAGGTAAAATACATATCAACTTGTCCTCATTTGAAAATAGAAACTTTAAAGAGTATGTTTCAGACAATTATCTAGGCCCTGTACAAACCTGAATGTAAATACATACATTGTAGAAAAGTGCAAACACACCAAGTAATGATCTTTCATCCCAGCAGATTCCTGCATTTCTCTAAAATAGCATTGGAATAAGTAATTGGAATAAATTCTAATAAATAAAGTATATGCAGTGAAAAACAATTACTTAATCAAATACAGGTATAGACTAAAACAGTGTAAGAGGAACAAAAGAATTCTATATTCTTAGACAGGCAGACTATAATTGCAGGCAATGGAGTATCAGTAGTTTTAAAAGTGTTTGTATATCTGAATTGTCAAATCTTAGCAAATGTATTAGTCATTTACTATATTAACGAACTACTTAAACAGCTGTATAGTTTGACAGAAAAAACCAAGCATTTTCAAAATTCTAGAACTATGGTTAAACAGTAAAGGTTTAGTATGCACTCAGACTCTCATTGCTAGCCAAATATCTTTTCCTGCACACTACTTTTGTGACAGTCAGGAAGTTTTCAGGATTGATGTCTTAACTGAAGAACAGGCTCCCTAGAGAGTAATGCAGTCCCCTACCAGTTACAATGAGCAAGTTATGATCTTTATTCACTCTATAAAGGATTAGGGCTGAGCTACAAATGAAGTACTTTCGGCTACAGTCTTCCAAAGTGTGCTAGCTTCAGAGGTTTGCTTCAGGCTCCTTGCTACTCTAAGGAAATTGTGAAAAAACATCAGAATGAGGTTCACTTTGGGAGGGGAAAAAAATAAAATAACATGATAGTGGAAAGCCTGTGGAAAAATGTATTCAAAAGAAGGAAGAAAAAAAAGATGATGGAAACCTGGCAGTGCTACCAGAAAACAAATGTGATGAATTTGCATTGTTGAACGGTAGCCAAAAGACCAATATGAACTTGGGCTGTTTACAGAGTATAGGCGTCAAACTAGACATCAGGACACCTGATCTGTGTGGTCTGTCTCTGAGCTGCTGACCTTGGGCAAGTCATTTGTCATAAGTGTATTTCCTTTCCCTTCTTTAAAACTGAAACAAAATGTTCTTTATTGCTCTAAAAAAACTTGGGATTGAGTAAAGTTTGTATGTAGCTCCTCAGGTCATCTAGCAGTACCAGCTACAACAGGCTACCTGGCCGTATTTTTTGTTTAAAAAAAAGTTAAATAAGGAGAAGGAAAGCTTTGACAGCAAGCCCAAACATGTTTATCAGATCTGGTTTAGATTATAACCTGATTGTTATCTAAATCTAACGTAATTTTCAGTTCTCTGCTATAATCCTTGCCAGTAGACAACTTCTCCCTATAAATCACGCATCTTTTTGAGTGCAAGCTTATAATTTTCAATTATGCTAACTTCTGGTTGCTTGCTATTCCTCCTGGGTCACAAGGACATCTTTCAGAATGGTARAGCAGCCCTACCAAAGGTGATGTTTCTTACCCATACCTGTGAAAGTAGGAGAAAGGAGCTTTGAAGTCACTTACTTAGTTTATACCCCATTGGTGTTCTCTGGCTGACCAAGCAACCCGCTCAGCACCAGTAAGATTGCAAACTTTTCAGGATTTAACATGTCTTGACAGTGACGCAAGATCTGAAAAACACTTGCTACCTCTTGTTTATGAGCCTGGTTATTATGATACTCTTGTAGCAGTACTTGCAATTCATCAGCTTTGCACATCACACTTCGATGCAATTATAATTGACTGTGCAAGCCCTAAAATGAAATACAGTAAACCCAAGGTGTAGTGGGTTGACCTCGGCTGGATGCCAGGTGCCCACCAAGCTGCTCTATCACTCCCCCTCCTCAGCTGGACAGGAGGAGAAAAATACGACAAAAGGCTTGGGGGTTAGGATGAGGACAAGGAGATCACTCAGCACTTACCATCACGGGTAAAACAGACTCAACTCAGGGAAATTAATTTAATTTATTGCCAATCAAATCAGAGAAGGATAATGAGAAATAAAAGAAATCTTTAAAACACCTTCCCCCCACCCCTCCCTTCTTCCCTCAACTTCACTCCCGATTTCCCTACCTCCTCCCCTCCCTGAGAGGTGCAGGGAGGCAGGGAATGGGGGTTGTGGTCAGTTCATCACACGTTGTCTCTGCTGCTCCTTCGTCCTCACACTCTTCCCCTACTCCAGCGTGGGGTCCCTCCCACAGGAGACAGTCATCCATGAACTTCTCCAGGGTGAGTCCTTCGCATGAGCTGCAGTTCTTCACAAACTGCTCCAGCGTGGGTCCTTTCCATGGGGTGCAGACCTTCAGGAACAGACTGGTCCAGTGTGGGTCCCCCACGGGGTCACAAGTCCTGCCACCAAACCTGCTCCAGCATGGGCTCCTCTCGCCATGGGTCCACAGGACCTGCCAGAAGCCTGCTCCAGCGCGGGCTTCCCACAGGGTCACAGTCTCTTTTAGGCATCCACTTGTTCCAGCGTGGGGTCCTCCATAGGCTGCAGGTGGGTATCTGCTCCACTGTGGACCTCCATGGGCTGCAGGGGGACAGCCTGCCTCACCATGGTCTTCACCACGGGCTGCAGGGGAATCTCTGCTCTGGTGCCTGGAGCACCTCCTCCCCCTCCTTCTTCACTGACCTTGGTGTCTGCAGAGTTGTTTCTCTCACATACTCTCACTCCTCTCTTCTGGCTGCTGTTGCTTAGCAAGTTTTTTCCTCCTTCTTAAATATTATATCACAGATATGCTACCACCATCGCTGATGAGCTCAGCCTTGGCCAGCGGCAGGTCCATCTTGGAGCCAGCTGACATTGGCTCTGTCGGACATGGGGGAAGCTTCTGGCATCTTCTCACAGAAACCAACCCTGCAGGCGCCCCACTACCGAAACCTTGCCACGCAAACCCAATACACAAGGTACTAGGTGATGCGTACTTATAAGGTAAAAAACTTGTTCTACTAGTATTTCAACAATTAAGCCATTCCACCAAATGACAAATTCATCTTGCTGGATGATTTTAAAGTGGGCGGCTGTTGAATCTTAAGGCACAGTCCAAGATAGTCATGGTGATGTCAGGAAAACTCGTATTGTTAATATATCAGAGCTAGGCAATCATCACCAGGACAAATATTTCAAAAAGATGACTAGAGCAAGATGATGGGATGACAATGAATCAGAAGTTAACATATCCTTGATATTGTCTTTATGAATACCTCTTCATAGCTCAGTGTCAATGAATTGACTGATGTGTGATGCAATTTGCTCATATAATCAACAGTTAATACAAGGTTGGATGGCACCGTCAGCCCCCAAACGCTTGCAACACATAAGGTGAAAGCGTTACCCTGCAAACTTAGCTTGATCTGGGTATTAAAAGTGGCTGTTAGCAGGCTGCCAGAGGCTATTTTATGTAATCAGATACATTTAGCAAGTGGCTGAGAGGTAGGCAAATGACACTTTGCAAACATGTTCTCAAGAGAATTGGGCATCATCTTCTGAACACAGAAGACAAAGATCTTCTTTTGGTGTCAGCGAATATTCTCTGTGACATCAAAGCCCATCAGTTAAACTGGAACAGTGAACAGCACAGACAATGTCAGAGACAAACTGTCCTGTCTTTCTGAAGGACTGTGGTATGCTGTGACATCTGTGAAGACCGGACTAATTTCTCATTTATAGTTACACACTAATCTGCTGTATTATTGGAAAACTCTACAGCCACATTTCAAGTTTTTTTGAGAAGATATTATATATGTGCAAAGTATCATTGCACTGAATTTATTGCAAGTTGAAAAGTTCTTCAAAAGTGAGGTGATTTCCTTGAGAATATCCTTGCAGTGTTTCAATTTACATAGAATTTGCTCTGCAAAAAAATTAAATTACTAGATCTTACTCGCTGAGGTAAGTGCTAGCTTGCTATTTAAGAAACTGAGAAACAATAAGGATAAAATGTTTTCCACGGGGTTGAAATTTATCATGTGTAAGGGAAGTTACTGTTTCTTTGTGKTTTTTTTTTTTTTTAAAGAAAAAGCTTTCTGTGGATTTTAATATTCTGTAGTGTTCTTTCCATTTCACTGCTCTTCAGTATACAATCAACAATATTGTTTCTAAATGCAATGACTGAACTGTAATTGCATTAGCAATTGAACCATAATTATCCTAGTATTTATGCAACATCCTTTGGAACCAAAAAATGAACAGTTACTATCTATCTGGTAAAATAAGCTACCTAACTTATTTTTGGAATGATTGCTTAGAATCTAAACCACTGTTAATCTTCAAAACGGTGCATAACTCCAAAATAATCAAACCTGTCAAAAAATGTCATTCTGACAATATTTGGTTTCATTCCAGGATCAGTAAGCATGCAAAAGCACATTACAAATAACCCCTCAGTAGAAAAATTTGCCATCTCTCTTATTTTTCCCTTTTTTTGTCTCAATTCTTCAAAGGATAGCGATTGTGTTTTACACAATAGAAGGAAGCGGTGAGAATAGGTTTCTTAGATAGCTGGATATATGCACAATTATGCTTATGTTGCTAAGTTTATGCTGTGATATTGATGATATGTGCCAAGAGCTGAACACAGACTCCAAAGTTAAATTGTTTAAACTGAGATAAATACATGGCCAGAGGACAGGGAGTGAGTGCTTTATCATCTACAGTACTGGAAATCCCTGACTTCCAGTAAGTTATTGCTAAGGTGTATGACAAGACGATAGAACAAAACTTTATCATCCATTATCATTTATTTGATTTTAGAAGTTACTTAGACATTTGAGTTATGATTTGAATTTGTGTATAAAGCTAGGTTGGTAATAAGTTCCTTGGTACTGTGGAAGTCAAAGGGTCTGGGAGCCAAAGGAGATGAGCAGGATCAAGCAGAATACGCACTGAAGGGTTTCAGAGAACACCACATTTTGGCATTTTTTTAAAATGTCCTGTCTCTAAAATGTCTCTCTTAAACAGAATTCATGACATCAAACGTAATACAAGTTCAATACAGTAAAAGATTTAGTTAGAAATGAGCTTTACTCATGCTTACACTCCATTTATTTATTACAATATGTACAAACCAAAGAAGATTAGCTCTTTTTTCCTAAACACTAGGTGAACACCTATAAGAAGACAGTTAATGCTCTGAAGATCTTTCTACATAACACAAAATGCAAATGATGGATATATAAAATGATGTTACATATAGTGTGCAATAAATGTTATGAAAGGCAGAAAGGTCATGGGAATATTATGGTTTTGTTTCCCCCCTCCCCTTTGGTAAGAATTGATTAGGAGGACATCTAGCAAATAGTGAAGAGAGATTATATAGAAGAGAAGGGGAGGGGAAGACATACAGGGAGAAAAGTGAAGCGATGACAGAATGAATACGAAGGGGAGTGTGGAGCTGAAGTGAAAAAACCTAAAAAGGTATGGGGCATAACTGAAGTACATAGCCCACCAGTAGCTGGTGGAGAAAACCAGTCAAAGCTGATGACATTTTCACTCACTTATTAGCAGCCTTTGCAGCTGCCATAAGCATCTTAATTTCTTCTTCCCAGAGATTTTTTTCTAGATGGTTTGCTGGGTGAGAGTGCATCACATTTAATCTAACACCTCCTGAGGGAATATTTCCAGTGCTTTCCTGTGCCCACAAATTTTGAACTGAGGGATTCCTGTGATTAGTTGCCATTTTTCTGGTTGGCAGATAATAATAATTTCATATCTCCTGTCTTATTCTACCTTGTTCTGTTTCTTATTCTATGTGGAAGATCGGCTATTTGCAGTGCATAACATTTGCAAATTTTACCATGTCATACATTATTCACCAAAAATATTTGGATTGTATAAATATGTTTGTTTTGGAATTTATTCACTGAATAGTTATATACAAACATATCAGGCTATGCGTTATTCATGAACTATTTGTTTTGATTTTGTTTTGAAGTCCTGTGTCTTTGTAGCACAATTGCAGTGAATGCTACTGTATTATTATTGCTTCCCTTTCTGTTCATAACAGGTTAAATGAGATTTTCTGCTAGCCACAGGGAGAATTGTGAACTAGGCACACAGCAATTGCAAGGCTATTTTTTTTCTGACAAGAGAAATAAAAGAACCTATTTAGATATTTTTAAAAATGGAAAAGGTTCTCAAGAGAGTAAAATTGAATTTATAGTTTTTATTCAAATGAATGCATATAAGCATATTTTTGCAGTATTTGCTCATTTTGAATAGTATTGATAGATACTCTCTGAGGAGAAAATGGTGTTATAACTTACCCATGGATAAGAGTATCCGTATCTTGAGTAAAAGTAATGACTGTGATTTCACTGTCCTGAAACTGTTGGCTGTATTTGGAAAATACTGGGATCTGTTCTCCTCTCCCCAAAGACTGTCCATCCTACAACAGAGCATGGCAGTGGAGCACAGGCTTTTACAGACTGAGGGAAGGTGGTAGCAGCCCAGTGAAGTTGCTGCTTTACTGATCCATAAGCCAAGTAAGTGTTTGTGTTACTCTAGTTGTGAAATTTGTCTGCAGCTGAGACAAACCCTGAGAATTTTGTTGTCTTCCATTAGCCTGCTTGGCTTTTTTATCAGGGGCAAGTCTTAGATTCACATTAAAATAGAAGAGGTATTAATTATCAATATTTTTGTATTAAATTATGGAGTGATTTTAAAATCCATGACACCTATTTCAAAATTACTTGGCTGATATACTTTGCACGGTACAAGCTGAACAGAGACTGAACAAAGATAGTCTCATAAAGAAAAATGGGGTAACAGGCTTTTTGACTGACTACAAACTCAAATGAAACATACCAAAAAAGTAAAATGACTGGGAAAATTGGTCAAATAAGAGCACAGATTTGCTTTTTGAAACTTTCTAGGTTGCTGAAAAATAACATTAAAAAATGATTCAGCAAAGACAGACATAACGAGCATTGGCTGGAACTTACAGCCAATTTAGAAACAGGCACAAATATCCCATGGGAAAGGTGATAAAGCATTTTAACAAATGATCAAGAGACACAATTGATTCTATAGCTTTTCTAAATAAAAACTGGAAATCACCTTTTAGCTACATCCAAGTTGTTGGCTTCAGTACAGATGGATGTACATCTTTGTCTGCATTGCCAGAAGAGGTCATGTTATGTGATTTAATGCTACTTTCTAGCTTCAAAATCAATTCCACTGTTGTATACATTTTCCAATAGGATGAACAGAGAGGAAAGGGAACAACCATGACGTACCTGTGCATCCATGACAACTCCAATATCTTTTATTACTTCTTTGGCAGGCAGAAGATTGCTCTGCAACCACTTGTCTCTTCTTCCTGCTCTGGGAAGTCTCTGCCTCCTGAGCCATGGGAAAATCTGCCATTTGAGCTCCTCGTATAAGTAGCATCAGGCTCATCCAGCCTCACAAGTATTGCCAGTCCTGAGAGGGACTTGTGTAGAGCCACATTGCACACATCTGTGGCTAACTTTATTGACAGAATAGGTAATAGAAAGCTGGCTACACTAGCAAGCCTTTCTTATGATAGACAACCTCTGGATCTCTGAGAATATTTTTAGTGACATACATACTGCTTGCATGATGTATCTTAATCTCTTCCCTTAATGCTGCCCTTTCACATGTGAAGCAGTGGCAGCCTTTACATAAATACAATTAGTATGTATGTAATAGATTTGCCATATTTAGAATATATGAAAGCTAGCTGGCATGTAATTTTATTTAATTTGACTAAACCCATCCATTTTCTGCAATGCAATTCCAATTTGCAGCAAATATATCAAATGACAGGCAGACTTTTAGAGGTTAAGACAAACAATTTTTTCGACAGATGAATGCTATTAATATGAGAAATTGTGATTTATTTAAGAAACATGAGCCTTCAAAAATCTCTTTGTGACATCTTGCTTCCATTTTGCTGTGCTATGAATGTGACAGTAAATATTAACACAGTAAATGTGACAGTAAATATCAATATAAAAATGCAACTTGCAGAATCAATATATGACAACTATAATAGTTGCTAGAGACATGTTAGAATCAAATTGCTACTGTCCATAGCAACTTCACTACTGAAAACAGATGTTTTAATTGTGCAGATTGTCTAGACTCCTTCCAAGCAGCTGTTGAGGTCACTGGTCAGTGCTTTTGGAGAAATCCACCCATGTGCTAAGCTTCACCACAGACCTTTGCACAGTCACCTTTAAATGGAGGAACAAAAGGGATTTTAAACAGAGAACTTGTGCCAAGTCTCTGCTTTTGTGTGAATTTCATTTAAAATAATTATAAAGTTATATTTTAGTATTGCAAATCAAATACTTCACTGCTTTTATTCTCTGCATTTTCTGATTCTTTCAAATTGTTATGCTCAAGAAATTTATTCCAACTGTGGATTTATACAGTTATACAACATACTGCTGTAAAGTTGAATAAATATGCATAACTTGTTGATGGATTACACAAGTAACTAACTGCAATTCTATAAACCAAAAATGAAAACCAAAGAGAACAGTCTGTCTGTTTACTGAATATTTGTCTCTAGAGAAAATTTGCAAAGTATTAACCATGCATTTTTTAATAATTTTACAAATCCACTGCTTCTTTTACTCACAGGTGGTGGTTATGACTGTATGTTAGGATAGACAAGAGTGCAAAAATTAGACTAAGGTTAGAGAAAGAGCTGAAGGGCTGATGTTATAAAATCAGGTAATCKGATCAGCTGCTTCTGGATATCTTTGATATCAGACATATAATACCAAATGTGTTGTTAAAAATTAATTGCAGTGATTCGAATTCTAATTAAAATTAGATTCTAATTCTGAAATGTAGTTCTTATACTCAATTTTTAAATTTATTTTTGGTTTAGTGAAATGCACATTTAAATTACACTGGATGAAATACAGAAACACTCCTGGGAACAGAGATCAGAATGCAGGAGCCCCCTTTCTAGTTTAGATTCCCAAATCCAGTATTCTTTTTTCCTAGCTGTATGACTTTGCATTTGCCATTGAAGCATGTTCTTGAAAACATAACAAAATAAGTTGTTTTTTTGTTTTTTTTTTTACTGATACCACTTGGAAACTCTGGTTTTTGCCTGCTATCCAGCTCAATGGTGAAAATTTCCTAAAAGGAAAATTTTGCAGTTGAAAAACATTTAACCCAAAGAAACTTTAAGACACTGATGATCAAGCAGTAAGACTCAAATGAGCTAAACAAAAAACTGTGTGTGGTGACCAACCGAAATACCGTAGGGCATATAATTGGTAAGGAATATAAAAAGCAGAAAAAATCACACCTTTGCTTGCAACTTCTCTTCTCCTAACCTCTACACCTCCCTCTCAAAATAAAAAAGAGAAAGCATCAAGATTGATGTTACTTTGTGATGTCATACAGTTTTGTAGCAAATCCATACCCAACCTGTCTTTAAAACAGCAGGAGTTTATGAACTGCTTTTGAAGCATAATAGGATGACATAAATCATGGACTTAATTCTTTCATAAAATGTCTTTTAAAGTCTACTTTATAACAATATAAATCAATTTCGGTACATCAATAATGCAATCAAAGGCATGCACTCTGACTGCAGTCATGCTTCTGGCGTAGTTGAAGGCACTCTCTCTCCACATTCAAGCAGCATATCCCCTCATTGTATTTCATTGTCATGCTTCAGTCTTGAGCTTCAAAAGCTAAAACAACAATGAATTAAGCTAACCTGCTCTGCTATGGACTACTTCTAAAAAGCAGTCCAAAGAATGGCTTTTGCCAAGGTTTACTTTTTCCTTGCAGGCTCTGCAAGGAATGTGCGGGCTATGTTCACGGAGTATTAGGAAAACTAAAATTAATTGAGTAAGGTAGTGAAAAATGCTGTTGATATTATGGTAGCCACATTGTTATAGTTGAGGAAATGAAGGTTGTTATTGTAGTAAAAAGAGTGATATCTAATAAGCTGTGTAATGACAATATACCAAGGTCATCCTCTGTTACACAGAGACACAACAGGCTGTGATAGATTATTTCAATATATGAAGCATGCCGTGTTTATCTTAGAATATTAAAAAATGAAATGCTGTGACTTATTTTGAGACATATTTATTTACAGATAAAAACATGTGTTAAAATATTCTGTCATAACATCAAGGAAGAGAGAAGTTAACTTTTAAAAGAAAACTCCCTTTTAAGCCCAAGCCCATATTGCGTTTTTTGAAGGCCTGCTTCAGTTCTACCTTGATGGGTTTCTGTTAGTCATCTTGCTCTCTTGCTGCTTAAGCTAATGAACATGTTTTTCATTTCATTCCACTTTCTTGCTAGTAGCATTTTCCCTGTTGCTTTCCAAATATCTGTAACATGATATGCAGCAACAACAGTGGGAAACTCTCTTCCATGTCTGCCTACTTTCTGTCTACTAAACATACTGTTGGGAGTCAACCAGTCCATATCCCTTATCATCATTACTCTTTTCCATCTTATGAAATGAAAAGCACAGGAAAAATGTCCTCCKCTCTTTAAGATGAACATTTGCTGATTTGTTACTCCTTGCAGAGCTGTAAATGAGTACCTTTCTTTTGTTTATGTYCCCAGCAGAAAAGGCAGCGGATAGGATTTGAGTAGGGGTGTGTACGCATCTGTTATCTGCTACACTTTGATTAGCTCAATGCTTTTATGTTTTCCTGTATATTACCTAGAATAATAACTTTGTGAGGCTAGATATGCTTACACAAGGAACTTTTAGCCTATTAGGCTAAATTCAAGTTTTTGGCCCTGAAACCTTCTAGAGTATGATCATAATTCTAGAGCATGAAAACCAGTGTCCCACTGTCAAAATTCACCTTGTTTTAATGCTTATTCTCTAGAAATTTAAGTAAGCATGGCACGTGACTTCAGCAGTGTGCCTTTCTGAATTCAGAAAATCAGTACAGAAGCCACTGTGGTGTAGTGCTGATGTGACCAGGAACATGTTGGATGGCTCATCATCGCAAACCCTGTTATGATATTTCATCCTGCTTCAGCGAATGCTTCAAAGGATTTGGTGATTTTCATGGACTGACTGCAGCACTTGCTTCGCATTGATTGTCTAATTATCACTGCTCCATGGCAGCCTGCAGGCTTTGCTGAAGTTCCAGAGATCATTTTTCTCAAAACAGGTAGAGGAACTTTGCCATTCTGTTCAGGCTCCATGTTTGTCCTAATAAAACGGCAGAGCAAAATAGGGACAAATAACACAGGGTTCAGGGCAGGTTATGTTATTTTTCACAGCAGAAATTACTGAGAATGAAATGCAGACAAGGCAACATAAGCAGTTAGCAAGTGTGGTCCAAACTAATTCAGAAATAATGAGTTTGATGCAGGAACTACTTTATTAAACAACATGGCATTTCTTATGCTGCAAGTTAGAATTGAGCGCTGTGATGATTCCGCCAGACCTTAAAATCTATTAATTCGATTTAAATTAATTAGAGGTACCTATCCAGGTTTGTAAGAAGTCAGCTTGCTACCTCCTTAATGAAAAAATCCTATAGTATTTAATGAGGATGAATCTATACAGTGTTATGCATATTTAATATGATTACGCACATTTAATAATTACTCTATAAGAACCTCAGATAATGGAAAATCACATGACTATTTCTGAACTCAATGCTATGCATTGCTATGCAGTTTTCTGTTAAGTTTTACTGGATTGCTTTAAAAAGCTATTAAAAAGCTACAAGTTTTTTACAAATACCACAGGTTTTGATCTTGCATGATGTTTGTTTCAGTAAAGGAAGTATTTAATTTTTTCTTAAACTGGTACTATATACTCTGTGTGGAGATATAATTTTACTATATGGTGTACATGTTACATATATTAGAGTGGTGATATGCAGGCCTGAAGTCTACTTACAGGTGTGGAACTGAAGAAATAGGTTTGACAGCAGCTTTAGATGGGAGAGTGAAGAATAAATACATGTATGTAGTCCACAAAAGGACTAATGAAAATCTGCAAAAATCAGTTTGGAAATGTGTGCAGAATYCGATTTTCCCAGACACATCGCACATAGGCTATGCTATGTGATGATAAAGTTCAGTACTTGTAGGTGTGTAGTACCTAGGAAAAATATGCCTGCTGATTAAAATGCTCAATAGATACATGATAGAAAAATAGTATTTGGTAAAAACGCATAAAGCAGTGTTTGAAGAACTAATTAAAAGTACACAGAAGGCAGCTGTGCTTTGGCTGCTTAAGAGTTCGGTATGCCAGTTGTGTTTTTTGGATCCTTAGGAGTTTGACAACTGGACTGTTGTATACCCCTGTGATCACCACTACATAGTGTTTTGCTAGCTGCCTGTCATACTGCCTGAGTATCAAAGAAATCCAATTGCCACATCAGGTCCTGAATCAACTCCATGGTTAATTTTGTGAACCTGGGCCCCTGCTGGTTCAAGAAGCAGACTTTGGAGTAGTCAATAGTAATGTGTCTATAAAAAGATGAAGAAGCCCCCTAAAACTGAAAGCAGTTGGTCCAGTTGCTGGAATGCCAGTAATTTCCTGTAAAATCATAATAAATTGACCTAGGTCATACATAATAAAAATAAAATTTTCTACAATTATTTAGTCCTTCAATACTTGGTCCCATTAAATAAGTATGAGTAGTTTACTGAGTAGGTCAATTCCAAAAGTTACAGCTATGCTTTAGGACATTGGAGGTCATTAAAGTTGATCAAAAGAGCCTCTTCAGTGATCTTATGATTGGCCCCTTAGCACAAATAATGATGTTTTCTACTTGAATACAATACAAAATTAGTCTTGAATCTGATTTTTTTTGCATCGTGCTTTCAGAAGAATCCATAAGAATAGACTGGAATTGACTTTGAAGTTATGGTTTAATATATGCAGCATACGTTGATTTTGAAATCTATACCCTAAAGATCACCTCTGTATCTATTAAATTGATCATATTGTTTTCATCTTAATCAGAATGAAACCTGAGTCTGCAACAAAACTGATATGCTGAAAGAAATGGATGGTTTTGTTTTATGTGTTATCTTTCCTAGGAAACTGTATGTTAGCTTGCTTGCTGATAATTCAAATTAACTATGAACAGGCTTTTTAAGTAGATAGGGTGTTTTTTTCTCTTCATTATATTTTAATCAAAAGTTTTGGAGAGTTTCCTTTTAATATAACAGGGATGGATCCTCTGGTTGCCACAGAATTAGATTTTTATGTCTGAAATTACACAGAAACTGATTTAAGATGTGATGAAGCCTCTTCAACTTACAGTTGTCTAGTGTAGACTGTGGTAAATTTTGACCTTGTCAGGTGAAGACAGCTGAATTATGATCTAGCCTCTGTGAGAAATGATGTGTCTACCATATTAGATTAATTTCCTGTAAACTTCACCATTTTGCATTACCAAATCTTGTAAATGTAATCTTTATCCATCATCATGCAATATTTTGATGTTGCTTACAGAGCAGTTCTCATTTCATTTTCAGCTTTTGTAAAGAGTTCTATTTCACTGTTGAATTATGCTTTTTAAGTTCTGTATTTTTATTAGCTTTCGTCTAAGTCTGCACAGCAGCCCTTAAAAAGTTAATGAACGTGGCTTAGTTTCACTGTAAATTATTTGACAGCACTTCTCTTTGAGAAAGATTGGATTACTTTTTTCTTTTTTTCATATTTTCTGTGAAGGAATGTCTATATTATTGTTGTAATTAAAGTAAGGAATGAAATAAGGAAATTCAAATAATCTCATATTTAATCTTCTTTCTAACTAGCTGCCTTTCTGTCCTTAACTTAATGTGTAACATCACATTCTAATAAGGACAATTTAGATCTATGAAAGAAAAATAAAGTAACTTATGGAAATCTGAAAATCCAGAGATCTAAATTAAAAAGAAACCTAAGGCCCTAAAGATAGGTCTTTAAATCTGTACACAAAGCGATTTCTTTCCTTCTGTGAAAACTATGAGTAGACAGTACTGATGAGCAGGGTTTCCTCACCTGATAAATTACATTGGCTTAGCCAATCAAAAGCACAAAAGAAATATCCTATTTCTCAGCGCTTATATGAGGTGGAAATTCTGGTCCATCTTCTTAAATCCTTCAGCTATTAACACTCCTAAGAAATTATGTTCCTAATGAGAATGCAGTGTTGCAGTTGAAGGTAATTTATATTACTAATTTATCTTCCTAAGCTGGATTTGGGAGATGGATTTTATCCCTTTGTTCTTATTCCACTAGTTAATGATTTTTATTTATCTGTGATGGAACATCCATTTAATATCTCCTTTCATGTAAACCATTTAAATGTGGTGGTTTGTTTTTTTTTTTAGTTCTGTTTACCTCTTCAGCTCCTCATAGTCAAAGTTGAGAATGTAAAGGTGTTGCTTTTAAATGAGATTGTTCTAAGTCTTATCCTGTTGATTGTATTCATCCTCAGATATACTGAGTACAAACAGTGGATTTTCTACTTCAACTTTTCAATAAAAATGTCTTTTGGAATATATTGATCAAATTGTTTAACCTTTAAACTAAATGAACTTCTTCCAAAAGAAACTCTTCTGTCTGACTTGAAAAAATAAAAACACACTTTTTTTTTTGCTTCTTGTAAAAGCTTTTCATTCCATTTTTATTAAAATGTCAAAAATATGGTATTTCATTCAGGAGAAATGTTTCTAAGTTTATTTTTGTTTTCAATACATGCTTTTAACATACTCTTGTGGGCTTAACCATTGTTTAACTGCCCAGGCCCTATGAATATGGGCCACATTCCTCTCATGTATTCTGTTATTAAGAATCGCAAGCACTGCTCTACTCATCTGAGCTACTTTGTGTCAATATTTGGTTTCTCTAATCCACTCATACATTTTCTATTGTAACTCCAATCTATTCTGTCTTTTTTTTTGTGTCTAGTTTCTTCCAGATTATTTGACACCACTGCTATGCATTGTAGTAAGAGCTAAAGAACAATTAAGAAGAAAAGACTGTGTATTTCTAACAACAGTGTATATGGTGTCTTTGTTCACATTTTTGTGGCTGAAATCATACTTTCAAGGTAAAATAGTCATGAAATGTAAAAAAAAAAAAATGGAAAAAGCTTGAGAAGGAAAATGAATCTGTTTTGATAAAGAATACATTAGTTTAAAATTTCTTTTTTCCATTTTTCTCCTTCCATGCCCTTCTTTATTATTATATTATCATTTTTCTTCATTTCTAAATTGGTAATTCTTAGGTTTTGTGTGGATTATCCAGAAGAGGGAGCTATGGACATATACACTTAATCTGTATACTGAAAAATCATAGTCATTGACAATAAACTTAATGTTTATGTGAGATTTATAATGCAGTTGTTCTCCAAACTAATGGTTGCTGGGTCACCTATGGTCAACATATTGTAACCTAGCAGGAAGCACTGGGACAGTGTTCAAACAACCTTGTCAGGACACTGTAAACATCTGATGTTCATGGCGTCCTAGAAATAATCTGTGTACTGTTACAATGGTGAATTTGGCATGTTTAAGTAATACATTTGTTACCATTTCCATATCTCAGATGTTGAACTAACTTCATTATTTATTACTGTGGTCAAGGCTGTGCTTTAAATCACACTTTTTTTTTTTTTTGCATTATGAATGTGTGTGATTAGAAATGCTTTTGAAATGAAAACCTTTTAGCTACACTGTATAGTCAGGGCAGTCATACTGTAAGAAAACTACATGCTATTTACTTTATTTTGTAGGTCAACAGTCTATCCTAGAATATGTTAATTTGTAAAGACTTTATGGCATATTCCAGTTTTAAGATCAACACATAAGTTCAGTGGAAAGGAAGGGTAATATTTAGGGCTCAGCATAGAGCCTGAGCACCATGAAGGAACTTCCTATTTATCTCTCTTGAAATGCAGAAACCTGGAGTTTGGTGTTCTTGAACAGAATCTTTTGTTAAAGACTCTCTGTGGTGGAGATGCTGTCACTGTTCATACACGCATAGTCCTGGTCTCCTTTCCTCTGCCCACCTGAAGGAAATCCAACAAGCAGGCAGATTCCCTGAAACTTAAGACTTCTTATAAGGCACACTGCCATACCAGTGGTTTCATAGTCTATGACAGGTGTAGAAAAGTACAGTAAAAGTCTGTGAGCTCCTTTGTATATAATTATATGTGCTGTTATATAGCTCTCCCAATCAATTCCTGTTCAGATGTGCATTCATGTTTAGATTTACATCTGCATCAAGCTTAACTGTGCTGTTTCAATAGTTTTTCAATATATTTCAAGGACTACAATCCACTGATTTAAAATCATTGCTCTGTCTGGTAGGTACTAGATAGCAACAAGCAATGGGACATGCTTGCAGACTCCTTGCTTCCTGAAGCATGCCTGGCTATGGCCATTATGGGTGTTTGCCACCTAGGCCAAAACCAATGGCTCCTTCTGTAGGGAAATGCCAACATGTTGGACAAAGAGAACCAGCTGACTATACAAAGCCTTTACATACAGATCATATCACACATCAGAGCAGCTTCCCTTTTGAAAAAGACCCATTTGGAGCCTGACAGAGAAGCTGACCAATGTGGTTAAAGACAAAGGGGTGCCAGTACCCCTGTCACCTCTGAGATTTACTCATCAGGACTTGCTTTCTAGTACTTTGATGTGTACTTCAAATTTCCATCTGCAGTGACAACCATGATTCCTAACAATGCTAATGTGTATCAAATAATTTCCAGTCATCTGATCTTGAATTATCTCATACTGCCATCTTGGCTATGGCATCAGGAAAAAGGGCTATTGAAATTATAGTACAGAAGAGAAGAAAGGAAACCTGTTGATATGTTCTACTATTCCAAGCCTGAAAACTAGCAATTGTCTACAATGAGCATATCTAAGAGTGAATGTTAAAAATGTCAAATCATTTTTGGAAATATTAGGGACAACCTCAGAGTTTCCCTGTTCCTGACTCCATTCCCCTTCATTCCCTATGTCAAAATGTTGAAAATAAAATTTTTAAAGTACAATGCCTGCTTTAATGCTTTATTTTGTTAAGTTCCAGTGTAGTGTGTGTTCAGTTGATGTGTCTTGTGAAGTACTCACCACCTGCATTGTTGTCATGGGGACTATATAGATAGGCAGACAGTTATTAGACCAGATGTCCTAGTAAATGGTTTCTATTTAACAGTTTGTAAAATGCTCTCAGAAACTGTGTATCTTAATTAGGGAAACCGCTTTTTAAATCCATCCTTATCCACATAAAAAGGTAAGCATGCTCTAAGTTCCCCTGATTTCCAGATTCTGAATGGCAACATAACCCACTTCATCAGAAAGTTTTTCTGAAGCAGAATGCTATTAAAGATCCTATTTTACTCTGTGGCCAATTTATAACTGAAAGCCCAGATGATAGCAGCAGTACAGAACAAAAGCTTCAAAGACTACTTCTGATTTTGTATTAATTTATGCATAATGTGGAAATAATTGTTCATCAGGAGTTGTGTGGAATCTGGTAACATTCAAAGTAGCAACAGATTTGAAAGTCTATCAAGTCTCCAGATAACAGAAGATGACTTCTGAATGGCTAGGTATGTTCTTTACTTAGCGGTAAATGAATAAAAAAAATCTAATGTTATGACATATGAAGTAGCAAAGGGGAAATCCATTTTCAGCTTCTTCTGGTTATGTTCAATCCCTTAGAAAATCTATATAACAGTCTCTGTCTGAAATGATTAAAAAATCAATAGCACACTTTTTTTTTGAGAATTGTGTTTTGATAACCTTTCTACAAGTACTGTTCCGGACATCCTTCACCACTTGCCTGGATGCATTATCTGTAATTGCCTTTTAATAGACTGAGAATAAATTATTAGAAAAGAATTGCATCACCAGGGAGTAAGGGTTGTCAGATATCAGTGAGATGTAATACATCAAATGCTGTTGTGTACAGACTTATCTCATAGGCTGTTTGTTTTTAGGAGACTTTTTTTTTTTAAAAAAAAGAGCTTTTGACCCTTGTAACCTATTCTAGTTCAGAACAGGTAAAATAATGAATGCAAAACTGCATGCAGCTCCATAGAATTAATGAATCAATGGCAACAACAACTTAACAGATAAAAAGTTCATGACCTGAAAAGCAGATACTGCAAAGTTTCTTTTTAGCAGAGCATATTTAGTTTCTCCACATATTTAGTTGTTTCTCCACAACTAAACACAGAGTTCAATAGGAAAGCGTAGAGGGGTTTGCTTTGGCACCACAAGTTATTTACTGTGTTCCTCCAAAGTGCTCTTCCACTTCACTGAGAAAGCATTTGAGTAATAGTTAGACAAGGCCTTGGCAAGTTCTTGAATGCCTGGGTTTTATCTCTGGCTAAACAATTTACTTGCTTTGTCATTAGAGCAAGTATTTAACAGTTTTATGTATTACGTGTCTTATCACTTACATAAAGATATTAACAATGAACAGCTACATATAGGTTGACAACATTTAATTAGAGAGGGTATTTGGGTAGTGTTTTGGTATCCATCAGCATGTCTTGTTTTATGTAATTTATTTAAATTATTTTAGTGATGAGTTTTAATAATTGCCTGAACAGATGATCAAAAATAAGAGCTGGATGAGAATGACACCCCAAATTTACAGTCAGGAAAAGGTAATTGTACTTTATGGTTACTGTACTTTGAAGAAAGGAGCAGTGCCACAGGCCAGACAAGTGGCTGGGCAATAGGCCCTCCATATGTCAGTGCTGGCTAAGTCGAGGGTCACCTACACAATGGAGGATTTTAGCAGGAACCTGAGCACAAGGGAGAGGAAACCCAGCCTTCATATGTGAGATATGCTTTGCATGTAGAGTTAATGTGATGAGGAGCAGACAGTGGCAGTGAGGAGCAGCTGCTCACACTGTGACCGGGAGTCTTCTTTATGGGCATGTCCTGGTTTCAGCTGGGATAGAGATAATTTTCTTCCTAATAGCTGATATAGTGCTGTGTTTTGGATTTAGGATGAGAATAATGTTGATAACACACTGATGTTTTAGTTGTTGCTAAGTAGTGTTTACACTAGTCAAGGAGTTTTCAGCTTCCCATGCTCTGCCAGGCACACAAGAAGTTGGGAGGGAGCATAGCCAGGACAGCTAGCCCAACTGTCCAATGGGGTATTGCATACCTTATGATGTCATACTCAGTCTATCAAGTAAGAGGCGTGGTCCAGGAAACAGCGATCACTGCTCATGGACTAGCTGGGCATCGGTCGGCGGGTGGTGAGCAATCGTATCGTGCATCACTTGCTTTGTATATTCTATTATTATTACTATTTTATTTTATTTCAATTATTAAACTGTGTTTATCTCAACCCATGAGTTTTCTCACTTTTACCCTCCCAATTCTCTCCACTGTCCCACTGGAGGGGGGGAGTGAGCGAGCGGCTGTGTGGTGCTTATTTGCTGGCTAGGGTTAAACAGCGACAGGGCAGAAGGGCTCAGAGTAAGAAAATATATGTGATGGAGGAGCGAAAGTGCATAAGACCAAAGTAATTTCTTCTTTAGTGAAAAAAGGAGCGAATATTTACTTCACAGGGTAGGGAACATGCTAGGAGTGGGGTAGTTATGTTTCCTAGGCAATAGCAAGATCATTTCCTTTACTGACACAAGAAGCTAAGCTTTCCTCTTGCTACTCTCTCGTGTGCTTGTGTGCTTCGGGACAGATAGGAAATTTGCCTTGCTGCTTCTTTATATGGGTGCACTAGAGGGGAAAGCCTCTGCATAACATCACCTATGCACAGGGTAGGATTTAGACACAGGAGTTTATTTTAGGCCTCCAGCTAATTTTTTCATTTTACTGTGATGCTCACTACACTGTGCTTTACTGATGATACACTCCATAAACGTTTCCTCTTAGTACTTAGACTGTTCTTGATTTTTAGAAAAGAAATAAGGTGAGAAAAGATTTCTTGCGTGGACAGTGTGTCTGTATAAACACAACCGAAAATTCAGTGGCTGATTCTCTGGGATTTTATCTGTAAAGAGGGAGTCTAAATTTCAGAAGCTGAAGTCTCAGGTGCTTAAGGTATGAATCTGGTGGAGAATACATATATTCTGATTTTTCAGAAAAAAAAGTTTATCTACKCACTACTTTTTGCCAAGAACTGCAAATGAATCTGACACTGTTTTTACTTTTCAGGAGCCAAGCTGTTCATACCATCAAGTTCATTATTTATAGAATGGAAAAAGAAAATATATGTTCTTTGATAGCTTCTTGAATATTTTCTTTTCTTTTAAAAGGAACTATTTGCACAATCCTGAATAAAATAACAGTTTTAAGCCTATAATAATATTGTGATTTCTCCCCAAAGGCAGGGGAGGTAATGTGGGTTCTGCCATTGATCTGAGTAGTTCTAGGACTTGTCTTCCTGAGCCTTTGAGAAATGAAAGTCAGGAGCTGTGCTTCTCTGAAGATTTTGGAAAAGCATAATTAATTAAATGTACCTTTTTGTATTTAATTTAATAGGTTAGTAGTTTTTGAAAGGCATTAATGAGACTCTGAGACCTGCTGAAATCAGTGGGAGTTCTGTGATTCACTGCCTTAGGCCAAGATTTCATCAGCTGTGAAACTCCCTAGATGTTGCTTATGCAAGTGCTTTAAAGAAAAAGAAAACAAAACTGAAAATTGAATGACATAATTACATGCTGGAACATTGGGCCTGGTGAAAGCCACCTTGTAAAGCTGACACAAAATATAATTGTTATTGTTGTTCTTGAAAGACATTAAAAGACGTGTACAGCGTTTATATTTTCTCTGATTTCGTAGTTTATGGCACTGGAAAGACATGCTGTAAAATAAATTTTATAGAAGCCTGTTATTTGCTTCAATAAATTGGAAATATCATACAAGAGGGAGGGAAAGGTTATTTTTGTATCAGAAGAAGGAAACAGTTATCAGTTATCCACATTATCCACATTGCACCTGAACAATAGAACTTAGCTTGGAAACTAGAAAAAAAAGCTCAGAGCTCACAAACAAGTTTTGAATAACCTTCAGAAATCTATAGTTTGCCTTTTCTCTAGATATTAGATTCAAGAATAATGAGAGAGATATTTAGTACAAGTTTGATTTATGTTTCCATTTATTTTACCAATGGAAAGGAGAGACTGAAGCTTCAAATCGAATAAAATTTACAGAATTAAGTCTGAGGTTAGTCTTGAAGCCAACTGCTTTGAAAACACTCTCCCCTAGATATGACCAGCTGATTTTGTTGCTGAAACTTCTGTGAATATTCCACTGCCAGCAGCAGTTAAAGACCTTAGCCTGCAAGAATGATTTATAAAGAAAACTCCATTGAATTCATGTATTTGAAATAGCTACGGTATTAATAGGCATTTGATGTTCTTATCCAAAGACAGAAGTAAATTAGTCTTTTTATCAAGTTCAAAGAAGTTCTATGTATCTTATGCGTGGTAAGCTGCATTGAAATCTATTACTTTTAATCAATTGCTAGTTCATTGTTTCCTTGAACTGTTCATGACTGTAGCTGCTATATGTAGACTGACATGCTGTTTACATTTTGAGAGGAAATATACAGTAGAAGTTTTTTAGGTAAAAGACAGAAACAACTATTAGGTAGTGTAATTCCTTGTCTAACCTGCAACATGTGAACTGCAGGTTGAAATATTTGCTTCTAGAAGAGTACCAAAATTGGTCTGAAGATTTCCAGAAATGGAGAATATATGGAAAGTGTTCCTTTCCTAGATACCTGTTCCATATACTAATCACTTTCTTAAAGGCATGCATTATTTCTAACCTGAATATGATTAGCTGTATTTTGCAACAACTTTCTCTTTTCAAAGAAGTCCACAAAGCAGCTATTTAGATGTGATTCTTTCTTTAAAAGAARTGCAAAACCAAATTTAGATTTGGTACAAGAGAAAGGATTAAAATGAAGATTGGGTGCATGGAAAGGAATTAAGTAAGACTATATGGTCATTGAATTAATTTTTGTGTACATTTGTGCAGGTTAAAAATTGTGCCTATATGTATAATGTTATTATTGCTTCCTTTTTATAAGATTTTCTGTAGAAGTTAGTACTGAGAATTTTTTAAGAAAGCAAGAGTGTTGGCACGGTCAACTGCCAAAGAGAAGGGTTTTGTGATACTGTGAGATTACAGAAAGAAAGGTAAAATAGGTGAAGAAGAGACAAGGATGGAAATTTAGGCAAGTCTTAAAATATTCAAGATCCTAAAAGTAAGGCAATTGTATCAATTTTATAAGGCTGTCATCAGTGGAAGAATTAAAGTAGATGTTTTGACCAAACAGTTTTTTGAGTGACCTCAATAAGAACAAGATGCATGTCACTGAAATGCAGTGTTAATATGATGGGGAGGTATTTGTCAAGGTTTGGGCATTTAGTGCACTGTAATGTAGGAGAAGCAAGCAATGAAAAGGCAAAAATCAGATAGTTGTTACAGCTTGTTTGTTGGAGGAATCTGTAACTCATGGGTTGCAAGCCTGGATACTGGGAGGTCATGGGAATTGATGACTGGATAGAGCTAGGTTGATGAACGAGTTAAGCTGAAACCCAGGAAAATTTTAAATGATGGCGCTGTAATTACGTTGAGATAGTAGTTTATGTTTCATGATGATGCAAAGCTATTGGCAATGTATGGAAGTCTCTTTTAATACTAATTACTTAATCCAAGCATTTTCAAATGCTTTATTATAGCATTTTAATTAGGGATCCAATAGGATTTTATATAATCCAGTGCTTTCCACACTGGTCATAGAAGTTTGGAACAACACAGTTGGAGGCTTCCGACACATCAGGTGAATCTCCCCTGTTGACTTTTTGGATGAGTATGGGGCACAAGAGTAATGTAGCATCAGAGAAGATGCTTTCCCTGAAAAGATAACATTTCATGCAGTTAGAAAACACATCTAAGATAGAAAGAATATTTCATTATCTATATTTTATGTTGGTTAATTGAGGACAAGTGGAAGTAATGGCCCAGATTAAAAGAATCACATAAGGATGAAATGAATAGAGACCTAAATGACTAGTCAAAACTGCCATGGGAAAGTTTGCGAGAGAGATGGAAAATGACTCAGAATCTGAGAAGAGCTATAGGCCTTTTCCTCATCCTGGAGTTCTAAATGTTTGACAAGATGTTCGATGATTGTTATTTTCATTCAGAATTCATTTTCAACACAGAAATAAAGAAGCAACTATTTCAAAAGGAAGGCCAAATTGAGACCGTTCTAAAAAAAATCTGAAACTTTTTGAATTGTTTTCAGTCTGCCTGGTAGGAAATGAAGAAAGTGCCTGTGCAGAGTGAAATTTTGTTTAGCTGCCTTTGATTCCACGGCAGTAGACAGTTGTTGTCTCCTCAGCTGAGCTCCCAGAACACCCCGTGAAAAGCCTCAGATGTCTTGGAGTACTGCTGTTTCTGTCTCTCTGGTTTTAGGTTTAATAAAGTTGGATATTTGATGAGATTTGGGATGTGGTATATAGCATGTTTTGATCAAGATTTGAGAAAGCTACAAAGAGATTACTGCATATGTTATAGCTTTATATTTTTTTGCAGGAGTTGCATTTATTTTATTTATTATAATGAAGAAACTCACTATAGAAAACAGACAACTGGAGATCAGTTTATATAACCAAATCTACGTGAGTCATAAGGACAGCTAGAGCCTTTTTTTCTAAAGAACTGAGATCTGAAAGAATGTGATATAATCCTATATGTAAATCCTATCTTGATGACTATCTGCATATGGAGGTTCTACATATCTGTGAATAAGTAAGATTTATTATTTCACTTTTGTTTTTCAGAGTTTTGATGCACCGTTTATAACCACAGTTCTCTGATATTTTCTTTTATGTGGAATCTCCTCTTTCTGCCTGTGGTGGGTTGACCCTGGCTGGACGCCAGTCACCCACCAAAGCCGCTCTATCACTCCCCTCCTCAGCTGAACAGGGRAGAGAAAATACAACAAAAGGCTCGTGGGTCCTTTCCACAGGGTGCAGTCCTTCAGGAACAGACTGCTCCAGTGTGGGTCCTTCAGGAACAGACTGCTCCAGTGTGGGTCCCCCACAGGGTCACAAGTCCTGCCAGCAAACCTGCTCCAGCGTGAGCTCCTCTCTCCACGGGTCCACAGGTCCTKCCAGGAGCCTGCTCCAGTGTGGGCTTCCCACAGGGTCACAGTCTCCTTTGGGCATCCACCTGCTCCAGCATGGGGTCCTCCAGGTGGATATCTGCAGAGAATGCACCCTAATGATGGTGCGTTTCCAATAGTTAAGGATGTATAGTGGTTTAACCCAGCAGGCAGCCAAATGCCACACAGCCGCTCGCTCACTCTCCCCCACACCCGCAGCGGGACGGGGAGAGAACTGGAAAAAAAAAATATTCATGGATTGAGATAAAGACAGTTTAATAGAACAGAAAAAAAAGGAATAATGATAATAACAATGGTAATAATATATTAATGATACAATATATGAAATGAGTGATGCACAATGCAATTGCTCACCACCTGCTGAGACAATAGCCAAAGCGATCGCTCCTTCCGGGACCCCTTCCCCCCTCATTCATATACTGGGCATGACGTCACATGGTATGGAATACCCYGYTGGCCAGCTGGGCTGGCTGTCCCGGCTATGCTCCCTCCCAGCCTCTTGTGCGCTTGGTAGAGCATGGGACGATGAGAAGTCCTTGAAAAGTAGATTACCTAGCAACAACTAAAAACATCAGTGTGTTATCAACATTCTTCTTATACTAAATCCAAAACATAGCACTAGGAAGAAATTTAACTCTATCATAGCCAAAACCAGGACAGGATGGCACTACTGTAGTGAGGGTGAAGGGTGGTGTACAGTTCACAGCACAGAATTATGGGCAATAAAAGCATTTATCCCAAAAGTTTATGTGAGCTAAGCTGCTGCCGCTGCTTCTGTTTCTGACATATCTTTTCCTTTTGAGTGTTTCCTGTACCAGGGCAAGCTGTTGCTGCATTAAGAGCAGAATAGCAAGATGCTATTACAGAAACTGCTGGTGGAAAATATTTTCTGTAAAGGAATACTAGTTTTTTTCAGCTGAGATTTCAAAGTTCAGAGAGCTAAGTGTCTAATTTCCTGAACTCCTTAAAAAATTCCAGCCAGAAAGACAGCTGACATTAATAGCTGATATTTGTCCCTATACGAGAAGGTAAAAGTATGTCTGCACAAATTAAAAAAAGTAWTTATTAAGTGATAGTTTGATGATTATTAGGCAACATTTATACCTGGAGTGATTATATAGTGAAGTCAAAGACATAGGACTTGTGATACTCTCCATTATTCATTGAATGTCTGCATTGCATAGAGAGGAAGGTACAATCCATGCTCCAAGGAGCCTTTCTGTCATGTTCAGGATTAATGATTGTGGTATTCATGCGGACTTGGGCAGCTCTCAGTTTCAGAGAGCTGTATTGGTAAGTCTGATACTTAGGGGAAAAAAAGGAAAATAAAAGCACTGACAATAAGGCTTGGTAGATTCTATGATTTAGCTGAGGTTTTTAAAATCAATGTCATGCAAAATAATTTTTAACAGGAGGTTTTTTTGGGACTGGCTTAAGTGCTGCTGCATTCTCGACCACACGTGGTAGATCATACACTTCTGTTTCATTTTTCAGTCCTTACGGCAGCTCTCTACCAGTTGTGTCTGCTTCCTTGATCATCGAGGTGCCAACAGAAAGGCAGTTCTGGGAATTCCATTTTAGTGATCTTATTTTGGCAGAAAATCCTTTGCCCGTGTGCAGAATCACATTCCTTTCTCAAGCCCAGATTCAAGCTAAGCCTCCTCCTCCTCTCTTTGGTCAGACAAGTTAATTGTGCAGGTGGCTGCAACTGGACTGATAGATTAAAATTAAACACTACATGATTGTGAATTTTAATGGTATCTTTGTCCAATTCTCTTCTTTTCTTGACACAGCCCAGACGTTTATCAGTGAATATATTTAGTACAGTTATAAAAGATGCAAACTATGTATAAACCCTAGTGCGTTAATATGACAGAAAGGTTCAGTAGTGATACAAAAGATCTCGTTCCCAGATCACAGAAATGAGGCGTCATCTGTTGTACAGTCTCCATCACCTTCGTTGAGCCCATTAGCTACTTCCAACAATCATTAATAGTGACCAGTATTCTTGCGTGAATTATAACTGTAGCATTTCTCATGGTTATAGCTATAATATTTGGGTATAAATACCTATTTTAAAAATAATCTGTGAAAATTAATCAGAAGGAAAAGAGAACATACAAATAGTTTGAATAAAATTCCAGTCCTGGGGACAAGCATTTGCTATTGATTTTTCTGGAACAGGGATTTTGCCATGAATGGGTTATCCCAGGTATTAAGCTCCTATATCCCACTAACGAGGGAAAACAGGATTCAACAGTATTCCTGTCTTTTTTGACAGGAATGTTTTGACTTTCAAACAGTTCTCAAGGGGCATTCTCAGGGTTTTTGTTCAGCTAGAAGCAGACAGTTTCTGTTGTGGCAAGGCCAGTGAAGGATTACTTCTGCAAAGTTTCTTATTTCAGTATGGAAACTGAGAGTGCAATGGCTTAATTGTACCTGCATACATAATACCAAGTAGAAACAAATCAATGTAATTTAATTCAGAACAGCAGCTAAAGAAGTGTCACAGAAATGATATTCAGACTTTCAGACTGATCAAAATTTGAATGAAGAAAGATATCAAGGCTCTCCATTCATGAAGCACTGTTCTGAAGGCAACTGAAAGCTTGTTGCACTGAAAGGCTGGAAAGTGATCTGAATGAATTTAATGAGAGACAGATTTCATTAAAAGAGAACAACCTTAAAAAATATCTGTGAAGCATGCTTTCCTCTAAAACCTTTTGACAGATGTTTATGCAGTTTAGTGAAAAACCTTTAATCATCAAGGAAAAGTGGTTGCCATCCTTCTTCCCTTCATGTTCTCGGGTAGACAGTAGCACAGTAGGTGATGCTGGGCATGGCACACCTCTGCCCTTTGCTTCGTGTTGTTTTGGATAGCCCAGAGTCTAGTCCAAATGCGATTGTTTGCCACGGTTGCTTTGGAGAGAAAAGAACAAGGCCAGAGGGTGGAGAATCTAAAAGCTGGAATAGGAAACAAATTAGTTTGGTTGCTGGAAGGGGCCGATTGCTTCCTGAGTAGAACTGATGAGCTGCCAAGGACTGTCATAATGAAACATGCCAATGCCTCCTGGGGGACTGCACTGCAGACTTCCCTCTCGAAGCGCCTTCAAAGGAATTTTGAACAGACTGATGCCAGACAAATTGTTATTGTGCCGTTGTTCCCCTTTTGTTGTAAATGCCGGAGTTATTTATTAGAAATGGCCTAGGACTGTGACATCTTTCTAATGTAAAATGTGGTGGTTTATTCTGCCCAAATCAACATTTTAAATGTATGCCTTGAATTGGCAAGACAGAGTGTGAGACTCTAATTTTGCCCCTGACTATCAATTAGTCAGACATTAAAAGCAGTTTAAGCAGAAGAGGTTGGCTAGGTACAATGAGCACTGGAAAGAGGTTTTTTTTTGTTGCTTAAATGTTGGTCTCTTCTCCCAAGTAACAAGCAATAGGACGAGAGGAAATGGCCTCAAGTTGCGCCAGGGGAGGTTTAGATTGGATATTAGGAAAAACTTCTTCACTGAAAGGGTTGTCAAGCATTGGAACATGCTGTCCAGGGAAGTGGTGGAGTCACCATCACTGGAGATATTTAAAAGATGTGTAGACGTGGCACTTCGGGACATGGTTTAGTGGTGGATTTGGCAGCGCTAGGTTAACAGTTGGACTTGATGATCGTAAAGCTCTTTTCCAACCTAAACGATTCTATGATTCTATGATTCTATATTTTCTATTTAAAGACACCTCATGAACTAATTTGCCCCAGAATGTCACTTTAGCTGTGCTATTTCGGTTTGTTCGCATCTTTTTCAGTTCATCTGTAAGAAAAAAAGAAAATACATAGTTTCAGATAATTTGTGCTAGTGCTGATAAAGCTTATCTGTCAGATTAATTTAGGTATACTATTGGTGCAAAGTGTCATGTATTCTGGAGGTTTTTTCCCCTGCTGTTTTTAAAATTCATGCAGATTCTGTCATTTATCCCCTGGTGGCAGTGCACATCTAGACTTTTTTTTCCTCCCCAGATTTTTTATCAGTTTGTAGTAAATTATTTTCCAGTTCAAAGTTTTGACAGTTTAATGTAGACACCATTTTACACTCTTGAAAATAAGTCCCTAATGATGATGATTTAGATGGAAGGTTAGCTTTAATTTGTTTTCACTGGTGTTTAGACTAGTATTTCAGACAATAATAGTAATCTCAAATAATATATTTGGTTAGAAAAAAAGTGGAAAATAATAATTTCACTGTATTTTGTACTTTTAAGCATTTTTAAAGACTAAAAGATGGGAGAAACTGCTAAATTTGGATCAGAAAATATGCAAAGCAAAGTAGATACTGAATAGGCTTTATGTACAATGATATAAAACCATGGCTTTCTTTTTGTTTCTTGTAGCCTGAGCACAAGCTTTGCATATTCAATATCAGAGGCAGCATCTTTAGAGAATCAGTTATTTAAATATGGCAACAAATGTTTTAAAAACATTCTTCAATTACAGACTCATTCCTAATTCTATTATTACTAATCCATTACTAATTCTCCTAATTCTGTAACAACGGAATGTATCTTCCCATTATAAGTGCAAGGAACAAACGGTTTAGCGTCTTTGCCATCAATGTCTAAGCTTAGACCTTTAGATCGGGCCTGGATGATCTCATAAAAAGGACTTTTTTTTTAAAAAAGAGATATAGTTTATAGATGAAGCTGAATATTCCATATTTTATTATAGATTTTCTTTTTAAGTAAATAGTTGCATTTCTCATCATAGAATTAAATATAAGAAATGTAGAATTTCTGTTCTGTCTACCCAAGAAAAGTGTTTTATTCATTCTTTAAGGCTAATCTTATTTATCTGAGGGTTATATTAGTCTCAATCTTTTTTCTATGTTTCCTGATTTGTTTAAAAAAACAAACCTGATTTTATAGGTTGCTATAGATGATATCAGAAACATTTCAAAATTTCATTAAAAATTCTTTCTTTGGGGCCAGTTTTTAGAAGTTTTCATTTAGTTTCAAAAAAATCCTACCCATCTATAAGTCTATTCTGCCTCTCTGACATCATTAAAGCTTTGGCATTACTTTCAGGTTTTATCTCAAGTTGAATGCGTTGGAAAGTCTGGAAAAGAAGGAAAGGAAGGAAAAGTCTGTAGCATTTGCCAGCATTGAAGACTCCTGAGACTTTGTTCAGTCGCCCGAGCATAGCTGTCTAGTGCCTTCTGAGGTGCCTTGGGGTCTGCTGCTGGGTCTCCAGCAACTCCTCCAGGAGGGAGTGAGTTTCCCACCTTATCTGCTGACCTCATGCTGATGTTTCAGCATGGCACTAGGTGCTTACAGGTGAGCAACTGAATAAAGTTTTGGTTTTGATTTATGCACCATGAAGCTGAAGTCTGGAATCCATGCTGATAGCTATATTGTGAATTTGAGTAATTAAAAGGCTTCTATATCCCCTCAAAAAGTCATTTCTTTCACTTACACAGCCAGAAAATTTGTTAGCCAAGCAAAACCAGCATCCGGGTGTCATAAAACAAAGCAGTAGTGTTGCATGATAAGAATACAGATTAAATGAGAACTTTGTTGATGTAAACTATCAAACTTACTTATTTTCTTCCTTTTTCTAGCACTGCCATGAATTTAGTTTTGTTTTGCCTTAAATAATACTGGATTTTGGTAAAGACAACATTTTTCCTACAGTTTATCACTTGCTGAATTGAGAAAACACATGCTCATTGCATCAGTTATTTATGGTTGAATTTTTGGGTAAGTAGAAATACTGTTGAGTTTGACTTCACTAGTGAGGAAGCTAGAGGTATTGATCAGTTATTAGTAAGTTATTCTAGATAAGCCGTGTAGATAAACCTTTAGAGGTAGTTTATACTCTCTATATATCATTCAAAACCTTGAGCGATGGAAATGCCTTTTGTAAATGAACTCTGTGGAACAGAATTTTACAGTCATACAAGCTCAAGTGACAGTCATTTCACTGTTGCATTTATACTCTAGCAAATAGTAATAAAAAAAGCCTGTCATTCACACTTTTCCTGAAGATAACAAGGGTGAATAGTCCCTTCTTTCCTTAGAGCAGGAAATGCAGAGACCGCGCTTCTGGTGGAGGTGCTTATTTTTTTGTCTACATAAAGACTAGACAAAAGCATCTCTATTTTTAAACAAGAATAACTTTCAGAAGCCAAGAAGAACGAACAAATGTAAAACCTCAGTGAGAGAGAAAAGGAATGTAGCCTCTTTTCTTACAGACCGCAGCAACAAAGCAGACACAACAGACGTGGTGAGTCCTGAGAAAGAAATGTTTCATAATTGCACAATGCAAGTTCAAGAAAATTCAAAATTTTTTTTTTACCTAAAGCAACTTGCTTTCCATTTTTCTTCTGAATGTTTTCAGTGACAAGCACAGTTTCATTTCTGCAAATTTAAGGAATATGCAGGAATTTGCATGTCATTTTCAAATGCTATCTGGAAGATGGAAGTGTATCTGTCGTCCATAAGAAATGGAGTTTAAACAAAATTAGTCGAATTCTTGGCAGAAAGTAAGTTATTTGAATTTTTGGCAGAACAATTTCTTCTTTTATGAGAAGAAATACTATTTCTCCTGTGGAAAAGCAGAATAAGATAAACATGTTCTCAAAAATATAACATAAAGGAGCAGGAAATGTAAAGGAAATCATTGGCTCTCTTAAAGGATTGGGCAGATGCTTACATCCTAAACTGCAGTAGCCTGAATTTACGGGAAGAGACTGAATGGAATCAGAAAACATGTTTCTTCTGTTTTCTTCTTCTTCTTTAGGGTAAGTGAGACTGGAAAATATAAGCTACAATATACCATGTTTTGAGGACTATGCCTGAATCAGACTAAGACTAAAGACATTTTTGTATTATTATAAATTATATAAATTATAAAACTTCTCCTTACTTAAGCCATTTTTTCCTGAAAGACAAAAGAAATGCAGATTATTTATTAAATTACCTGTTCTTTTAAATTACTAATTCTGTTCTATCTGCTCCCTCCTACCTCCGTTCCTCTGAATTAATATCTGTCAGCTATTTACTTGCCTTTGAGAGTTTTCTTATGCACTTGATGATGATCAAAGGATGGATTTTTTATAGTACTTAGGGTCATGAAGATGCAGATAAGCACCAATGAGAATTAGATACTTAGGTATCTTTGAAAACCCCATTTGATGGCTGTTATTAAGAGCTGTAAGTTCCCTTAAAAATCTAGTCATGTATACTTAGGCCTATCCATGTGAATCTGGATTTATGTAATGATTTTTTTCAGCTGATTTGTAGGCCTTTGAGAATAGATCAAAATCCATTTTGATTGATTTTCCAAATGGACATTGAATCATTCTTTTATTATCCTCTTAGTATCAGCTGAATGCTTGGGTAAAAGGAGAGGTATCCCATTCTTTTATTATCCTGAACAGAGCGGGAAAGCAGTAAAGTGCTGAGAAAAATGGCACAGAGAGGGAATAAAATTGTAATAAAGATGTTTCTAATCCTGTTACTCATTCTCTATTGTAGGCAGACTGCTAAAAACAGGCTAGGGGGTTATTATACTACGGGAAGTATAATATTCAAACATACACAGCAACAGAATTGGAGTGTAACCAAAAATCAAAGTATTTCTTCTTTTCTCCCCTTTATTTCGATCTCCCGGTGCCCTGAGAGCTGGGCAGAAGGCTGAGCTGTGCATGAATCTTTTCCTGTCCATGTACCACAGCTTCAGGCCATGGCAGAGCGTCCAGGGCTACATTTGTACTAATGGTCCTTAGCAACCGAAATGTTCAGATGCTGTGGCAAAGACCTGCGCTAACCATGGTCTCTGTTACGGCTGTTCCCGCTATGAGAGTTTCCATGTGTTCCATAACTATCCCAGTCTCCAAATGAATGCGTGATACCCAAATATCAGACTGACAGCTGGCAGGCTGGGTTTTGTCGAGCTTGCTGTGTAGTTTTAGGCACTTCATAAATGGAGCTTTCTCCTAACAGCACGATTCTCTAGGAATCATGTTTGTTCCTCAAAACTACATGTTTCGATGTCATGTCCTTCCCATCCCCAGCTGGCACAGGAGTCTATGAGATTTCTGAAACTAGTTTAATTTTAAAACACCTTCTAGGTGGTTTTGAATTATGCTTTAGCTCGTAATGGCTTCTGTCATAGCAAGCATTAGAAAACTGGAAAATTAGATATAAAGCTAGTCTTCCACTCCCTTTCCTAAAATGCACAGAACTGGTATCTGCAGCTGAGGCTGTGGTCTCTACGTATTTTTTGATTACATAAATTTAAACACCTTTCATTTTATTTTAGCAGCAGCTGCAGAAAATGGAGGCAAAATATCTGCGTGCTAAAAAAACCTTGTGAATCATTCCCTGGTCTGGTCCAGTGAGTTCTACTGAGAGTTTCTTAGGTTTTCTTTTTCTTTTTAATTTTCTTTCATTATTATTTTAAACTCTTGTATTACTGTTAAATGCTTTTTCAGTGTAATGTATTTAAAAGCTTCTAGACTCTCTGTCTTTTTTGCAAAATGTTGGAGATTGATACATAATATAATGAATGAAAAAAGGGCTGTGCTTCACTTTTCCTATTTGTTTGCCCTTGCATGAAATATTAAGGAACCTACGAGCATGTCTAGGTCCCTAGAGACAGAAAAAAAAAGGAACCAGACTGTTAGAGATTCACTCACCTTTCAGGGAATTTTTAGTTTCAAGCCATTCAAGATATTTCCTGACTTCTTCCCCCTCCATCTGACATGATCAGTCATGTCTGTGACCACCCCATCTCTCCAATGTCATGTAGCATGCCTAATCCATTCATCTGGGTTTCTGTAACTCTTATTATGGAGCTTACAGAACATACCATAAAATGGAGACATGAAAAATACTCAAACTAGACATGGAAACAATTGACTCTTACTCCAGATCAAGCAGTCAGCAGTATCAATTACATGGAGCTACTGTTGCTGGTACTAGGTAATGAAGTGGAAGAACACAGTGTTATTATGATGCAATACAAAAGCTGTGTTAGATTATACATATATGTGTAATTACTCCTGCTGCTGATCTTCAGGTCATAGCTAACAAGTGTTTTATTTCATTTCTAACTATATCTGGTTCAATCCTTTGGATTACTGAAAGTCATAAAATGTTAAAGACGCATGCAGCAATAATTTACACAACATAAAAGTTGAAAAGAAAAGCAGGAGATGGAAGACAGAAAGAAAGAGTCTGAAAAACTAAAATAATAAACATTGATTTTCCTCGCTGATCCTCTTTGAACTTTGGCAATCTTTTGTGAATACTAATCAATTTATTTTTTTTGCTGAGGACCACAAATGCAAAAGCCATTATATTCAAAATTCTTCTTACTATTCCTGTTTCATTTTATTGGTGGTGTAACATTTGGATTCCTTAAGCTCAAAGGTGATTTCTTCTTTGAGCAATGATGCTTTTAACCTTAAACATATAAGATATACAAATTTATACTTCCTGTTACTAAAGGAAAGTCACTAATAAACTTGTGTATATGCTTTAATTTATGCATTTCAGTGTCCCCACTAAGGTGCAAAAAGCCCTTTATATTTAACCCTAAAAATTTGCCTGCTATTAGGAAATTTAAAGAGGCTATGAACCATAAGAACTTTTTACATGATCTCTCTTGCCGCTCCTACAAGATCCTACAGAGAGCACTTGGCAATAATTCATCCTGTAATAGCACAGGAATGCAACATTCTCTCTTGCTGTTCTTTTCCTCACTGAAAGTTATGTGTACTTTTTCTGGTTTTGCTTTTTCTGAACTGTCTAATAGAACAACAAAATTTATTATATATGTATTTTAAAGAAGAGAGTTTTCTTAGAGCACTTTTAGCGTGTGCCTGAAAATAACATTCCAACATTATCCTCCACACTGATTCTAGCAATTCAATTTTTAATTCATCATAGAATGTTAAAACCCAACAAAAGAAAGATTTCAGATTGAGGTAAGTTGATATTTAGTATCCTTTGATGATTTGATCGAGAAGACATTACATTTCAGGCAGATCTACAGATGTGGGAAGTTGGGAAACTGGGATAACTGGGAAACATAATCAGTCAATAAACTGTAAGACATATATACATTCAAGTGGAGCAACTGGAAAATGAATTTCTGGTACAAATTGTATTTATATTTTTTGTTGTTTATATTTGGTTGGCTAAGATTTCTTTTTAGCATTCAAGTGCAATATGTATCATTTAATCAGGAGTCCACTATAGAAAGAATCTTGTTAAAAAGAACAACAACAAAACCCCCAGGAGAAATCTAGAAGAGGCTGTTCTGTTGGTGAGAAGTTAAGCTGCCTTTCCTATTTGTTTTCGTTTCAGTCCATTGCCTTTTATCTGCTCATACCATTATCTTAACTTTTTAATATAATTTCCTCTCTATTTGTATTATGAAAATTCATTTATCAGAGTTATATTGTATTACAGCCTGTATCAAAAAAACATTGGCTACGTTTAATGTAAAAATATCAGGTTATTTTAGGCTAAATGATTAGTTAAAAGGCTAAAGAAGATTTCTATGGGGATGAAAGACATTCACGTATCATTGAACAAAGGATCATTTATGTGTCTATTTCAGTCGGGGAACTGGATTTCCAAAGCAGCCTTTTTGGCAAGAGCACAGCAGCCATACTGAACAGCTTGCTGGCTAATACCGTGGGAAAGCCATATCTAAAAAGCCAACACAGCGTGACCACTAAATCTGTGTTGCAGGTAGACAATGGGCCCAATTCTTCCCTGACATAACTTCATATTGGTGAAAAGGACAAATTTTGCCTTTCTGTATTTGTGCTTCATCTGATTCATGAAAAACGAGTTGGGGATTAAGGCATGTATTTTGTTCTCTATGAGTTCCAAGAACAATAACCAGTAACCCCTCTACTGTCTTGACAATATGGTGTAATGTATCTGAAAATATCCTTTTAGGAATGACATATAAACATTACAAGCCATATATGAAGCTAAAAGCTAGTAAAAAGCTGTACTATATTTTTACAGTAATGTATTCAATGAACTCATATAAAATATCTTCCTTTTTTGCATCTACCAATATCTCTGGTTCATAGCAATATGTACCTGCTTTCTCAAGAACTGAAATATGGACAATTTTTAAATGTACATTACTGTCAAATAATTAAATAAAATGTACCACATACCTGTTGCTGTTAAATAAGTCAAACCCCCTCACATTCTTTTCAAGCAAGCAATATAAAAAACCATAAATATTTAAATATTTTAAAAAACCTTAATCCCTCATATTTTCATTTCTAGAAATTGTATCTGAGAGAGATATATTCTTTGTGTTGAAGATGGACTGCTCTACTGAAACAATATCCTAATTTTCAGATACTTCTATTTTACATAAAAAGTCTGATGTCTCAAAAGTGGAATCCCATGGTTAATTGTCATCTTCCAAAACCATGCAATGCAATTAAAATAGAGTTTATTTCTGCAAACTGGACCTTTGGTAAAGGCAGCAAAAACTGTGTAAAAGGAGACCAGACATAAACTAAAGAGAGACAAGAAGCATTTATAATGTTTACTTTAGGAACACCAGAACACCAGTACTTCTTTGGAAGAAGGAAGGATTTTTTTCCTTCAGTGAGGAAATATAACAAGTTGCATATATTTGCTGTGAATGAGGATGGAGAGAGGAAATTAGGGCTATAGAGTAGGAAGAAAAGATTACAGATGCAGTGTATTTACAGAAATACAGAAACTGAGGAAGTGGCCAATTTTGAATTACATGTGGAGGTGGACACCATAGTGAGTGGTGGAAAAAGAAGGAGATGTTCTCTGTAAACTATAAAGACTGTACCATTATTATTGTCCTTTTGGGCTCTGTGTGTAACAGTGTTTAAGAAATATATGAGACAAAATATTAGAAGATGCAACTCTTACTTTCATGCACCCATAGCTTACAAGCTGTAGGCTGGGGCCTTTAACTTCAGGATGGTACTCCTGTGGTATCTCTCCTGAGAATAAAAGTGTGTGGTAGGAAGGCACCAATCCTTTGATCTTCTTCTGCTCCCTCTTCCCAGCCTACCTTCTGACACAGGACTTACCTGAAATTACAAATGCTACATAGTCCAATGTTTGAACTAGTTTCTGCAAAGGCTTAAATAGATTTTGAAAGCAAGTTGCATGTTGTTAAATTTTAGAACTTTTAGGCAAATGATTTTGTAAACATGAGTGTGCAATTCTTTGCAAACAAATGAATTAATTCAACTAGTCTAAATGCAGTGGAAGTTAATGACAGTCTTCAAATGGCTTCAATAAATACCAAGTGGGACCTAAGGGAAAAATTATTCTATGGGTAAGCTAGGTTTCTTAAAACAAAATGTAATAGGGAGGAACAACCCATAAAAGAAAAAAGGTCATCTTCTCATGGTAAATCCATTTTTTTTACATTCCTATAACATCAGAGGATCAATCCACATGCAGTTATCACAGACATATTTCACAGGTACACCATGTCAGCCTTCCAGTTTAGTTGACATTCATACTTTCTGGAATAAAAATTAAAACAGTCTTCAAACATCATACTGGAATTGCACTTTATGTATTCTAGACAACATGAAGGGTTTTTCAAAACTTTGGCTTTGGCTTTGAAAGTGTTACCAGCCACAACATTAGAGTGGCTATGTTTTAGAAATGCAGTGTGAGGTAGAGTGGAGTGTTGGAATGAAAGTTTATGTGTCCTTATACTACTTTCTTGAAAATGATAATAGTTTTTATCCTTGTGTAACAGCAAGGGATTTGTAGCATACCATTTAATTGTGTGAGTGCAATCTCCATAAAGATGTTTCGCTGCATCAGATTGATAATATCATTTTCATGATATTATCATGAAAAATACCATGAAAAATATAGAGATGTGTGATTTTCAAGTAGGAAGACACTTACTGTATGACGTAATGTTCTAGAAAAGATGATTCAATATTTTGTTGTGTCTGGAGTTTGGTTTTGGAACATTGCCTTCGATGTAGGTGCCATGGCTGATTTGAATACGTACTTTCTGCCAGTTGGTAAGTGTTTCTTGTGCATATTATTGGCCTCTTTTTTCCACATTTGGTTCCTCCTTGTCTGCCCTTCCATCTACGTCCCAAGATGAGAGGTAGGATATGGGTATACCATAAACAAAATATTAATCTGAAGATTGCTGACAGGCTACAGTCATGACAAGAGTGACATCTGAACTTAATTTTTCGTAAAATGTTATGGGTTATATTCATAAAAATACAAATGCTTGTGCCCCTGATAGACATAACTTACCGTTAAATGAAGAGAAATTCATCCATCTATTTTAATTTTTACAAACCAATTATTCTCCTCTGGTATTGGCTCATCCTGATTTTTTTCTATGTTATAAGAAGGAGTGGGGGCACAAGTATGTTCCTCACACCAGATTTGGGGCCACAGTGGTTGCAGTGTTTTAGTTCTCACTGGTTTTATGATTATAGTGCTGTGTTAAAGCCACGCAACCATGAGAAGTGTTTTATTTGTGTAACTATACAATTAAAAACCCTCACTGAAGAACAACTAACCTGCCTTTCCCAATTTTCAAAATTAAGAAATGTCTAGGAGAGGGAGTGACAGGAGGAAACATCAAGATAATAAAGGAAGAAAGCATTGGCATTTCTAGTACTTCAGAGTTTGGGACCCGCTGGTGAAACACAGGGTGAAAGGCCCTACTTTCTTAGTTCACGGCTTACTTCTGTTTTGTTCTGAATTGCTTTCAAATTTTTTTCTTCAGAAGAAAATATTGTGCCCTGKGACTATTTTGAACTTATCTATATTTTCTGCAAGCACTAGATTAGTATGACAGAAATAATGCAAATTTCCCTGCTTTGCAGTCCTAGGAGGAAGTCCCTCATTTTCATTCTCCCTGCTCCTAAATGCTCTGCTTTCATGTATTTATTTGATGCTACATACTTTCACAAAATGGTCTCTATGGTAAGACTTCTTATTTATCCCTCTATATGCTTTATATTGCCCATTATCACATTAACCTTTGCTAAGACTTGCATTTAAATTCAGTTTCTGAGTATCTCATAGTGCACATCTTGGTACTGGATTCCATCCTACATCCTTTCACTTTTCCATAGGAATTTCCATGGGAGTTGAAATCCCTTCTTTTCCTACAGGAGAAAAAAAAGTGCAATGCTGACAGCAAAAGATATGAACCTCTTTCTGGGGCTCTGCTAGTCTTTCTAAACTGGAAAGACTCCATCCAGGTACTAGGTCAGGTGTCTACTCTCTTTTATTTTCCTGTGTTGCTGCTCCAGTGACCTGCCACCGCCATGTCTTTATCTGTAGACTTTTACATTTAGATGTGGAAGCCAGGGGCTAGTCATGGGCTTTTGAGGTCCCTGCAAGCTGGCTGACGGCTGAGGAGAGGTGGCAAGTTGCCTCAGGCGGTCAGCCCCTCCTGGCCCCAGGCAGCGGTGGAGTATAGCTGCAGGAGCTGTCAGTACAACTAGCTCTTCAGGAGCCGGTGCTGAGCATCAGCATGACATCCTTAGCAGCACTGTTAATTATTTTCCATGAAATAATAGTTCCTCTTTCAAAATATACTCCTGAATATAAGTGGAAAGTAATTTACAATGTTTATAGAGGAGGTGTTTTTAATGACCCAACTGCCATTTATATACAACCAAATCTTCAAACTATATTGTCTTGCCAGCTATTCCAGTTAATGAGATGTATGTTGTGAGGGTTAGTATATGCCTAATATTGTATATAATAGGTCTCAAGTAGTATTCTACTGATATTTAATTGGGGTTGTTGTGTAGTACTTACAGCTATATACTTCAAATACTTCCAGTAGTGCGTTAAATAACGAGACTGACATCTGTTGACTGTGGCTCCACACTGTGGAAATCACTGAACTATCGAACTTATAGTTTTAATTTAATTTTTTGAATCTTAAGTCTCTAATCAGCCTTATGATGTAGTTGTCCTACTTTTTTTCCTTATTCTTCTCCATTTAATGATAAGTTTGAAGAATTATCTTGTTTGTTTCAGTGTTCATGCTAACCTCCTAAGTTTTGGTTTCTCACATGCAGCTTTTTTTCCTGACTGGTCTTAACTTTCATTGCTTTGCTTATTTGTGGTAAYCTTTGTAGAGGTTTTTTAAGGCACTTACATATAACAAGGGATCTTCCTCTCCTCTTAAATGTGATATTTGTGAATCATTCCTAAATTCTTTCATGAACATTAACATCTTCAAAATGTTCATATTCATAGACTTTTTAGTATCATTGAAGTTCTTTTGTAAATTAATAAAATATATCATCTGCTTCCTTTTTTGAACATATGGAATCTGAGTTGATATTTTTCTTAGGACTCAGACTTCAAACGCTATGATCAAAACATAGATTTTGTTCATTTGCTCATTTCAGATATGAAATTCCCCAGGCTTTTCCCTTCCAGCACAACACAGCAACACCAGCATTACAGGCAGTTATTTTCTATTTTTCTGTTTTTTTTTTTTTTTTAGCCTTGATTTGAAGCTTTTCTCTGTAGTGTTCATATATTTTTTTGAACTGCTGTATCCACCCTTTCCAATTTTCTGATATATTCCCTTCAAAGCTTAACAGCTTAGTGTGTGAAGTTCATCTGTGTTCTGGCAAAATCCAGACTTTCAATTTTGACAGTTTATTCTGTATGTTTATCATCTTCTGTATGAAATAATTCTGTTCCTATTAACCTTATGTATTGTATTTACTTTTCTTTTTTTTATGTTATCACATCATTCTTTAGTCCACTCTTATAGCCTATATTGAAATATGCTTCCAAACTCTCAGATGTATTTTCTTTTTTATCATGTATGTGCAGTATACGTGCAATACCCAGTGTTTCTGGTATAATACATTATTCTCCAACATGTATACAGATAAGGTCTGTGAAAGATCCTTAATACATTCTGACTTATTTCATAATCATAGTCAGAAATATTATTTACAGCAGCTACAATAAGCCATGTTCCTTGAAATTAGATGTTAAAAAAAATTGAGAGAATGAAAATGCTAGGACTTTAGTCTTAGTCAGTTATCATGTTGTTTAGCTCTACCCTCTGGACTGCAATGATCTCTCTCTCTCTTATCCTTTCTGGGGGGAAAAAAAGTTTTTCTAAAATTGTTCATTACATCTTAATGCCCATGAGCTTGTACTTGTATTTTGTTACTGGGGGGAGAGGGGTGGAAAGGGAAGACAGGGCTAAGGCAAATCCCCCCCAACCCATTTGCAATGTTTCTTTCCCCATTTTTCTGACACAGTTTCTCAGGAAACCATCTAAACTTTAGAGCGCTGTAGAAGGAGGCACTCAGGAGTCCCCAGCCAGGTATAAGCACTGGAACACATGCCTGTATCTTCCTTCTGCTCAGCATGCAGGGCTGTGAGAGCAGCTCCCGTCAGCCGCCTGTGTGGGACTGAGCGTTGCCAGAGCTGGCTGGCTGCAGGAGACTCCACCTGCATGCTTTTTGTACAGGAAAATGGATGTTATTTGCATACTTTGCCTAACTGAATCTCAAACATTCTATTGGCCCAACGTAGCGTCTTTTTCAGTAGTTCACCTCTAAAACATATAAAAGAAAATATTTAAACATAAACAATACTGATTTCCAGATTCAGTTCATGCCGTGTCTTTACCCCAGTACTCACCAACCTGACTCTAGTCTTCTCAGGGATGATCTTGGAAGCCTGCTTACCTCAAACCTATAATTCTGCTGGACAAACTATAATCTGATAACTATTGGTGTGGAAGCACGTAAAGGAAAAGCATTTAACCAAATCTTTTTACAAATATCCCTCTATTGATAGCATATTTTTTCTTGAGTTAATGAAAATATTTTCCAGGAAGAATGAATTTCGCAATATAGAAAAGCAAGAACAAGCTTTATACTAACTGTTGGTTATATGTGCAGGGATTGATTTGCCTATTTTGGATCTGGATTAGTTGGGGGTTTTTTTATACGAGATGATTGACTTTCTCTGAATCATAGAATCATAGAATCATTAAGGTTGGAAAAGACCTCTAAGATCATCAAGTCCAACTGTCAACCCAACACCACCATGCCCACTAAACCATGTCTCGAAGTGCCACATCTACACATTTTTTGAACACCTCCAGTGGTGGTGACTCCACCACTTCCCTGGGCAGCCTGTTCCAATGCTTGACCACTCTTTCAGTAAAGAAATTTTTCCTAATATCCAATCTAAACCTCCCTTGGCGCAACTGGAGGCCATTTCCTCTCGTCCTATCGCTAGTTACTTGGGAGAAGAGACCAACCCCCACCTCGCTACAACCTCCTTTCAGGTAGTTGTAGAGAGTGATAAGGTCTCCCCTCAGCCTCCTCTTCTCCAGACTAAACAATCCCAGTTCCCTCAGCTGCTCCTCATAAGACTTGTTCCCCAGACATATAGAAAATATAGGAATACAGACATATAGGAAATTAAGATAGGTCAGCTAGTGAGTCTATGAAGCTAAACCAGCATTGTCATTAAAAGGTATCAAATAGCTAAGACAATAATAAAAAAAATTCATTTAGTGAAAATTAAGTTTTTTATATAAGAGAGTGACGGCAGACTGTGACCAATCCCAGGGAAATTGATTTTGTATTATAATGAAACTGAATACTAGACAGTTTCGAGCTTAATATTCTACAAATATTATAGGAATGTTTTATATGTTTGTAATTCTCCCTTGCTCTCTCAACACATTTAGTTCTTAGATGTTTATTCTTCAGAGATTTCTTCTAATATGAGAGTTAAAGACCAGTTCTCACTAAATTGCAATAAGATTATGGTACTTACCTTCTTAAAATCTTATGAACTCTTTTTACTTTAATTCTCTTCCATTGTTTTTTTTGAATATAACAACACTAACAATTTACTGCCTTATGTTGTCCAGGTTAACACTTGGACTACAAATGAAAAATGGCTTTTTCTTTTCTTTCTTATTATCATGTCCATTTTTTTCTCTTGGTGGGGTGCATTTTGAATGACATATTTGCCCTACTGAGAGCTGCAGGATTCTGTAAAATCCGTATGGAGACCTATTTCTTCATCATTATCTCAGTTCTAACTATTCTTATAATCACAAATGTGTCAGGATTTCTATTGTAGCTTTCTAAAGATGAATAAATTAATCTCAAGTGGGCCATTACCAAAGATGAAAAAAAACCCTCATTTTTTTACAAGTGTAAAATAATAACCCATATTCTGATTACCAGAATAAACTCATTAATTGCTAGTAAATGCACGCTACCTGAAAAATCATGACTATTCAAAATGCAGTTACTTTTTAAGTGTGTTTAAGAAAAGGAATCACCATCACATCTGCATCTCCTCCATATAACTCCTCACAATACCAAACCAAATTAAAATTAAATAAATCTGAGAGTTACTTTGAGTCGAATACTTTTTGCAAGATACTGAAAAGTATTCCTAATAAAAAATATGTCCATTCCCCCAATAGTCAACAGTTTCATTGGCACAGGGGAACATAACTGTTGTACTTATAGAGACAGTTTCTTTAGCATCTTGAGATAATTCATTGGAAGGCTTTCACTATAGGACAGGGACTTTGAATTACAGATGTAGCAAGTACAGTGGAGTTAATAGAGGTGATGATTCCTGTCAATAGTGTCCTGTTTCTGTCATTATATAAACCAGAGAGTGCATTTCTTTGGGTAGCAAGGAGTGAGATGGAGTTTGAGTCCCAGAGTGTGTAAGCCTATGTATCAGGAGTCTACATGTACGGAGACAGATGATTATTTCCAGTGAGCAAAATGCAGAACATGTTCCAGGAATGATTCACAGTTTCTGTTTATCATCATTCTTGCCTTTGCTTTACATACGGCAGACTCTGTTCAGAAATGGTTGTCTGACCAAGCTGAGGTAAATTACTTAGTAAAGAATTTTTTCCCCTGATCCTCTGGCATTTAAAACGATAGTAGCTGACATGAATATAATTTACATTATGCACTAATAGCACTGTGTAAAGTCTGTCTACCTTTAATATACTCTTTTTCTCAGTTTAAAATCTCCCACTCCTATAATCATAAAAATATCTAATAGGATATTATTCACTGCATTGTAGAAACATATTCTTATCCTGTTTGGTGAAAACATATGCTGTAGGGTACATTTATGCACAGATGGTTGGCAAGTAAAACTCTATAAGCAATATATATTCACCATATATTTCTTCACCATTTCTGTTTCAATTTCCAACACCAACTTTTATCCTTATGAAAATACCTGTACAGAAAATAAAGAGACCGGTTCCTTTCTTGTCCATTACTGTACATTGAGCAGGGTTCTCGCAGTGAGGAATGACACAGAGTTTAATGTATAGGATAGACAGCTTGACTTAAAAAGAGTGACCAATATGTAGCATAATTGACAAAAGCGATAAATGCTTTTTGTTGCCTTCTCTGTCATCTGGATTTTTATCAGACTGTGAATTTCCTTAGATGTCAAAAAACTTCATGCGTCCCTCCCTCCTCCTCCATCCCAACTGGGGTCTGTATCACATATCGGTCTCCCAGCAAGCCACGTTACCTGAATATAATAGGGGAAAGGAGGATATGTGCTGCTAGGTCCATCATTGCCTTGAAATACAGGTGGCTCCAGCAGCACCTACTCCTCTGGCAAGGGAGAAGAATTAGTACTGAACTAGAAAATCAGCCAGAAGTGAGGGTAAGATATTTTTTTTAACCTCAGTTCTGAAGGTGTTTATTTCCTTTTATGACTAGGAAATAGATGCATTAGTTGTCGTAAGTGACAACTCTACCTCTAAGAGAGGTGTAGCAAAACATAGACTATAAGAAAGGACAATCTGCCCGTGTAATTGCCCCCAAAAACTTGAGAGCCGACATTTATTGACTCTTGGATTGCCTCTGAAGTTTTTTATTTGTTTCCCTCTTTTTTTTTGCAAAACAGAATATGTTTTGTATTCTGTATACCTGCATAAGGCTCTAGTTAAATAGAAGATAACGATTAATGTTGTTGGGTTCATGTCAGCAGCATTCATATACCTTCTATAAATACTTTTCACTTCCACACTTCTTTTTCACTTATAAAGAGATGTCAGTTACTGAATCCATGGATTTATTGATTACACCCCGAGATGAACATGGAATTACCTTTATGCTAGTAATGATTATTTCACAGTTTACTGTGTTTGTAATTTCAAAATAAATAATGCAATTGCATTTTTGTTCTCTGACAGGAGTAATTAACCACCTCTGCACAGTGTTTCCATAGCAAATATCTGCCAGTGATTTAGATTGTTTGTCTAGTCATGCTACAACATACAAGGCGGGAGGGAGAAGCCATCTGTCATTTAATTTATTTCTTACTGCATTATGTATATAAAGCAAATGCTCGTTATGCATTAACATTAGCCAGATAGAACATTTCTTTGCATATTTTTTTCTGCTTCTAAACTATCATTTTTATAGCCTTATGTTGGGAAGATAAATAAATGCCTTCTGTTGCCTGCAGTATGAATTCCAGAGCTATGTTAGAGGGAAAGAGCTAATAGATCCACATTCAATGTATCTACTCTCTGATGGATAGATTTGTCTTATGTGCAGTGAGTATAGTATGCAAAAGGTTTTATTTATTCACTTGTCATGGGGATGTAGCTAATATGTGATTCTGTCTTTCAGTCTGTAAAAATTAATCCCAGCATTTCTGTCTGACAGGCACCTACTTCCTCAGGCATTAAATGGTTGAGCACTGATCTTTGACAATTGAGGTGCTGTTTTCATATGACTTATTTCCCTCAATAAAATTAACATGCTATATGACTAAAATTTTGTTTGCCTTTACATTCTGTGAAGTTTCACAATACTTCAGGGTGATCCTTCAGACTGATTCTAATGTGTTCCTTTTGATTTTGGTTCAGGTCTGGTGTCTGGTTTTATCCTTTGCTTCATGAGAGAGAATGTACACACTGAAGTCTTCACTCCTTTTTCTTTGAGGYTTGAAAGGTATCTGCCTTTAATTGCTCTGTAACAAAATGAGCAGTGAACTTTTACTGCCACAGGATAATAGAAACATTCAGTGGTATTTACAGGACCTTTTGTTTCTTTTTAACTTAGTACATTTCTAATTATGTTTTTTATTTATATTACAGAAGAGCTGATGAATTCCAATTAAGAATGGGCCTCTTCTGTATTCAACTTTGTATTGAAAAAGAATTGTGCCGTGCCCTGAGGAGTTTACAGTTTGATTTAAGACACAAAGGTGAATTAATTTAATAATTGGGAAGAATAGCAGTTATGAAGGATGTCTATTGTATCAACTTGTGTGATTTTAACAGTGGCATTATATGCTTTACTTTGAGATCAGCTTTTAAAATCAGATGGCTGAGCTGTGAGCCTCACTTTGTTAATTTTTTTCTTTTTGCTTCTTCCCCTCCAGGAAGATTTAGTTCTTCAAGTTCGGGACAAAAGCTTGAAAAAGTGAGCTCTCATGGCTGCAGTAAAGCATAGGAAGAGCAAAACTTCCTGTTATTTTGAAAACTATTTTATGAGATTGGGGTCTTTTAATTTTTTTAACTTGCATGCCTGCCAGTAATATTCTCAGTGAAAAATTCATAGCTCAATTTGGTCAACCAGAGTTATATAATACCTAGTAGCATAAATTGAGGGATTTTTGTGTTTAGATTCCAGGTCAGTTTAAAAAGTGAGTCCATTTAAATGCTTAGAAAGGTGACATATGCACAGAGAGAATATCCAGACTGTCATTGTTTTTGAACATCATTCATATGTCATCCCAATGTCATTCTCTTTCAAAAGGGCTTCACCAAAGTCCTAGCTCTTATTTGAAGTGCCCCAATTACAGTGCGTATCAGAAAAACCTCATAAGCAACAGAAATCCTATGTAGGAAAAGAAACAGTCCATAAAATCTTCATTTTGTTGCAAAATCATTTGCTACTTTCCCAAAGACTACTGGAGTCTCGTGTCAGTTTGTCTCCCTATGCCCTAGTACATCCGGCTAGCAGGGGAGCCAGAGCCATGTCTCAAAACATGTCCAGATGTCAAAACAGCTTGTCAAAACATCTGATGGTGACCCATTTTGGATCTAAATATTCATAGATACTGAATATTGTGCTATGCATAGAAAATGAACATAAAATCCACAGTCACTGAGATGTTATGATTTCGTTTTTTGTTATTTCTGGGTAGATGAAGAATCATATCATGACCTTAATAGAAACCATGCTATTTTCATTTAGCATATTGATTTTTTCAGATTCTGTACTAATTATTTTATATCACGATTTTATTATAATAGAAAAGGTGATTTTGCCAGGCTGATTGAAAGCAGCCAAAGAATTTATCTGAATATTTCTTTTATTTACGTATTTATTTACAAAAATCTGTTTATGACTAAAAGCAGCACCACTGACAACCACACAAGATAGTGCTATTGTTATTATTATAACTCACAGCTTTATTGCCAAAAGCCCAGTTACAGACCAGACCCCTACTGTTCTAATTCTTCTACGAGTGCCAAGCCTTTAGAAACCAGGTATGTAATCAAGACAAAACATGTATAAGATAGGCAGGAAAAAGCAAAGATTCAATGAACAAATGTAAGTCAGCTTAAAGTGCAGTGGCCCCAGGACCTTTTTGCCTTGCCATGTCCTTTTTTTTACGTAACGACAGCCTTTAAATGAATCTCATCAGCATTTTACAGTGAAAGAGACCCTGTCTTCTTTCATAATAAGGAAAGGTCAATGAGAGTTGCTGATAAAGCTAAATATTTCCTTAATCTGAAGACTATAACTGAATGTTGAACTGTCAAGAAACTATGGTATGACATAGAGACATCTCTTACCAAGAAAATGTCCCTAGTTCAAAGGGCAAAGTAGATATTTTTCTGTACCTGTCTGCCTCTTTTCTCTAGTTAAAGGGCTTGTCACTTCTCTAGTCCAGTATAGACCCTCTGTGGCCATTTTTTTAGAACAGCAATATAGGCTACTATAATTTGCAGCTGGGTAACAGCCAGAGGTAAAACAGTACAATATTTTAGAAAGTGCAAAAGTGAACTTTCTGCATATACCTTATACCTTAATTTACGTTTTGGGTCACTCAGCATCCTATCTCTGTGTCTTTTGCTAGGAAATAAGTACAGGCATTTTTCACCTGTATGTCTTAAATGTGCTATTGAACACTTTCTGCCGGAATATAACCATAAAATTGTTGTATAGTCAACATAATTAATCAGTTATCACCTATAATGTTACTTACTCCTCTTTTTTTTCCCTTTGAGAGAAAAAAAAAAGTGGGGTGCCAGTGCAAATGAAAAGGAAGAGATCTAAAAAGATTCACTAGAAAAAGAAGTGTAAAGTAACACACAGACTTATCATCTTCAGTGCTGCTCCTAAACTATTTATTTTTATGCTCTTTTTTGTTTGTCTTAGCCCTTTAGAAATATTCATATAATCTGTTACTCTGTGTTGGGAAACTTTACAAAATTGTACTGCATGGTTTGCTTCTACTATTTAGGGATACTTAATATTTATTTTCCATTGAATAGTTGATAGCTTTCTTTTTTCTTTTACCTGAGACACTCATTTTTGTCCTTTAGGGCACACTCTAGCTCTATATTTCTCCTCCCTCCTTTCTTCATCTCAGGTTTATGTCTTCTAATTTGTGGATCAAATGTCGCTCGCCATCTTACCACTGTAAATCTTCTGTGAGTTAGTCTGGATTTACACCGAGGGAATGGAGGGAAAATTGGCTTCATGCCTCTTATCTGATGTAGTCTCTTTTCCCTCTAAAGTACAGCATCTCCAAACATGGAGCAGATACAAAACCCACTGAAACTGATACAAAAGCTCCTATCCATAGCAACTGTTTTTGACCAGAACCTCTTGCTAAATTATTTCTCTCTTCCTTGATCAGTGAGTGTTGCCAGATCCACTCCTATTATTTTTGTTTCAATCCTTCCAAGCAAAATGTGTGTGCTTATTTCTTTTATTGCATTTCTTTCTGCTCTTGTCCACAGAGTGCATGTTTTCTGTCAGCACACCTACTCAAAAAGTGATTCAACAGTTACTGTGGGATTCAAATGCATTTTTCTCCTAATCTCCTAATGAAGATGCAACACTAAACACCAAACGCGAAAAGATGTTACTGAATTTTTAATACAATTAACATGTTAATTCACGTTATTTCATTATTTCAAAATTCCTGAACCTACCTTTCTCTCAGCACTGTTGAAAGTGCATGTCTGTTACAGCTAACCTGCTTCTTTAGCTAATAGAAAAATGTTATACATGATATAGGACTCACAGAAAGTTTAATATCCAGTGAGATCAGCACAGAAAGGAAGAGTTTTCTGCCTTCTAATAAATCTTGCAAGTCTCCATTAGTTATGTGAAAGCATATTCACTCTGAACAGAATGTGTTACTTTGTACTCGAGGCCATATTTCACAAAGAATAAATTGTGGCTTGCTGGGTAGATTGCCAGGCATTTCTATTGTAATGAATCAGAGGGCTGCTCTGCGACTCCCGCACCCAGAGAGCGGGCGAGAGAGCGGCAAGACTCGAGTGCCAGCAGCCGTCACTGCCCAAAGACAGCGCTGCTAACCCTTGGTGTTTATTGGGGTGTATGGAGCACCAGCACTTCCCAGTTTTTGAGTGCTGACCGACAGTGGTATCTCACTGACCGTGGTTTTCTTCCCTTTCTCTTTAATTCTGTCCATATAGCGTTCTCAACAAATAGCTCAGGCTTTTATGGACGGCTCTGGCACAGCAAATCTTCTAGAGAAACTTCTCAGAGATTATTTCTCTGAAATAGCAGCAAACTGCAAGAAAATAAAAACTATCTGATATTCAAGGTGCAAATGATTAAATAGTATTTTATTGATGCTTTACGCTTGCAACACTTACCAAACCTTTCAGTTCAGCTACTTTTTTTGTTGCCTTGCAAATGCACCTAGCAGTAATTTTCTTCTTTTACCCCATTCTCACAAAAGATGAAGAAAAGAGAGAAATTCTGTTTAGTGCAAACCTCCTGATGACTAACCTAAAAATTGCCTATTAACCTATGAATCTTTAATACTTCAACTGACATTTGACACTGAAGTTGGATGTCACTGAATATTTTCCTCAAAGGAGAGTGCAGGTCTTTCAGAAAGATCTGTTTATTCTCAACAAGCTAAAGCTTGTATTTTGCAATATTTTTTTGAGTTCTTTTAATACTATTAATCTCATTTTCTATTGAATTTCTATTCATAAATGGATTAAATTTTTAATATGCTTCACTTCTGCTAGGAGGGGCTTGTTTTGTTGTGGTTTTTTTACAAACAGATTAGGCACACTCAGCAGTCACTGAAATGCTATACCTGTAATCAGAAATTCCCCACTAAATCAGTTGTCGCAGTGGAGATGATAGTAATCTCAATTGAAACCTTTCATATTTGATCTACCTTGTAACTGGTTGTCCTATTTAACTAGTATTTGAGGATTAAATTTTGAGATGGAATATTTAAATACAATTGAATTACTGCAGGATCTAGGAAAATAAACTCATGTGTTATTTTATTTTAAGATTACTATACAGTTTATCATTTCAGCATTGACATAATGTAGCATATATTTTAGATAGGAGTAGTTCCTCTGGAAGGAACATATTCAATCTATATTAAATACCAGATGCCAGGATCTATCACACCCTCTAAAGACCGTGGTTAGAGCCCATCTGGTATATAGCCAAAATAAAAATGACCAAAGACTGTTCAAATATTGAAATTTTAATAAATAGCTTAATAAAATTACTTCTCTATTTCTAGAAGGAAATATTTTAAATTATTAAACATTTTTTAAAAAATTGTATGATGCACTGCTTTTGTCATGAAAGATTAATATTAAAAAGTAGTAACAGCCTATGCAAGAGATAATTCTGATAAGGAATCACTATCAAGTTCAAAATGTGAGATGTATGTTGTTGAAATTTACGGTATGCTTCCTCTCATCCTGTACTGGCAGGGAGTGTGTTGCGAGCCTGAGGTGGGATGCAGAGAAGGGAACAATTGGCCATCGACTGCAGTCTGGATTCTGGGCTACATGGAATAGGAGATTCAGGATGTCTGATAAATCTTCTTCCTTTTTTTATCTACACTTCATGTTTTTGAGAGAGGAGAGTATTTGGCCTTTATCAAAACATTTAATACATAATCCTGCTTTCATATCAACTGATGTATAAGTGCAATCTCTGATTTACGCTGCTCTTGAAACAGAGGTAGTGGGGTGAGGGAGAGATGTTCAAACACTACCCTGGAAATGAGGATATAGGGGTTCTCAGCTGTAGTGCCAGACTTTTGATTAGCTCTGCAATTTTTTGGTGTAACAGTTTTCTATTTGTAAAACAAAGGTGATAATATTCATCTACTCTTTAAATGGTTTGTCATTAAAAAAGCATTTGCAACAGTGAAAATGATCCAGAAGTTAAAAAATAATCAAGGTATCTTCTTAAGAGGGAAAGAGACTTTATGGCAGGAAGGAACTGCCCTGTGAAGTRTGTCTTATTGAAAAAATGAGTAACAGCAAGAAATGCAGACTCTGACTTAACAGAAAAAGCAAGCATTTTTTCTACAATTCTCTGTCTAAGCTGGTATTGTTGTAGATGCTGAGCTGTCAATAACTAAGACACTGTCAAAATTCTCTCTCCAGGTGAGCAGGAGAGAAAACTATTATAATGTAATGATTTTTTTATTTTCATGTTTATATGTGAAAGGAAAAAATACATGTGTTTTTATAAAAGTGTTGGAGAAGGCTTGCTTACTGGTGGAAAAGTTTGTATTTGCTAGAGGAAAGAGGAGAAGGAGCAGGTAGTTAACACCTTATCTCTCTCTCTCTCCTGTTATTGGAAGAAAAGCTGCAGGAGATCACTGTAGCGCTACAGAGATGAATACTCTGCATATTACAAATTACCCAGAAGTTACAGGTTACTCTGCATATTACAGTTACCCAGAAGTCTGGAATACACAAGATTACTAAGATTTTCAAAGACACCTAGTGAATTTTTAGGTCTTCTAGAAGGTATGAAGCATTTTCTTTCTGAAAATATAACTAATTTAATGTTCTAAGTTGACACAGGACTTTGACATAATGTTTTTTGGTATATTAGCTACAGTATGGCTATTGTTCATCTACATGCTTCTGCGTGTTGCCTTTCTGCCAGGGTGAAGTGGCTTCTCTTTCTGACGTTACAAACTAAGAGAGATAAGCCACTCAGGCTCTTCATCATTAATTACTCTTAGATTACATTAGTATTTATGAAGACGTTAAGACTGAAAGCATTAAGGCACATGTTCTTTCTATAGAAGTTTGGGAATTCAAAAGATGGCAATGCCTGCCAGTGGCATTTCCCCCTCTGGCATCTGCCCGCCGGCAGCTTTCCCCCTTACGGCGCCTGCCTGCCAGCAGCATTCCCCCTTCTGGCGACTGCCCGCTGGTGGCATTTCCCCCCTGGCATCTGCCTGCCGGCGGCATTTCCCCCTCCGGCGACTTCCCGCCAGCGGCATTTCCCTTTCTGGTGTCTGCATTCCGGTGGCATTTTCCTCTCATTTCCTCAGAGTGGAAAATATTTAGCTCTGCATTTCTGAACCAGGTCTAATAGCAATGGTGCAACTGCTGCCTATCCTGCACTTGATTTTTTGAAATATTTCCTCCTTTTTCTCTCTGGTCCATCTTCTTCTCCCAGGACCTCTGGAAGGGATGCAAAAGTATCTCGATCATTTCAGCCCATTTATTCACCAGCCCTTTTGGCTGCAGGTTTCTCAGTAATGCAGGAACAGTCAATTAAGTATTCAGGAGAAGTCATGAGCCTCTTTCAGCTTCTCTGGGGTGAAGGGGAATGAATGAAGAGTATTAGAAATCCATGGAGGAAGCTAAGAGAGATGAATTCATATCCTCTCTTTTGTCAAGGATAAAGATAGGAAAGGGTAGCTATGTCTCTGCCTGTAAACTTCTGGATGAAAATTATTATTCTTGGGTGTTCTAAAGTGTTTTCTCTTAAGTCAGCAGACCCACCAACCTATTGCCCCACATATTTCATACCCCCTTTGTCGTGGTCTAACCCCAGCCAGCAACTAAGCCCCACACAGCCACTCGCTCACTCCCCCTGGTGGGATGGGGGAGAGAATCGGAAGGGTAAAAGTGAGAAAACTCGTGGGTTGAGATAAAGACAGTTTAATAGGGAAAGCAAAAGCCGCACACACACAAGCAAAGCAAAATAAGGGATTCGTTCACTGCTTCCCATGGGCAGGCAGGTGTTCAGCCATCCTCAGGAAAGCAGGGCTCCATCACGCGTAACRGTTATTTGGGATGACAAACACCATCACTCCAAACATCCCCCCTTCCTTCTTCTTCCCCCAGCCTTATAGGCTGAGCATGACGCCATATGGTATGGAATACCCCATTGGCCAGTTTGGTCTAGCTGTCCTTGCTATGCTCCCTCCCAGCTTCTTGTGCTCCTGGCAGAGCATGGGGAGCTGAAAAGTCCTTGACTAGTGTAAACACTACTTAGCAACAACTAAAACATCAGTGTGTTATCAACATTATTCTCATACTAAATCTAAACATAGCACTATACCCGCTACTAGGAAGAAAATTAATTCTATCCCAGCCGAAACCAGGACAGCCTTTTAGCAGCACCTGCCATCTTGACTTTCCGAAGCTTTGGTGAAATGAAGCAGATGGGGCTCTGGCTGCTCTTTGCCCATGACTGTCAGGTGTGTGCAGTGCCCATGTCTAGAGGTAATATTTCTTCACAGCTGGAAGAGCACAAGCACAAGAAAAACCTAGTTTTGCTGAACAGCAGAAAACTCATTGGTCCTTCTTCTTTCATGGGTTGTGAATGCACAGTAGAGTACAATAAATCTGGGAGAATGCCCTTTAACAAGCTGACAAAATTGTTACTTTCCATTCATAGGCTTATAGGGAAGTTTCTTTCTCAGTGGTGCCTAGGTGCAGAATAACAAGGAAACAAATAGCATATTCCACCTAAGATGGCCTCATAGCCATTTTTTTTCAGCTAAGATATTGTTTTCTAGTTCACATGTGCTGTGCGCATTCATCAGGCAGGATGGTGTCAGTGAATTTAGACCAGCAAAAGTTTGGTTAAGCTGCTTTTCCACACTTAGAGAGAATGACTTCAAAAAGCCCCTGAGAATTAGGACTTTCTCATTCCTGTGTTGCTTATGAAATAAAAATAATGCCTTCAATAAAATGAAAGCTTTTAAAAGAAACACAAGAAAATACTCCATGCAGTAGCAAATAAGAGCAAACAAGCTACTTTTAATGTCGACATGGATTGATCAGAAAATGTTTCATTTCATATGAACTGTAATAGCTGACTATTAACTCTGAAAATGTCTGTTTTTCTTCCTGCTCATATTAGCACCCATTTCACTAGCAATACAGAACCCACTGCGTCTGCCTGGCCTGAATAATAAGTATCTGTCAGGATATCTGCATCTACAATTAAATCCTGAAACCACTGTATAGTTTCTAAACAAATAGAACCTGAAAATATGGCTGTTTCTATCCCGAGAATTATTTTGGGAATCTGATTGCCCGCAGTCCCGCAGGGGATTTAACCTTGCCCCATCGTGCATCACAGAAGGCACTTAAGCTGCATGACCATTAATTTAATCACCCTGAAGTTTGCCACTGGGAGAAGGAGGGCAGGAGGGGAAGGACACCTGAGAGGTGCACAGGTCGTCCACTCCACAGACACCATCATCACAACAGGCATTAATTGACTCCCTTGTTGGCAGTCTCTGTGGAAGATTGAATTCATTCCAAGCCTAAGCTGGTCTAATAAAAATATTACCTCTCTCCACAGACCTTGCCTTCTATACTGAAGCAGGCTTTCTCTGACGGGGGTGGTCCCTCTCAGGTAGCCCTGAGGCCAGCTTTACAGAGRGGTTTACTGTGACTACACATGCAATGGAGGAATAAATGTCAAACTTGCTGTCCACTGTTGTCACCCCAAAACCTTTCAGGGCATTCAGTTAATGTAACAAAACTTCATCATGACTTTTTTCCTTCAAAATATATTTCAAATGAAAAAAGAAGTCATTAACAAAAAGATTTCTATTTAGGTAACTAGACACAAATTATATACTTCAATTATCACTAAAATTTAGTTATTTTTTAGTGTCCTAACTGTCATTCCACTTTTTTCTTCTGAAATGTGTACTAGATTTGTATCTTCTCACTCATTACTCTACCTAAAGAGCTAATTTTCAAAAGTGGGGATATAACACCTGTGATTTTCTACTGAGAGGTTTTCATGGATTTGTACACTCTAAAAGGTAGAAATGTCCATTTGATCTGATGATAGAACCATACACCACACAATTTCTTCTAATTACACTTGTGTTAAACTGCCACATTTCTGTTTGGCTAAAATATATTTTAAAGAAAGGCAATCAGTCTTGAAATGAAGTTGTCAAGAAATGGAGAACTGTTCTTTACCTCAGTAATTTATTTTGAGGGTTGACTCACTAATCACTCTCCTAATGACATTTGTGTACMTTTATTGTTAATATAAATTTGCATGGATTTAGTATCCAGACTTTTAAAGCAGTTTTTTTTCTATTAAAGTACTATTTTTCTATTATTAAGGTTGGTATTGTATTTTCTTGGAAGTATTCCAATACTTTAATTAAATAATGTCTCAGGCTCCTCTTTTGATGAAGTAAATGGACTTGCCTCCTTAATTACCTCTTCTCCTTGTGTTTGTACCTCAATTAAGATTTGGGGTTGTTCTGTGATTTCTCTTCACTCTGTCAATCTCTCCCCTAAAGTGCAGACATCAGAATGAGATGCAGTACTCCAATTTTGTTTTCACTGGTGATCGTGCACATACATAATGCCCACTTTTTAAAAAATCATTTGCTGTTCACATCAGCTTTCCTGGGTGTGTTTTGTTGTCAGTCCTTCTGGAAATTGTGCCACTTTTATATAAATGACTTGCTTTAGGCATACAAAGTTGAAAATACTGGTATTTGCTCCAAGAAACTAATCCAAAACCGAGCCTGATGTAGACAGAATCTAGTATGCCCCGGGACATCTATTGACTTTAATGAGTCTTTGTACAAGCCCAAATGCCTTCCCATGTGGAAATCATGAATCAAATCTGAAAATATTTAGGATCAGTAATGGGAAAAAATGAGAGTAAGAAAAGAGAAATATGCTGAAATTATCATCCTCAGATAGGTAGCTCTGTGATTCTCCTAGTTTTAAAATATTTTTTTTATTTTATTATATTATATTTTATTTTATTTTATTTTACTTGTGTCTGACTAGGAAACAGATGACTGATAACCTGTAATAAGAAACAATACAATGGACTGGAGGACAAATTGCATAACAAAATTATAAGGTCTTGATACTTGTCCTGTTGATTTCATTTCTTTAGAAACATATATGTCAGCTAAAGCCAAGGATTTAACAGTAACACTGTATTTTCATTTGGAACTTTGAAAACTTTTTTTGAAAGTGGAAATCAATTTGAAGAGTACCTCACCTATTACGTTCATCTTCAATTCCTCTGGGAAAAGAGCTTAGAAAAATAATCAGAGATGGTGTGGAAACTTAAAATAAAATTTGTTAATAATTTCAGAATGTTTCTAAAATCTAAATATGAAAATTGAACAAAAGCTGTCTAATACTGATTTTAAGCTGCAATTTCAGCAATCCACGGCCAGAGGCAAGTGAAAGATGGGAAGCAAAAGTAAGTTCCTCAACGTGATGTTGTCTAACTATCTTTTGTTCTGTTTCAAAAGTCAGGAATGTTATATGTACAGGAGAGAACATGAAACAGCAAGGTAGGAAATTGCATTTACTTCAACACAAGATTTAAGTATTTGCTAAGATTCATTAATGGCAAAAGAAGCAGGACTGGCTTTGACTTCTGGAGTAAAGCTGTTTTTCTGGAGTAACTTTTAAAAGCCAAGAGGAACAGCTTCTTTTTCTGTAAGTGCAGTTTGTACCTGCCACAGACCCAGAGGTTTTACATGATGAAATTAAATAAATATTAAACTATCTAGCCAGTCTGTATTTTTCTTGCGCCAATGTATAGAGCCAGCGCTATGAATACCCCTCTGAAAGTGGGAACAAATTGCAGCCAAGTTAGGTTGGTAGTGGCACTTACATTTAAGATTCATTTGTTTGGCAAAATCCTCAGCTTTAGGAAAATAGAGTCAGTGAACCTATGGACTATGTGGAGAGCACATTTGCTTTCCCTTGATTTAGGAGAACCCAGGACATTTGTCTAACTGCCAGCAAAATTTAAAATCTGCTTCCATTAGTCAAGAATAGTCAGGATATATGGAGAATATGGGTAGAGGGTAAATATTTCTGCTGTAAGTGAATGAGTAACGTATGAGTAAAAGACACTGTGGAAGTTCAAATAAGTCCTGATTTTTCAAGGCATTTTGGGACTACCCATCTGTGTGAGCTGAGTAAACCCAGCAGGGACTACTTTTAAAAATTTCACCTGTTCTGTGCTGGTTATTTGCTCTTTATCTTATTGTAAAAGTTCTGAGGCGGGCTACTCAACCTTTGAGAAAATTGAAAGGGGGAAAATACCTAAAAATGTCCCTTACAACCAAACAACTCTCTAGTTCTATGTGAAATATGAACTGATGTAAAGAATTACTTGCCTTTAAATGAATTATAATAGCTTAAAATGAGGTAATGATATTGTAAAGCTTTGCTTGGGGGAATAAATTTTCTTTTTTTGGAATAACTGTTTTACTACGAAAATGTTCTCTTCTCACTTCTGCTACTCACAGCTGATACCTCAAACAAYAACAATCCACTAATAGAGCCTATCTTATGAATAAGGTCTATTCTTGTTGTCAGGCACTGACCATTAGAGGATGACGTATCGTATGATAGATGCTACTATGATTTTGACAAGACATCACAAAAGTGTGAGATCATTTCTACAACACACCAGAAGCTGTTGTGACCACAGAAGAACGTGAAATGAATCTAGAGCTGGAATTAAGATGGGAAATTAAGCTTTTCAATAATATCACTAGCAATTTCACATTAAGAGTCTGAGATCACTCTAACATTGCACAATAACACATTATTCTGCAATGTGTTACAACACATTACAGCAACACAATCTTCACTTCTTTTGGTTTATGTAAATAAGCAAAAACTATTTTAAAGTCCTCAGGAAGACAGGCTTTATAATAGCAGCTTGTACTGAAGCTTCAGTTTATTATGTTTATAAACATGTTTATATGTTAGTAAAGAGTCGGAATTTGTCACCAAAACTGTCAGTTTTCTTCTGTGCCACTTCTGCAAACGTTTACTCCTGAGTTTATTGTTAGGTATGCATGTGTTTGCTGAAGGTCAGGTGCTCAAGAACTTGGGCATGTAAGAAATGTTGTTCCAGAACAGAATAATGGTTCAGTGATTTCCATATCCTGATCTAGAGCTGGCCGGTGATGGATGCTTCACATTTACCTAATGGTGCAATAATGTATCATGCAGATATGATTGTCCTTATCCTACACAACCCTGGCTGATGAATACTGAATCATCAGAATTGCTAATACTAAAGCTGTTTCAGGCATTGCTGTTTAGTGGTAAATCCTTTTTTTGTGAATCATTCTGACTCTACAGTGTTACTCCAGTTTTAGGAAGGAATAGCTCTGCTGATTTCAATACAGTTTCACCAAAGGGTTGGATGTCTAGGAAGCCAAACTTCACTTTCGGAACAGGTGATGATTCCAGTCATTCATGATTTCCAGTATCATTTCCAATCACAGATTTCTGGTGGTGTCAGTGGAAATATATGCTCATCCTTCTAAAAGCAAAAATAAAAGTATAAAACTGGCTAGATGCTTTTCCGTTGTATCCTTATAAAGTCCTATGTTTGTCAGAGTGCTAAAGTTGAAAAATTAGAAGTTCTATAGTGATGTACATATGTTAAAAATAAATTCTAAACACAAACTCGACTGTAGACACGTGACACTCTCACTGTGTTAAAGTTGTTAATATTGTTAGTGTTGATAGACAATGTAGCAAATGTGGAAACCTGGAAAAGACAAACAGCAGGAACTAGATGAAAACTTAACTAGACTTCAAGAAGAAAAGGAGAATGTTTTTCAGCTATTTGCTTCTGTTCCTAATAAACACTGAAAGCAGATAAATAGTTTCTACATTTTAGTAGAATGAAATCCAAATTTTTATTCTAATAATTGTGAACATGAACAAACCAGTTTGCTGTTAAACAATGTTCCTGGAGAATTATGTGCTCTGTCAACAGCTGTACTCTGCACCTAGAGGTAGAGCAGAGGTAGAACCTCAGGTATTTTTAAAATTGTTTCATTACGAGACAAGGTGTAGGAGGCCAAGGTTGAGATTCAGTAAAACAAAGTCAAAGGAAAATGGAATGGAAGTGGACTGTTAGTCCATTTCTCTAGGTTTACTTATTTTCTTTCTAGCAGATATTCATCTGGCCTATTGCTGGAAACCTGTAAAGATGAAGCCTTCCAGACAATTTATTCTGTGCTTTGCTCTCCTTTTTTTCTTTATGCAGTCTGCCCTGAAATCTAACCTTGATCTTGCTGCATTATACTTCTTTTTCTATCTCGGAAAGGAGAAAATACTATTTCATTTCCTCTTTGATTTCTCCTACATGCTTTGAGACCATCGACTGTTCTACCTTTTCTCTCAAAGCCAGACAGGCTTTACCCAGTCAAGCTCTCTTTTGAGTTATGGTGTCTGCTTACTCTTGTTGCTCTCATCTGAACTTCACTGAAGAGATTAATATTTTTTTCTTAGGTGACATCTCAAAACTTGGCAGAATGCTACAGCCAAGGCTCTTCCAGTTCTGAACAGAGAGAGGGGTTATTTCACATAGCCTTTGGACTATCCTCACAGGATGATGTTGTCATTTCTTGAAATTGTTAACACATTCATCAGTTTGTACAATCCCTAGACCTTCTTTTTAGGAGCTACTGCCCAACAAGTTGTCCTTCATTCTGCATTTCTGCAATTCAGCTCCTAAGAGTATTCATTGCACGTAGTCTTAATGTTTTTTTTAATTTGTGTTAAACTTTTTTTCAATAGGTCCGAACCATTTTGACTGCCAACGTCTCTTCCCCGTGATACAGCATGTAATTAGGTTGATTTGACATGAATTGTTCTTGACATATCCATGTTGGCTGCACCTTATATCCTGGTTGTCTCCCAGATTTTTAAAATGTGGGKTTTTTTTCCTACAATCTATGATACTACTTTCTTATTTTATTGTGTTAGCCACTTGTTCATAAATATCTTCTTAGTGAAAACTAATGCCGAAAACCAAAACATATTTCAACTTTCTGAGCCTTATTTCTTAGTAACGTTCCCTTTTTAAATATGGTAACACTTCAATATTTTTGGTTCTAGGTACTTAAAGAGTGCTTTCCTGTTGTCATTAGCATGTCTTGGTAGCTTTCAGCTTGCTTAATGACATTCTGTACCTTGATCGTTTTGACCTGGTCTTTGCATGTCTATATGTTTTCGTGCTATTTTATACCTGTTMGGATAACAGCAATTTGTTTTCATTTGTTATGTGCTTCCTTCTTGTGTATGAAGTCAATGAAGAGTTCACAATTTTGTTCTTATTATGCTTATCCTTCTTCTTCTTTGAGGTAACTTTAACTTATCACCTTAGCCTCATTTCTAGTCACTTCTCCTGAATTATCCTTCCCATGCCTCCCATGAAGTCTACACAACAATTTTTGAGTTCATTTTGATCTGACATCTTGAAGCTTTATGTTTTCTACTTTCCTATTTACTTTCCCTCTTTTCCTAAGAATTGTGAACTCTGTCACTTCATGGTCACCTTTACAGAATTTGCAATCCATCTTCAGATGCTAACTCATATTTAGGATAAAAGACTAACCTTTTGGATATCAGATCATAGAATAGAATCATAGAATCATTAAGGTTGGAAAAGACCTCTAAGATCATCGTGTCCAACCATCAACACAGTACCCATGCCCACTAAACCATGTCCCGAAGCGCCACATCCACACGTTTTTTGAACACCTCCAGGGATGGTGACTCCACCACTTCCCTGGGCAGCATGTTCCAATGCCTGACTACCCTTTCAGTGAAGAAATTTTTCCTAATATCCAATCTAAACCTCCCCTGGTGCAACTTGAGGCCATTTCCTCTCGTCCTATCGCTTATTACTTGGGAGAAGAGACCAACACCCGCCTCACTACAGCCTCCTTTCAGGTAGTTGTAGAGAGCAATAAGGTCTCCCCTCAGCCTCCTCTTCTCCAGACTAAAAAACCAGAGCTCCCTCAGCTGCTCCTCATAAGACCTGTTCTCCAGACCCTTCACCAGCGTCGTCGCCCTTCTCTGGACACGCTCCAGCACCTCAATGTCCTTCTTGTAGTGAGGGGCCCAAAACTGAACACAGTATTCGAGGTGCGGCCACACCAGTGCCGAGTACAGAGGCACGATCACCTCCCTCTGCCTGCTGGCCACACTATTCCTGATACAGGCCAGGATGCCATCGGCCTTCTTGGCCACCTGGGCACATTGCCGGCTCATGTTTAGCCGGCTGTCAACCAGCACCCCCAGGTCCTTTTCTGCCGGGCAGCTTTCCAGCCACTCTTCCCCAAGCCTGTAGCGTTGCCTGGGGTTGTTGTGACCCAAGTGCAGGACCCGGCACTTGGCCTTGTTGAACCTCATGCAATTGGCCCCGGCCCATCGATCCAGTCTGTTCAGATCCCTCTGCAGAGCCTTCCTACCCTCAGCCAGATCAACGCTGCCGCCCAGCTTGGTGTCGTTCGCGAACTTACTGAGGGTGCACTCGATCCTCTCATCCAGATCATTGATAAAGATGTTAAACAAGACTGGCCCCAAAACTGAGCCYTGGGGAACACCACTCATGACCGGCCGCCAACTGGATTTGACTCCATTCACCACAACTCTCTGGGCTCGGCCGTCCAGCCAGTTTTTTACCCAGTGAAGAGTACACCCGTCCAAGCCATGAGCCGCCAGCTTCTCCAGGAGAATGCTGTGGGAGACAGTGTCAAAGGCTTGCTGAAGTCCAGGTAAACCACATCCACAGTCTTCCCCTCATCCACTAGGCGGGTCACCCAGTCATAGAAGGAGATCAGGTTGGTCAAGCAGGACCTGCCCTTCATGAACCCATGCTGGCTGGGTCCGATTCCCCGGTTGTCCCGCACCTGCCTCATGAGCGCCCTCAAGATGAACCGCTCCATGATCTTCCCCGGCACCGAGGTCAGGCTCACAGGCCTGTAGTTCCTTGGATCCTCCCTCCGGCCCTTCTTGTAGATGGGCATCACATTGGCAAGCCTCCAGTCGTCTAGGACCTCCCCCGTTAACCAGGACCGGTGATAAATGATGGAGAGCGGCTTGGCAAGCTCCTCCGCCAGCTCCCTCAGTACTCTTGGGTGGATCCCATCTGGCCCCATAGACTTGTGTATGTCCAGCTGGCGTAGCAGGTCATTAACCTCTTCCTCTTCGATTATGGGGGGTTTACTCTGCTCCCCGTCCCCATCTTCCAGCTCAGGGGGGTGAATACTCTGAGGATAACCAGTCTGAATATTAAAGACTGAGGCAAAGAAGGCATTAAGCACCTCAGTCTTCTCCTCATCCTCAGTGGCAATGTTCCTCCCCGCATCCAATAAGGGAGGGAGATTCTCCTTGGCCCTCTTTTTGTCGTTAACATATTTGTAAAAACATTTTTTGTTGTCCCTGACAACAGTGGCCAGATTGAGTTCCAGCTAGGCTTTTGCCTTCCTAATTCCCTCTCTGCATGACCTGACAAGATCCCTGTACTCTTCCCGAGTCGCCCGCCCTTCTTTCCAGCAGCGATAGACTCTCCTTTTYTCCCYRAGTCCCAGCAAAAACTCCTTGTTCAGCCAGGCCGGTCGTCTTCCCCGCCAGCTCCTCTTACGGCACAGGGGGACAGYCCACTCCTGTGCCTTTAAGACTTCCTCCTTGAAGAACGTCCAGCCTTCCTGGGCCCCTTTGCCCTTCAGGACCGCTTCCCAAGGGACTCTCTGAACCAGCGTCCTGAACAGGCCAAAGTCTGCCCTCCGGAGATCCATGGTAGCAGTCTTACTGACCCCTCTCCTTACTTCCCTGAGAATCGAGAATTCTATCATGTCATGGTCGCTGAGCCCCAGACGGCCTCTGACCACGACATCTCCCACCAGTCCTTCTCTGTTGGTAAACAGCAGGTCGAGCGAGGCACCTCCCCTGGTAGGCTCGCTTACCAGCTGCGTCAGGAAGTTGTCTTCCACACACTCCAGGAACCTCCTCGACTGTTTCCTCTCTGCTGTGTTGTATTTCCAGCAGACGTCGGGCAAGTTGAAGTCCCCCACGAGGACAAGGGCTAGCGATCGCGAGACTTCTGCCAGCCGCTTGTAGAACGCTTCATCGACCTCTTCATCCTGGTTGGGTGGTCTATAACAGACGCCCAGCAGGATATCCGCTCGCCGGCCTTCCCCCTCATCCTAACCCATAAGCACTCAACCCGATCATCACAAACATCGAGCTCCGTGCAATCGAAACATTCCCTGACATATAGAGCCACCCCACCGCCTCTCCTTCCTCGCCTGTCCCTTCTGAAGAGCTTATAGCCATCCATCGCAGCACTCCAGTCATGGGAGTCATCCCACCACGTTTCCGTGATGACGACCAAGTCATAGCTGTCCTGCTGCAAAATGGCTTCCAGCTCCTCCTGCTTGCCGCCCATGCTGTGTGCATTGGTGTAGATGCACTTGAGCCGGGCTATCGACCTCACCCCCGAGATTGGCAYGCCACCCCTAGACTCATCTCTCTCGAGCGTGGCTCTATCCCCTTCCCCCTTCATACCTAGTTTAAAGCCCTCTCGATGAGCCCTGCCAGCTCATGGGCGAGAATCCTTTTCCCCCTTTGAGACAGATGTACTCCATCTGTCGCCAACAGGCCCGGTGCCTTATAAACCTCTCCGTGGTCAAAAAAGCCAAAGTTCGACCGGTGGCACCAGCCTCTGAGCCRCCTGTTAATCAGCTGTGTTTTCTTTTCCCTTTCAGTGTTCTTCCCCGCCACTGAAGGGATATTGGGGAAAACACCACCTGTGCTCCCGATCCCGCAATCGATCTCCCCAGTGCCCTGAATTCCCTTTTGATTCCTCTGGGGCCTCTCTCCGCAGTCTCGTTGCTGCCTACCTGCATGACCAACAGCGGGTAGTAGTCAGAGGGCCGTACCAGATGGGGGAGTTTCCTGGTTACGTCCCTAACCCGGGCCCCCAGGAGGCAGCAGACCTCCCTGTGGGATGGGTCCGTTCGGCATATGGGGCCCTTTTTTCCCCTCAGAAGGGAATCACCCTTGACAATTACCCTCCTTTTTTTCTTAAGAGTGGCAGTCGTAATGCGTGGGGTTTCCTGACTCACCCCAGGCAAGCCCCTGGATAGACTTTCCTCTACTTCCGCATTTGCCTGGCCCTCAGGCTCCAGAGCCCCATATCTGTTTTGTAAGGGCAACTGGGAAGGTGAGGGAGGCCGGGAGGAGATTCGCCTGCCACACCACGCAGGGACCCGATGTAGTGATAAAGTAAAACCTTCTCTGTAACTCTTTTCTCTACCTTCTATTTCAGAACTCTGTCACTAAACTCTTCCAGAAACTTTATGGACAGTCTTTGATGTGCATCTGCTGTGTTTGAGGTATCTAAATAGTTAAAATATCCTATTGTGTCATGAGGAATATGCCAGTTACACCTGGTTTCTCTGTTTTAGATTCCCACTAGTGTATCTTTTCTATTTCCTTTTCATTATTACCCAAATATTCTAATATTTGGGTCCAATTACCTCTTCATTTCAGCTAATTTTTTTGAATCTTTTATATGAAAGGGAAATCTTTTTTTTTTCTTACCATCCTGTCTGTCCTTCTTAAAGAAGCTTCACCTTTCAGTCTTACGTACTATTACACCAATATTTTGGAGTGACAGTTAAATCATAATCTTTTTGGAGAATAAACTCTTCCTTTATATTCCTAATAATTCTCGCATCTGAGAAATTCAGCAGTTGACAACTTTTCCTCCTTCTTGTCTGTCCTATGCTCTAACTCATAAATAAATTATTGAAAAATAAAAAATTAAAATGGCATTGTTATTGTAGTGTGAGTGTAACTCAGATGTCATATTTAACAAAGGATTCAAAGAAAAGAATATATAAGTGTGTATGTGATAGTATACACCAAGAGAATCTGACATACCCAGGACATGTCAGCTCTATTGTGCATGTCTTGTGTCCATTTCTTCAGGATTCAAAGATGCCAGCAACCTGTTCTGAATGCCCAGATAAATGTACACTCTTTCTTTTTGCCAGGAAAAAAGTGTGTGGAAACCTTGGTGTATGGTAGCCCTGGAACTCCGCAAGTCTGCTGTAATAACTAAGTAAGACTTCAGAGAACAAGACTATAAACTCCAGAAGAAAGCAGTAGATATTTTCTAATAAATCTAGGTACTGCAATTATTTTTTTTCATTCTAGAAAAAGATAAGATAACATTGTTTTGTCTCTTCCTAGTATTTGACACCTGCATACTTCGTACTTCTGGAAAGAAATGCATTTATTTTTTTAAATAGAATTCCTTTTCCATTTATGTTACTCTGTGTTGAACTTCTTAGGTATCTTTCTATGCAGGATGCATTCTAAAGTTTTGCTTTGAGCGTTGTTTTATGACACTGCTGTGCCTCACTCTCTTCCACACAGTATTGCTGCACTTTCAGAACCACTCACCTTTAGTTCCTTTCCTCTTTATTCCACTAAAACAAAGCCCTGATGTAGGTTTAGGATAGTTAGTGAGGTTTGGAAATTTAAAGTCCTCTGTTTTTGTTTAAAATTTATAAAAAACCCTAGATTTTATTTTCTATCACTTGTGTGTAATTGTGTCTCTACCCGTGTTGAAAGTTTTAGTTATCAACTTGAAAGATTAACCCTCTTCTGAACAATGCAAATGAAAAAAGAAAATAAGCTTATACTTCAATTATATAAATGAAAATATTATCATGTCTTTCGTTTAAAATATATGCGGGGCCTGTTGTTGAATTCTCCTAAGGTCCTCTTAGTGGAGAGAGAAGAGATAAATGTGTAGAAGGAGAACCACAGATAACAGGAGTTCAAGGACCCAGAGGTAAGTTGTTTGTCAAATAATGAATTGTACAGGTGATGGAGTGTATTTATTAGCTATTCATGTCAACTGTAGAATATTTTGCAAGGCCAGGCAAAATTTCTTTGATGAAGGAAAAACTCTGCTGTATAAAAATTGATTTACTTTGGTATCAGCATTCGATCTAGATCCTTTTCAGAACTCACTGTCCAGCTGTTTTATAATAAATTATACAACTAATCTGCTATGTATTGACTTCTGGTTTCTAGGGTGTATCCAACACTGCATTGCATTCAAAAATTCCCCAAACAAACCAACAAATAACCAATACTCTAGATTCAATATTTTGTATGTATATTAATTTTACAGATCTGTGAAATAAGATCAGACAGAGTTTTCATTAGAGTTTATTTCTCTTTCTCTTGCAGTTTAGCATATTGGAATACATCTGTTTCAATTAAGTGCATGCTCCCATGTATTTTGCTTGGTGTTTTAGGAGAGTATGGGTGCAGCTGAAATAAAAAAGTGATTTTTATTAAAAAAAAAAAATCATGACTAAATTTTTGTGGTATTTTAACTCAAAGCTTGGGAACTCAAAATCCTAGTTTGCACAGCCATGTTATACTGTTAAATGATTGTGATAGTAATAGCAGAGATAGATTGATTTTCATGTGAGGCTCCCAGGGAAGTTGGTGGGAAACTGCCCACAGATCAAGGGCAGTCTGTGGTTCTAAATATATTTACATGATACACTGTGAAAACTCCAGTAGATTTATACTTGTACTTAGCCCACTGATTAGCTTGCCATAGATGCTGATGGATTACTCCCTAATGGTGAAAAGAAGTTGTATCAGCTGTTTGTGAAAAATGGAGTCCTCTAAGGAAGAAAAAGAGGTAATATATTTTGAAATATGGAATGGAGTTAGGGTTGCATTCATTATCAATGTAAAACCAGCTGATATCCATGCATAATTAATTAGGATGTTCTTCACTCAAACCAGTTGTTATAAAAATGTTGGCCTAGGTCAGTAATAAGTTAAAGTGTATTAAATTCATACATCGATTTTAACGGAGCTATGGTGATGTAGAGCAGGCAGGAAATTGGCTTGCCACTGTGACATTAGGAGTCAGAACCTAGAGCCAAATCAGCATTTAATCAACTTAACTATAACTCCAGTGCAACTTAGGCAGCTCAGCTTTCAGACTAATCCACAAAATCTCTGTCTGACTGCTTAGGTCCCTGATGTGCCAATAGACTTACTTTTGGTCAGCAGCATTAGTTAGCTCCCTAAAATGTAGATGTATGTAGACATTATTGTTTAAGCCAGACATAATCATTTACTCATTCATCTTACACCTAAAGCCATGAAATCAAGTTGCAAATGTAACTAGATACATTTTCATTTGAAGAAGAGGTGGGGTTTTTTTTGTGAATCAAAAATATTTTTCATGGAGTACAAAATTACGAAAACTAAAGATTCCCTTCCATAAAGGTCCTTTAAATCCAACCTGTGAATAGAACAGATGCCCATTTATACTGGCAGGGAATTTGGCTCATACTGGAGAAACTTACAGTGACCTATTTCTTTGGTTCTAATAGGTTTCATTTATACCTTAAGGGTATGCTGGACATCATTGTTCTCCTTGAAATCCTGGCCAACAGATATTAAAGGAAATTCAAGAAATAGTGCCCATAGCGAGCAATTGAAAGAAACACAGACAATGCTCAACCAAGGTACTTTTGTCTTTTCTGTTTCTAAGGAAGGACAAGTTGTTAACAGTCTGAGAGAATTCCCTGATGAAGTCAATCCTGAACAATAACTTGAGAAGCTCATCTCTACCACACCCACAATTTATACAACTGTGTGGCTGAGTAGAATGGGAAATGTTTTCCCTTGCTTTAGTCAATTATAAAATGATGCAGACAGAAATATCAAAGGGGCAATTTTTAATCCCTTGGCTTTGCTTCATTCTGGCCATCTAAATTGATATGAAAATCAGGTTAATTGCCTTCTGTCCTGGACAGCCTGCCATCAGTCTCTTTCTGACCTGCATGTAGGTGCTGCAAGAAGGACGTGGCTACAAACAGCAGTAGCTGCCACTGTGGCATGTTCTGGCAGACTGTGATCTTTGGGCATAAGTCAAGAGTTAGAGTGCTTCCCCTATTTAATTTAACTTTTTTATGTTTTAGTATGTAGATTATAACACCATACAATCAGACACGTACTGAGGGAAGGTAGGATTAAGGGAGTCCATACAATACAATAGCATTACATTACAGTACAATACAAGCAACTCAGAATACCAAGAAATCCATGCTACAGCACAATATTTGCATCTCTGAATTTGACACTGCCTATTCTTTAACGTTGCTGAGAATGTCTACTTATTGGAGCTCAGTGTCAGCTAAAAAGCCAAATTATAAATTGTTCAATTTTCATTCATGTCTGCACTAATAAAATGAACTTTCAAAAAAAAAAGGCTTTCAAAGAACTGAGAAGCAATGCTTTAAAAAGCAACTGCAAGTCATTTTGGGGCAAAGGTACATACATGGGATGAAGAAAGCAGAGAGATATTTTTGCTACTAATGCTGAATGAAAGAAGAAAGTAAATTCAGCAGGACTGCCAATACAACCTGTTATGTATGTTCTCTATAATAAAAATTGAGAGAGACATTTCACATTCTACTCCATGGTTTCAAATGACTTAATTGTTCCATTAACTCTATAACCTTGCACTAAAAGTATCCGATGGTTCATGAAAATCCCTTAAAAGAAATAATCCTAGAAACTTTTCATATGAGATGGTTTTCAAAGCTTTCCTCCAGCTATTAACTGTTATTTAGTTTAACAATATATATGACATGTCACTACATTTAATTATATTAATTACATATAATGATTCTGACAAAAGACATACCACTTCCATTACCCAGCAAAGAAATCACTTTGTCTCAGAAATGAAAAACTGCAAGGTGAAAGAAAAGGACATCAAAGAAAAATAGGGAAAAGGCAAGGAAAGTTAGAAAGAAAGTGATAAGGAAGAGGGAGAAAAAAAGAAAGGAAACAGACAAGGACAGAGAATCAGACCTTGTTTTTCTTTACTTCTATAGTTGTCCTCTTTGTTTAATCATATTTTATCTGTAGATAACCACAATTCATAGAATCATCATAGAATCATAGAATCATAGACTCATATAATCATTTAGGTTGGAAAAGACTTTTAAGATGATTAAGTCCAACTGTAAAAATAACACTGCCAAGTCCACCACTAAACCATGTCCCTAAGTGCCAATTGTTTGCATATCATATACCATTGCTAGAAGATATTCTGCTTCCTATGGACAACATTGATAATGTCTCTTCATAGATGTACCCCAGGGTTGAGTCAACTGGGAAGACTATTGGGTGCTCAACTTTTCTGAATACAAGACATGCAGTTAGCATCAAAGTAAGGCAAAAGAATAAATAATGCTATTATGATACACGCCAAAAGTTTTATATTCTCAGCCATTTTTACTGCAGTTCCAGAGGAAATAGGGTCAATGTCACTACACATTTATAGGCACTAGAGAGAGAAATTTTGCCACAGAACTAGTTGAATGCACCTTTAGCACCTGCGTTCACCAATAGGTGCCTCATTACCTAACACATGGTGTATAATGGAAATGGCTTATTTGTTTGTGACTCAAGAAAATCAATCATACAGGAAACTAGTTACTGTTTTTCACTAATGATGCAACACAAGATTTGAAATTGTTCTGACATGTACACTTCGGGTCTTCAGACTATCAAGTATGCAGCTGAATGGGATTGCTGCCTTTCCCTACAGCTCTTTTGTTTTCCCTGAGACCACATCAAAATTAGCTGTTGCTTTTTCAATAATATGATACAGTTTAATGATACAACTGTTGGTAACAGCTTTGTACCATGACATTTACAGTAATATAGTCTATGTTTGTCTGTAACACATTTGTGATGGTGCAGATGAGGTACATAACAAACTGGTATGTGTTTCTTGGAAATGTGATCTCGTAAGGAGGAAATGGTGAAATTTGAAATTTACATTTAAAATTCAGGAAAAAGGTAAGGGTTATGCTCTTGTGACATAGCTATCCACACTGGGGTCTCCAAAAGGTACCTCTTCAATGTATGCTCCGTGAAGTAGTGAGTTCAGACAATGTGGTCATCTCCAAGGAATGACCCAGCTTCTTTGAAACTTGGCAGCCTGTCCTCTCTGTCATGTTGATCTAGGCCTAGGACAGTATGGAATCTTATAATAATAACATATATAATATTATAATATTAATATATATTAATAATATATAATAATATTATAATAATCTCCTTCCCTCCTTTTGGAATTTGATAAAGGGAGCCTGAAAACCTGCCACAGCACCAGCGATAAGCTCAGACCTTGCTAGGAGTAGAAGGGGTGGGTGCCTACTGTACAGGGCGCCAGACTCCGAAACAATTGGCAGCGAGAGAGGTAAGCTCCTTACTAAAGCTCTTTGCCTTGTTCTTCAGAAGTGACTGCTTCTCATGACTGCTTGTACACAGAGCCAGGTTTTGGCAGTCTTATGCGGTAAATAACATGCATCATTCATTGCTGCCTTAAGTCTGGGCAATAGACATTTTGAAATATAGATCAGAAAGAGAAAGATAATCCAAGAAGAGAACTTCTAGTTCTGCGTCAAAAGCTTGTTTTGCTGCTACACAGTCTGGCCACAGTGGATGAAAGAAAATTGTGTAATCATATTTAACACGAGTATTTGCTGGTAACCAATGGGAAATGCTAAGTGTAAGGAAGTGCATTTGACATGATATTGTTGCATGTTGTCCGTGGCTAATGCCTGATGGGGGTCTTGGAGTATTTTCTAGCAATGGGCAGGTAACAGTCGCTAAACCCATGCAGCCTGGGAGACCGCATCCCCTGAACTCCTGGGGTGCTCAGACTGCCTTCAGCTGCAAGCACCCAGAGGGAGATAATCCATGATGCTCAAAAGCCACATTGTCACAGTGGGTCTCCCTAAGACTGTGTGATGCAGAAACTAGTTTCACAAGATAAACCCTCCTTAATATCATTGCTGCAGTAAAAGTTTTCATGCGGAACAGACATGAGTTACCCTTCTGCCTTGACTCTACTGGCATTCTTCTGCAGCTAAGTGCCATGATTTATACTATTTTTTTATTTTTTTCTCAGTGCTTACAACTGATCCATTTTCTTAGAGCTAAAATTGAAGGGAGATCATCATGGTCTTACAGCAGTTTGCACAAAACAATAGCAACAATATTTAAAATTTCAGATGTATTTTTTTCCTGACTGTTACCTGCATTTTAACTTGGCAGAGGCTCTTGGGTAAAAACCTGCTGCTGGCTTAATATGTACAATATATGTGGTTCTTCTTCCATAGCCCCTAGCAGTGTCTTCCAGCCTTCACTTTCAGTGACTCCATTAATCCAATTTGCATCCTCTCTGGAGCAAAAAATGTCAAGAACTATAACAAATCATGATTTGGTATTAGACATATAGCTGTCTACCAGGACATCTCCTTGGAATACTGAAGCTCAGTGTTGAAGCCGATGGCAGTAGATCTAAAAGGTTTTGAACAGCACAATGCTTTCACTCAGAGCTTTGTGAACAAGAGTGTGAAAGCCAACTCTGAGCATTGACAGAAATGTCTAATAGACATAATAATAAGAGAAAACATTAAAATTGATGAAGATAAAAAAAGAAAATCACAGGGTTTCTCTTCTCATTGGATGCTGTGGTAGCTGCTGCAGAAGAGTAGATAAGAAGGAAGCCTGAAGATATTGTTTCATATTGGAATAATCAATCTATTTATGTGGGATTTTCATATTACCAAAACTGAAAACATGCAGTGTATTTTCCACCCGTGTTTTGAGAATTTGAAAGATGTCTTTGGCAGTTCTTCTGCGGGAATTAATACTGGGTTTTCTTATTTATTGTTTTCTGACAGTTTTTTTAAAATCACCTTAACTTTATTTTGGACAGGAGCTCTAATCCATTTTCTGCTTTTTCATTGCTAAAAGGAGGTGGTGAAATATTAATGATAATTGGTGAGATAGGTCCCAGAATAATAATAGATTTGTCATTAAACACCATTTCACTTAATGCTCTTCTGCCCCTTCATGTTATTAGTCATTTGTGAAACTTAGTGATATTAATAGTTAAAATATTCTGAAGGAAAATTATTCAAATAGAACTGAATTTGTTTGGAGATGCTTTAAGTTCAAATACTGATCTCTGTCTCCTATTCCTGTTTCAAAAACTGGGAGTCAAGAGCTGGAATACTTTTAGTATCTGCGCGCTCTCAGTATAATGTTAGCACTAAATATAAGCTTATGAAGGTATAAGACACCTGTGTCACCCCTCCACCTACATATTTCTAAAAGAACTGCCTCTCAAGCAGAAAGACACTTTCAAACTATCAGTTTATCCAGACTGATACCTTGGGAAAGAAAATACCTAATACCTAAGACTAATAATAAAGCTCTGCAACTAGCCCCTGACAACTGATAACTGTACAGAGAATAATTTCTTTACACTGTCTACAGGAACTTTTAACCCACTATCTCCTAAAGAAATTTCTCTTGGTTTCAAGGGCCAATGTTTCCTTTGTGCAGATTTGCTACTGTATTTTCTTTTCTTCTTTAGGCCATGTGGCAGGGTGCCTTCTGCACTGAACCGTTGCCCACGTATCTGTCCAATCCTGCTAGATGGCCAGCAGGGCCGGGGCTGGAAGAAAGGTAATTCTGCATTCCTCTGGTCATGCACCTGTAAGGCAGCTTTTTTGTCCACTGGCATAAATCAGAACCATATCAAGGATACCTTTTCTCACAGCTGCCTGGAAAGTATAATGAACTGTGGTGGCAGCCAGGGACAACCAGAGTCCAGCACAATTTTCTTTCTATATTCTCTGCTCTCAAATACCACTTTTTTGGCAGGATACATGTCAGATAGTTTTAGAGGCGGCTATATCAGCTCTACTGTGATCACACACCCCATGGATAGAAACCTATTTGTGCTGCAAACAGTTATGGTTATGGCCTAGTTCCACCTTCCTTTCAGTTTCCTAAAAGCACCTCTCATTCTCCTTATTCCAGCTTGTAGATATTAAGCCTTTTGTGTTTCATCATCCCATGGTGGAATTTCTCACTCCAGTAAACATATTTGCGCTAGTTTTCCCCTCATTAATGCAGACAGCAGTGGTATAATGTTTGGCCCATACTGACACCCAGTGTCTCTGGCAGGCTTTTGTAACATATACTTAAGTCATATCACCAAGTTTTGCTGCTGTGGTTACTCTGAGTTTGCTAAATCACAGTTAGTTCAGCTTTGCCTATCATGCTGCAAAATGTTTCAGTAAACACACCAACAGTCAGGCCTTGGGCTACTGTATCTTGTTTGTATATCACTCACCTTTATTCAACACAGCCAATTGCATTTTTATGCAGCAGTTTTTGGTGAATTATGGAAAATCTGTAACAAAAAGCATCACATAACAAGACAATTCTCACGTTTTTGCACTTTTTCTCTGAGCTCATATTGTTTTTTTACAACTCTCAAGTGCCTGTAAAGAGGTACATTTTCCTTAGCCATCCTGCTCATTTCTTTCTTGGTGGTCTGTTGTAAATTAAATTAATATATTCATGCAACAGATCATCTTTCAGTGGTCAGATGATCAGCGACAGCGTCTACATGAGCACTCAAAAAGTTTTTTTTAAATGTGTAACATCTCAGATTTTTGAGTCTACAAAACAGTACCGGTGAAATTATCCACCTTTCTGATTGGAGTCAAGAGCGGAAATCTTAAATTCAGCAGGAGAAAGACAATCCCCTTTTATCCCATACTCTGTTAAGTTGCTCAGCAGAGAAACAAATTTATTTTCCTTCCCAGACAGTAGGTACATAAATACACAAGCCTTCTACTTACCCAGACAATACTTTAACCACCAAGCTTTTCTGAGTCTGTCTGGTTGAGTGGCAGATGGTAATCCATGCGTTTAATCTTCCAGATAAACGCTTGATCCAGTAGGACAAAGAAACTACTTTTCTATTTTAATAGAAGTTAAGATAGAGTTATTTTTCTTCATGGTAGCTGGTATGGGGCTATGTTTTGGATTTGTGCTGAAAACAGCGTTGATAATACAGAGATGTTTTAGTTATTGCTGAGCAGTGCTTACACAGAGTCAAGGCCTTTTCTGCTCCTCACACCACCCCACCAGCGAGTAGGCTGGGGGTGCACAAGAAGTTGGGAGGGGACACAGCTGGGACAGCTGATCCCAACTGACCAAACGGATATTCCATACCATATGGCGTCATGCTCAGCACATAAAGCTGGGGGAAGAAGGAAGCGGGGAACCTTCAGAGTGATGGTGTTTGTCTTCCCAAGCAACCGTTAGGCGTGATGGAGCCCTGCTTTCCTGGAGATGGCTGAACACCTGCCTGCCGATGGGAAGCAGTGAATGAATTCCTTGTTTTGCTCTGCTTGCATGCGCGGCTTTTGCTTTCCCTGTTAAATTCTCTTTATCTCAACCCACGAGTTTTCTCACTTTTACCCTTCTGATTCTCCCCCCATCTCACTGGGGGAGAGCAAGTGAGTGGCTGGGTGGTGCTTAGTTGCCAGCTGGGGTTAAACCATGACATATATAAATATATAATTTAATTTGCAGAGTGAAATTCATAATGAAAAATGCAAATAACAACACTGTTTACAAGTCTGTATTAACTTTTTTATTATTACCTTAAAATATGGTAATTGGGTGACTGTCTTTCAGAATATGTTTTTGGGAAAATGGGCTAATTAATATGCTGGAGTTTAATGTTTGACTTTTGTCACTTCCCTAGAACTTGCAATTAGAAAGTTTCAAAATGACTAATTATAGTGCCTGCCTTGATCTGTGGTTTGTCATGCACGTACAGATTTTTAACTTGTAATATGACGAAGTCTTCAGCAACCTCCCCCTTTCTGAAACTTTATGAAAGTTTTTACTGAGATCTTTTACTTTCTCCTATACTATGACATTAATCTATGGAATTATTATGACACTATAACAGCACAGGTAATGTGCCTTAATGCTATACTTAATGAAGGAATGAACCAGTAGAGATTAAAGCATTAAAAAATGTAGCTGTTGACTGTCAGTATGATTAAAGCTAATCTTTTTTTCTTCTTTTTTTTTCTCAGAGTTAACAGAATGGTCTATGACATGACAAAAAATAAGAGGTAATCAACCCCCAATTTTTTACTTTTTATTTCAATTTTAATATGGTATGAGGAGGGTCTCCCAGTGGAAAGGGAACAGTGGAAAAGGAATTTCATTTGGAGAATAAATAACTTTTTCTAACACTGAGACATAATTTAAATCTTTATTTAGTCCACCTGGTCCCAAACACAGGCAATGCTGAAAGGATTACAGATTTAGCTAGAAGGAAGTCTAAACGGAAGGGGAAAGTGGTGTTGTTTCTTCCACTGTTTCTTCCACTGCAGCAGTAAAAATAATCTGTGATAAGGTCAGTGAATGCTTAATACACCTTATGGTTTACAGGACAATTAGCGCTCACTTAGTATTGGAAAAGCTTATCAATACTTAGGTTGGTATAGTACTGGATTGCTCAATATACCACTTTTATTGGTGATCTAACTTTCATATAGACAATGCTAAATATATTTTTTATCCCATCTTTACTGTTTGTCTGAGAACAGTAAATTTCCTCTGGAATATTTTTGATCCATGTGCAGAGCTGGACATATTTATGATGTCTGGCAACATTCTGGAGGGTTTGTTGTGATGAAAAAAGACAATTTTCTGGGAGTTTTGTTTCTTACATTTTTAAATGCCTTTATTACACAGGAGATTAGTAGCCAGGATGCAGAACTGGTACATTTACATTAGCTATTTAGGATGCTAGAGGGGTTCTTCTAGTTGTAGAATTGCCTTGCATTTATATGTGCAATATTGTTGCTATTGTGCAATATTCACTTAAGCACATCACTGGTGACATCGAAGTGATTTCCCTCCTGGTAGAACCAAGACTGAAGCCACCTAACAGGGCTCCAGCTAGAGGTGCCCACTTGAAATGAGGATGCAAGATCCTTCAGAACCTCTCTACACATGCATGGTGCCTATGGTTGGCAAGTGGCAATATGTACGTGTCACAGCTGGTTAAGGCATGAGGTGGGCTTGTGGTCCTGGAACCATAACAGCAGCAAATTAAACCCTGGTCTCTCACTTTTTGCTCTGCTCAGTTGGCAAGGCAAAGGCATCCATTAACTGCTGTATTACAGCTAGAACAGATTTTGATGTTCAAGCTCAAAACAACCCATGAAATCTCTAGAAAAGTCTTCCCAAAAACGTGATGCAAAGAAAAACACTGATCTACTTTTTTCAAATACCTGGACAATTCTCCATATCTTGAACACTACGAAGGAAAACCAGAGGACATACAAAGAGTAAGATGTTTTTGCCAGCCAAGCTTTTTCATAAAATGATGATGTACAGTAGCATCCACAATACAAATTAACTAGCATAGTCATCAAAATTTTTTAGATACCATGTCATTTGATGCCAGACATGGGAACTGTCCAGAACAAGCAGTTAAGATTTGCTTTTTTTCTAACTAATGTACTATACAAAAATCCATGAGTCTTCTGATGTTAGTGATGTTGTAGTGTTAGTGATGTTGTAGTGACAGGAAATACATAGAAAAGGGGAGAGAACGCAATCCTGAGACTGAACTTCAGGAGCTGAAAAGCTGCACATATTTAGGCTTAAATAAAGCAGATATACTGAATTGCCATGAATGTGTTTCACTGAACAACTTTGACAACAAGGGATATGACAAAAAGCTCATGATGTTTGCTGTATGCCTGCCTATTGTCAGCCTCTCATTTTTATGAGCTGAACTGATTTACAGAGTTCAAGCTTCTATCACTTACGAATAGGATGGGTATGAGATCAACCATGCTGACAGCACTTCTCCTTAACAGATGATAAAAAGGGTGAATAGACTACAATGTTGCCTAGTAAAATAATAACTCTTTCAGATCGAGTTAATTAGCTATCTTCATGATACAGATAAATGGTCTAAAGAAGACTTTCTTGCGTTTCAAGGAAATATATGGAAATAAATATCTCTTTTGTCATTTTTGTGTACAGAAAGAAATCCAAGGGGTTAGAGACTTGAAAATAGGTCTTCAATATTCCTCACTCTCCTTTGGAAATATTCAGCCTAACTTTAATAAATAACAAATGCATACCTGGTAATTAAACCCTAGTCTAAATTCACGTCATACCATGAGAGATGTAATTTCAAGACCAAGCAAGCCTCATTACAAGGTGATAGGAAGCCAAAGCTTCCAAGCATTGATATTCCTCTATAAATGTGAAATGTGTTTCTTGTTATCTTTCCTAATCTCCCACTTGCAGGTGGAATTGAAGAGGAAACTTAAACAGAATGAAATGGAATAACAGTATCTTCAGAAAAAATTATTGGTCAGTATTCAAAAAAGACACAGGGAAAGGTGGAACTGAAAAAGGAAGATTATGTTAGCTGCTATCTAATCATTAATAGCACTTGTGGATCTAATCAGGCCTCTAAATTATATATGCAGAGGAGCAGAAATAACCCTACCCCATCTTCTTGTTTCCTCTGACCCACAGGTTTCATTATTGTTTTATCTGAAATGAGTGTTATGTACCTCTCTCTGCTACCCGTGTTAAGGTCTTTGAATAGGAATGGTTGTCACAACAAAGGGATTGAGCTGGCTGTCAATAGGACATTAGAAATGCCTGCCTGTAGGTTTCTTATAAAAAACTTTTTACTAGTTCTGGGTTGTACAAGTGTACAAGTGGGATGGGGCAAGAAGTATTTTGATGGGGCATACAGAGGGCAGAAGAAGAGATATTTCTTAACCTTAGCATCTGAGAAAAGATTGAAAGGAAGGAACAAAGCCAACTAACATACATGAGGAACAAACAAAATCTTATATGGCACTATTGTCCGAAGTCACTGATACATATATGTGAATGAACACTTGAACATCATCCATTGCAGATAGAAATTCATAAACAGTGAAACAAGTGTAGTCTTAGTATTTTATACAAATTACTATAATCAAATTAACTAACAAAATCAAACCTCTGGTAGAAAGATTATCTGCAAGTCTATGGCTCCATATCAGATTATGCTATACACTTGTGTAAGAAGCTTTTCCTCTAAAAATTGCTAAACAGTTCACATGCATCATTGACTTTGCCATTTGACAAATGAATGAGGTAGGCAAGTACTAATCTAACTTGCAGATTTGGAAATGGAGAAGCTAAGTGCCTCTCTCAATGTCATGCAGTAAGTCTCATTAGCAGTGTAAAGAATAGAAGCTACAACTTCTTTAAGTTTCAAACTGCTACCTTTCATTTACCTCTCACCTGTTTGCAACCATCAAAATGAACGGTGTCACCATTAAGATTTTCCATTTCAGTAACAATTTATTATCAGATATATTTTCATTTTTAACAGCTCCAAATTCCAGAATTTTTCATGTAGGAGACCAGACTCCTCATGACAAATGCGCAGAATTTTTTCATAACGGATGGTGGGGCAGTATCTGCAATAATTAAGTAGTCTGTAAGAGTGAGATAACATGCAGAATCCAGCGGTCACATAGGTGCATCTTTTGGACAAGGGAGGTGCACATTAATTCATGATGAATTTATTTGTACATGTTTTCTGTGTTATTAGTATTTCCTAAAGAATGGCTTTGTGACAATAGCAAAAGCAGGATATTGTTTCTGCATCAGGATAAAGTAAAGCAAGCCTTCTAAGTGTAGAAATAGTCTCTGGTCAAGGGACACACATGCAGATGTTTAGATTTTGGAACTGTCAGCTCAATTTTGTTCCAGAGGACAGGGGATGCCTTTACAAAGTTTAATGAACTATATTACAAATTTGTGCAACCAATCATTTCTTTAAAGAAGGAAATTGTTTACCAGGCATTGCACTCTGCCATTGTGTAATCCTAGGTATTTCAATTAAGAAATCCTAAACATTCAGTTTCTCATTAGGTTATCTTTTTGAAATGTAATCACGTATATGCAAGATTTGCCCTCCCATTGCAGGTGTGTTTCCCATAGTAGTACATGAAGTTCTCTACTTTCGATTTGAAAGCTTCATGGAAAAATATAGTTGTAAGGACTGGAGTGTCATTGAGCTCACAGTGAAGATGCTGATTTTCATGTACAGGTTCATGCTGTCTAAGATTAAACAGAAAAAAAATTTGTAAAAGTTTTATTTTTCTTTCGGACAAGAAATTTTCATATGGGCGTAGGACAGCTGAGGTTTTCTTTTTTAATAATTATATTCACACAAGGATTTGGCAATACATCAAGTACAGGATATAAGCATTTAAGTATCTGGAGCATTTTAGTTCCCATGTCTTTGGAGCAGAATTCAAAATGCAAGCTTTCAAGTCCAAAGAAAGAGGTATTAATGATCTTCTGCTTTCAGGAAACTGCCCTAACAAGCAAACTATGGGATGTCCAAGGTAGGGGCAGCCTCTGTAATTTGATTCTGATGGCAATCTCTTGGTAAGTCTCTCTTCCTATTCTCAGGTGGGTTTGGGACTATGATTTTTGGATTGTGGAAACCTAAATTACACCCGTGTCTGGTTCCGTGCCCCTAAAACCCCTCTTCATCTGAACTCTTTGTCTTTGCAGCACTCTTTTTAACTCTTAGCCACATTTTTTCACCTTTAGCCATTCTTGTATGTCAGAGAACTTGTGATCAGAAATTAGGAGCTTAGGATCTCAGAATGATACAGGAAGAAGGTTCAACAAATCAGAAAAACCCCAGTATGCTGAGTATGCAACAGCCTTAGATAGCCATGGGAAATACACAAGAGAGGATGTTTGCCTAATAAAATTAACTCAAAATCTTTCTACCACACTACATGATGGATTTACTTATTTCTGCTAATAAATTAGCATTCTTAGAAAAAATTAATAGGGAAGTAAAAAAGGGAGAATCAAACATCTGCAAGAAATATTGGGAAATTAAAGAGGAAGAATTAAGGAGAATTACATGACTGGAATGATTCTACCAGCCCAGATTAACAGGTGCTGGATCAGTGTGGGTGTATTCACGTTTAGTGAGCACACTGTAATTCAGAAGCCAGAAGTAAGATGGTATAATATGAAACTCTTTTTCGTTGACTTGGATTTCCTTAGGTAGCCTATGCCTGATCTTAGACAAACTAAGTCTTAAGTGGATGAAGTACAAGCATGAAAGATGTAGAATCATAGAATCATAGAATAGTTTGGGTTGGAAGGGACCTTTAAAGGTCATCTAGTCCAACCCCCCCTGCCATGGGCAGGGACATCTTCAACTAGATCAGGTTGCTCAGAGCCCTGTCCAGCCTGACCTTGAATGTGTCCAGGGATGGGGCATCTACCACCTCTCTGGGCAACCTGTGCCAGTGTTTCACCACCCTTATTGTAAAAAAATTCTTCCTTATATCTAGTCTGAATCTACCCTCTTTTAGTTTAAAACCATTCCCCCTTGTCCTGTCGCAACAGGCCCTATTAAAAAGTCTGTCCCCATCTTTCTTATAAGCCCCCTTTAAGTACTGAAAGGCCACAATAAGGTCCCCGGAGCCTTCTCTTCTCCAGGCTGAGCAACCCCAACTCTCTCAGCCTGTCCTCATAAGAGAGGTGTTCCATCCCTCTGATCATTTTTGTGGCCCTCCTCTGGACCCGCTCCAACAGGTCCACATCTGTCCTGTACTGAGGACTCCAGAGCTGGGGTGCCCTTCCATCTACAGTCTGGAGCTGATACTCTTTTATCGAACAGTCATTCGCTCTTCTCTGTGATTTACACCAGCTGCTTGTCTATCATTTTCTCTTCCAGAAGCCTAGCAGGCTTTCATTCTATGAGGGTGAATGTCAGTTCTGTAGAGCATCATTTAACTTTGGAGTAAATAATTTGATTGCAGAGTAACATGTCTGGGTTATGCCTGTGTAAAAAAGAAATAATCTGGTTCCTAAAACTTCATACAAGGAATCTCTGTGGTGAAGCATCTGCTCTTAAATTCAAAACTTCTTTGAAGAAAATCTGTTCCAAGGGGGTATTGTTACCATATTAACACTGGACAAAATCTTACATCTCTGGTGCAAGGTTAGAATGGAGGAGTGAACAGCCCAGCAACATGCTAGGTCATTTTGGTTTAAAGTTGTGTAGAGGACAAATCTTTTCATTAACATAAAATTATCCTTAATAATCTTGATGGGAGGTTTTCTGGCTTCTCAAGAAACAGAGATGGGAAAATAATGAAGCTACGTAAATGGAGTTCGAGTGTAAGGTTATAATAAAACATAAAGTTAATTCATCCAGTTTCAGGGTTAATTGTAAGGCTTCAGTACAGCTATGAAGCTAATGGGCCAAATTATTTTTTAATGTGAGTAGAAAAAAGTTTGAAAGAATATGAAAAGTAGTTGCCTCAACATCTACATGAGACTGGAGGGTAAGTCCAAATACATTACATCATAGAAAAATACTGTGTATAATTGAGATACAAGGAGGAAAAAGAAGCACTTGCCCTGGGAAAACAGGATTTCTTCCACCCTCAGGCTGTTAATTCAGCAATTTCCCAAACAACAAATTGTCTTTTTACTTCCTCCCCTCCCCGAAGTTCAAGCTGTGGTGATAAAATAGATGGTAGTTTATTATGTATTGTTTTATTGACTGAGTGGTGAATGTGTTCTTAGCATTGAACAAACAAGTAAGAGGACACAGAGCTTACCCTAAGGACCTTGCAATGTAGGTGAGACACAAGCAAAACAGCTCAGGCACATTAAAAACTGACTGACAGCACATACTCAAGGTAGTGAGGAAATTCTGGAATTTTTACAGATGTTAAATTTGAAAGGCTTGGGGGGGGTGGGGGTAGGGGTGTGGGAGGGAATAATTTAAGGAGTGATTTGAGGGAGACTGATGGACTAGATAATAGAAAAGAGATAGCTGGTACACAGATCTGCAGGGATCTGATCCAGCCCTGCAGTAACTGAACCTATAAAGTGCCATGAGTTTCAGGCATGGCGGTTCAACAGAGAAGAGAGCAATAATGTAAAAGGGACAATGCCAGAGAGGCAGAAAGGAAATTGTGCTGTAGGTAAAGTAGCAAAAGAATGATGATGAGGCAATTTTGAAGGAGTAGGATGATTGGTAAGGGCATTCCAGAGGATTTAAAAAGCAATTAAATGTGGCTGCAATACCAAGTTTAACCTCTTGGCTTTTGGTTTTCTCTCTGTGAACATGAAACTTAACAAATGGAGATGAAAATGACAAAACGGGTTGCATTTTGATGGGAAAAAAATTCCTTTCATCAACCTTTCATCTGTCTTGTCTCTTTATGCACTCAGCAATGAAGCTAAATGAAATATTAAGGTTCATCCTACCATGCATTTTTTTTCCATTTTTTTTCTAGGCTATGTTAGTATAAAACTGTCCTAAACCCATTTACTAATCATCAATTAATAACCTTGTGACATCAGTTAACCAAGCCTTTTCAGAAATGCTTCTTTTCCCTGCCAAAGAAAGATCTTTGCTCTCTTTTGCTTAAATAATATTCTTTATTCAAGCTGTTTTAATTTAATCAGATAAATTTCTCATTCCCATTTAATTTTGAGGCTTCAGAAATTCACCATTAGTACAAGATTTGATAGCAAAGGCTAACACATAACTACTGGTAGGTATTATTCAGAATAATAGTTTGTTTAAAGAAATGAGACCAATCTCCTTCAGAAAATGAACATATATCCACACTCAAACTAACTGCCCAAGCAAAATTCAGACCTGAATAAGAATGAAGTGGAGAAACTAAAGCTATCTTGCAGCCATGTTTTAGGAGGCAGCATAATTTCCTAACACGGGAGAATGGGAGACAGATTTACACCACTAACTCAATAGGAATTTACAGACTCTTCCCATCACCTGAAAATCCCAGAGGAGTGAACTGCCAAAATCAACTGGCATGGCATGTATGGTTCCTGAGGGAATGTCACTGTGAGTCACACCTGCTGGAGGCAGCGCTGACCCCATTGTTGGTGATTAACCCCCAGTCCTGAAATACCACACTGCATCATTGTCCTTATGTTGAACGCTCTATTATCCTTTTCCTTCTTTTTTCAAAATACTGATATTTTTAATATGGGAAAAAAAAGAAACAAATAAATATGCCTGCTTTGTTTTTCAGTGTAGAAAAGGCAGTATTAAGGAGGCTGATAACAGTTTGAGTCAGACTATAATAAACACTTAACTCTTTTGGTATGCTAGAGTTGCTAGTAGTATAGACAGTTGTGGGTAGTTAGGTGTCTTGGATTACCCAGATTTGATAATGGAGACATTTTGACACTGTGGGGAAGTACTACATCAAACTCACTGTCTTTATAGTCTTCATCGCTGCCAAAAGGGCAAAGAAAATTTGCCCTTCTGCAGTTGCTTGGTGGGTTATTCCTTTTTCCCTCTTGAGACGCAAAGCTGGTGAAGAAGTTGTCAGCCTTGCCTGTGTCAGCACTTTGCAAGGCAATGCACAAAGATGTTTTGTACAGCAGTTGTTTCTTTGCCAATGCTGCAGATTTCAAATTTACTTCACCCCAGCTGTTGCCTATCTTTCCACAACCAAAATCAGTGGAAGCAACAAAGAGGCTTGAACACGACTTCAGTAACTGATGGTGGCTGCCACTGCATTGTCATTACAGGTTGGAGAGAAAAAAGTTCTTGCTCTAAAAGTGACACAGACTTCAGATTTAGTAGAGCCCCAGAGGCAGTGCTGAATCTTTCCCTCTTACTGCCTGAAATAGAGATTGTAAAGTTAAGTGAGACACCGGAATTAGATCTTCTGTAGGATTTGACACTCCTCTTAGCTCTTTGCCATGTATGAAGGGCTCTCAGAATATCCTGTCCCTTGCCCTAATTATAAACTGAATAGGGATGAAACCTGTTTTAAAGTTGTTCGTTTAGCATAACAATCTGGATGCTTTGCATTCTTCCTGATTTAGTAACTGTGAGCTGTGACATCCACCTCCTTTCCATGTGAACTCYCCTTCTCTCTCCACTCATTATAATTTGTGGTCCAGGAATGGTTCATATTAAATCCCTATTAATAGCACTAAGGGGTCTACCAGCCACTTAAAGGCAGCCACTGGGGATTTGCCATACAACGGGAGCTGTTAACAAAAAACCCCTCTATGACATGCTCTGTGAGCTGTGACTGGAGCATTCATGATTCCCAAGGTATTCAGTGGACTCCAAATTGGCAAAAATTGTGTGGAATCTCCTCCAACATGAGTGGAGTTTGATGACAGAACAGTCCTGGCTAACTATGTAGCACAGGGAGTTCATGAGACTGACTCATATATCATCCAAATACTCTCCTGAGCACCTAAGAACACAACACAAGACGCAAACTATTACACACCAAGTGGCAAAGATCAACACTCTGCTTTCACTTAGGTAAATGAACCTTGGGTCTCTTTTCTCAAGCATTGTGGGAAGAGATACAGCTGAAATATTGCTTTTCTCAATTCCTTTGAATTTCCTGTTAAATCTTTACTGATACATTCAATCTCCTAAAGAGAAAAAGCATATGAGACAAGAATATGATTAGGTAATTTTTTAGGATTTTTTTCACCTCCTTTTTCTGTCTAATTTCTTCTTCTAATTATCTGCTGACCTGTGCGTTCTTTTTTTTCTCTCATTATTGTAATGGAAAAGACAGTGATGATACTAACTCATCAGCCAAATACAAAATGATGACATCGATTTATGTCATTACAAGCTGTTCTCAAATGTGAATTCCTTTAGCAATAACAACACACAACAATAATAAAGGGGGGGTGGTACCGAACAGAAATGAGGGATGGAGACAGATGGGAGCAGGTAGACATGTCAGAAAAATGATTTCAGGAATGAGAAAACTGACTTAGCTGAGAGGATGTGAAGGGGTATAAGGTGGATGAAAGTAAGTTATATTAGAAAAGGTATATTAGAAGGGCTGAGGAGCAAGTAGGATATGAAGAGATTAAAAAGCTTGATGAGAATGGGAGAAGCATGAAGAAAAATAGGAGGATTTGTGGGAACACCATAGAGATATTTTTAGTTTGTGTTACCCGGCAGGAGGTAAAAATCAGTGCTAGGGATTGGCTAGACCAGTAAACAAAAAAAAAATGTTTTTAAAACAGAGCTAAGATTTTTACAGATAAAGCAATCATGTTGGGAAAGAACTAACCATTTAAATGGAAGTCAAATCACAACATGTTAATTGCCAAAGATTCTAGCAAACTCTGTTTTTTTATGCACATATGCACGTGTGCAGGAAAATTCTGAACTGCACTTCTTTTACACTATATTTAATGTGAAGATTTAAGAAACTGTACCCAGTTACAAACCTTGTAGTTTGAATCATTGAATTTATTCTTTCTCACAGCTTCTATCAATTCTGCCTTCTACTTTTCCTTATCCATATATTCAAGTAGAAAGTGACATCTAATTAAAAAAACCTTCAAAAATACACCTCACACTGCACTTCCCATGATGAAAACTTATATGATTGCTCCTGTAGGAAAGTGTTAGCAGAGTCCTTAAGGAGGGTTAGAAGTCATCCTAAACTGTGCAGAGGGCATTTCCCCCCCCTTTTCTACAGTAATATAGAATGACTTTATAACTTGACAATCTTATTTCAGAGAGTATCAGACTGTATATAAATGGGTGTTGTCAGTGAAAATATAGTTTAAGCTGTGAATGCTAACAGGCATTCACAGAATTGGATGTATGTGAATGTCCAAAACTGAGCTTTTGAACTCTCAATATGAAGCCTGCTTCTTGCTAGATGCAACTAGTATGCGCTGGTTGTAAATTTTGAAGGTGCCTGGGGTAAACAGAAGTGGCACATCCTGTTTCCTCCAATTAATACAGAGCCATGAGGCAGAACCAATTAGGAGCCTAATTATGAATTGTGCTTCTGCACATAGGCTGCTTAGATTGGGAAAACTGGGGACTTTTTCTCCTGGAAAGAGGAGCTGGCACCAAAAGAAGGGTTCCCAAAAAGAAGTAGTCTTGGAAAGACAGGTTGGAGGAAAGATCTCAGAAGTGGGTGCAGATCCTGGAGATCAGGGAGATGCATGAAGATGAATGCCCAGGGATGCCCCAGGACCCTGGCTGATGATGCCTAGGATGGGTAACTGGGAGTGGTGGCAGAGTGATATGACTTTTTAGGGTTGGGTAACATAGACCTAGAGAGGGGAAGTGAATGAATGAGTGACTGTTTGAGATAATCAAGAAGGCTAAAAGTGCTAATCTTGTTGGCTCTTAAACAAACTCCAGTACCAGAGCCACTATGGCCTGCCATTTACTCTGTCTTGTCCATTATAATGGGGACATAGTAAATTAGCATTAAAGTTCCAACAACAGTGAACCTTTAGAGAATATAGGCAGAAAGCAAGCCAGTAACTCTTCACATGCCTGATCAAAATATTTTGTGACAATATGTTTTTAAGGTGCAAAGCATTGTCTTCATTACTTTTCTTTGAAACAGCAGAACACATTGAAAAACTGTTTTGTAACTTCTCTTTAGAAGTTTGATTCCGTGGTACCTGAAAATACTAGTTCTGCTCAGACAGTATTGGGGAATAGGTAATAAGCACAGCTTGAAGATTTGCACAAAACACAAACGTGACAGTTTCCTACAAGGCATAGAGATGAAAATGAACAATAACACATCACTTTCTCAGTTATATAGGCAAACTGAATTCAGTTTAACTCTTCTTATAAAAGCTCTTATAAGTGTCTATTTTTTTTCCTTCACAATCATTTTAAGATTATTTATTCACTTTCCAAATTTGATGTATCACTAAGGTTAGTGCCCACTAGATATAATACTCTGCCCGAATTTGTTTCAGGCTGAAAACCAGAATCTGACCTTTAATGACTTTGAATTTTGTATATGCAATAAGCTTAAGGAGGAGATTGATTGTACATATATGACTGTAGTTTTTTTACTGAAGGAGCACAAAATATCCTCTCCATGTTGACAGAGAAAAATAATTCAAGGGATCTGAAAGCTGTTATGAAAACCTCTGGGAAACAGAAATGTCAGAATATGTTAATGGATATATCTTTAAAAATGCATCTGATTCTTGTGAGCCTGTATACCAATTTTATCCACATTCTTCAGATTAAATGTGAAACATTTTCAAGAACACCCTTGCAGCTTGGCAATGAGCTTTGAGATAAGCCCACTTGGGACAGACTCAGTGGGAAAGTGGAATGGGATGGACAGAACTGATCTTTCTGAGCTGTTCTCTCAGCAAGCAGTGTCTTCCTGCTGATGAATGAGCCACACAGTTTAATAACAAACTTTGTAGATGCTGTAATATCAGAAAGAAGCCCAGACTCTCTGTAAAGGGACTTCCATGCCTCTGCCTTGGCTTTTGTCTCTAGTAGCTGAAGCAGTCTCACACCGCCTTTCTTAACTAAATATAGAAGTTGCATGAAAGAAAAAAATCCCTTTTCTTCTTGGACTAGGGACCAGACTATTAAAAGCAAAATCCATGGGAATTAAAAGCCTCAGTGTTTTTTGAAATCTCAAAGGAGTTACTATCTATCTGTGGAAACATAAGAACCTTAACAAAACAAACCCTAAGTTTTTAGTCCATACTCAATTGCATGGGATAAATTTTCAGCAGGGGTAATCTGTATGATGATGATAACAATTTCTGTTATCATCGTTTGTGCTATTTTATAGCATCTGGATCCATTGTGCCAGGATCTGTAAAACCACATAGAGCAAGAGCAATACAACATTTTCTCAGCAGATTTAAATGTCTGTGCCTAGGATTACATTGCTTATCCCGCTAGTTAATGAGAAGGCAGTAAGAAATCTGCTTTGGAGACAAAGTTTTGTGGCTGGATGAAAAGTATCTTTGAATAGATAAACAAGCCTTATCTTCTAAGCATACATGCATAGACCCTCAAGTTGAAACAACTTTCAGCCTGTACGTGTAGATGCGAAGCAGCTCTGTATGTGTGGAGCAGAGGCAAGCAGGACACACCTAGGAGACAGCTTATGTTCATTTTTGCCAATATTTAGAGACACACAAATGTGAAAAATGCTCCCTACTAAGTTGTTGCTGCTCATACACATACTGAGATTTATTTTAAACTTAGAACTTGATCAATTTATGTACATTATTTTAAGATTTCTATAGCTCTGACGAACAGAACATCACAAAGTTAATGAATTTTCCTTGGTCTGTGGTGGTAGGATACTAGAACACCTCCATTTCCTTTTTTAATATTCTTATGCTTTCCCTTAGTCCCTTCTTGGAAATGACTGATCTATTTTGGCTGAATTATTCCACAAAATTCTTCATGATGAAGTTATAGCTAAGTAATTTAATGTAACTGGGAAAGGGCCTTTTACTGAGAACTGTCAGATCACCTTATTATATTGCTGAACTTATTTAACAATAATAACATTATTTAAGCCAGGTTACACTCAGTAAAAAGATATTGCTCCATTTGCTTCACTCAAATTACCTACTTGCAGAAGATTTACTACTGGTACTTCCTGTGTTTCATTAATCTTTTGTTAGGTATTCAAAAAGTTAAAGTTCAAGGTAAGACTTTTTTTATACATTCCTGCAACTTTCAGCATATTTAATGAATGATGCAACATTAGTATAATTTTGGAATGTGGATTTATAGGGATACAATGTAATTGAATTTTGTATGGAGAGTAGAGTCTTATTTTTAGAGTATAAGTCAAGTAAAGGCAAAATGTGAGAAGACTATCAATACCAGTCCCCTGTATTTTCATATAGACTGAAGAAAATATATAAGCCTAGATAGCATTTCTTTCTTCCCCAGTATTGGCTTAGCAGATTAGGAAGCCCATCTTTCAGTGTTCAGTGCAGCAAAGTAAATATTACAGAAATATCCAATGTGTCTTTCTGTCAGAAATAATAAAGCCACAAGAAGATGAGGAAATCTATTAGAAACCTCAAAATTATTCCTGTACATTTTTTGCAGTTTTTTCACAATTTTATGCTTTTTTTGGTAAGTTATACACAAGCTCACCACAAACTGCCATTGAAATTGAAGTGTCAAAAAACTTCTTGTATCCTTGATTAAGGGTTTATGACAGATATATGAGCTATTTTCCTAGCAAAGTATTTTCCATCATAACAAATAATAACTCACTGTTATAGAAAACGAGTCCTGCTAGGTGATGACTATTTAAAGGAAAAGAAAAATGCACAGGGTTCTTGCACATTCGTAATCTTAAATTTCCCAGACATTTTTTCAATGTCAAATAACCCTGTCAATTGAAACATATTAAAAATATAGTCTAATCAAAATGCTGCTAGATTTTACACTAAAGAAAATAATAGAGGAGAATTCCCTTCCTGAGGCAAAGACAGAATTAGACATCAGAGAGTACTGCCATTCTTAGATAGAGTTAGTTCTCCTATACTCTTATTCTAAAAATATTTTCCATGTTTTCCTTTGCAAGACGGCCCTTCACACCTCTAAATGTTCTGAAATTATTTATATCATGCTTTATTTAAAATAAATTCACAGCAATTAAAATTACCATTGAATGTTTCCAAATTAATGAAGGAATGGTGTATTTTTAAGGTATTGTAAAAATTGCTGAAAGTTTTTTAATATGCCTACTGAAGTTTGATGATTTTCAATTATAGCAGACTAGAATCAACCAGCTAAGTAATCCTTTTAGTATAGGCTGTTTTCCCAACTCTATTTGAGGGGTAAGAGTCTAGGCAGATTGAAATGGAGAATGAAAGCATCACCTTATCCAGTCTGCAGGCATTGGGTACAGTCGAAAAATTGAAAATACAACTTCAGGCTAAGATTTAAAAAATGGGCTAACAATGAAATTTCCAATTCTTTAGGTAGATAGTAAATATGCATACAAATTATGAAACAGTTAATCCCCTAAATCAAATGAATATGCAGTCTTCATGTAGCATAGAAGAAATTAAATGTGCAATTCTAGGCATCTGTAATTTGAAAAGTTAAATTCAGTTACTTTTGCTGAAAAGAAGTTATCCCACTTACCCCTTTTATACTGTGCTATCCCATCCCATGCCACTATATACCTTAGTAGCACAGCACCGCTAATAATTTGGGTTAAGAGGAATGATTATACAGTTGGGTGTCAGAAACATTTAAAGAAAAAAGTGTGTTATCTTTCTGTAAGTTATCCTCAGATAATATATAAATACTGAAACATTGGTGTTTTTCTGTAGCCTTGTCAGAAAGCATGGTGGATAAAATGCTTTAAAATAGACAGAAATGCCTTAAGTGTTTTCCACCTCTCTAAAGAAATGTCTCATGTCCACAGTGATCTCCTGCTTGTCTGTACTGAACACTTATCAAACAACTATTACAAACTAAAAGAGGGCTGAAATATATAATATCAGAAACAAAAATTTTATTCCTGAAAACATTATACTTATTACACTTTAGAACTCCTTAGCAGGTAAAAATGTTAAGGAGTAAATGTCTTACTAAAGCATTCAGAAGTGTCTAGGAGGTGCTCTTGAATCCTACTGTTAGGTTCATACCTAACCAAATTTCATTGTTTCCTGTAGTTTAAGGCCAGGTAGAGTATCTGTTCATCATTATAACCTCCTGCCTTCCAAAGACCATCAATTCTCACCCAGATTAGGTGTGGTGTTCTCACATACAAGGCAGATATGACCCTATAACTTTGGCAGGCAAACTTCCCAGAAAAAAAGAAGAATGGCTGGCTCAAGCTGCAGAGGTGGTAGGCAGTTGACCTCCCCTTGCTGGCAGTGTGCGTTCAGCAGTAATGAGGTGACAAAACAGAAGCAACTGATTTTTGGTTCCTGTTTCCCCTGAAACAATGGTTGTTTTCAATGTGTGTTCACAGCCTATTTATAAAGAATTAGTAGACTGGAAATTAATTGCATCATTCCAACAAGATTCCTCATTAGCCTATGAAATGGTTATAACATAGAAAATGGATTAACTCCAGTTACTATGAAGTGTATGAGGATTAAGGCTGGTTAGTGTTAGTCCAACTGTACTGGGTATAGTCTTCACAGTCAGTCATGAAATAACCTGAAGTGGGAAGGTGAGTAAGCAGACAGATTTTGTCTCATGGTCAGAAATGATTCCAGCATGATGGATTCACCAGTTTATGATCCTCAAAATCATAATCAGTTCCTAACCCTCAAATTGACAGTTTACTCCTACTCTGTGGCTTTTGTAGGGTTACACATCAGCAGGTGATTGAGAAATAGAGTGAACATAACAATAAGAATATAAGAATAAAAGCATAAGAATATGTAACAAAATGAGAGTTAATTAAAAGTTGTGTGATCTGAAGTAGGAGAATACATGTGGATATAGACAGTTCTAGACGAACATTATTTATCAAAGTGGAAAGTCAAGCTCTTTTTTTTTTAGGTGAAAATAACTGTCTAATTTTATTATAGGAAAGTCCAACAAGATAATTCTTTCATCACTTTGCACCCACAGCATAGGATATTCTTTCTTAAGAACCCACAGAGTTTATATCTAAAGGGAGAATACAGGATAAAATATTAAGACGCACATGCAACAACAAAAGCAATTGAGGATAACATGTGGGATGGCACTCCGTGTTTTCTAAAATTTTGCTAAGATATCTGATGGCTTGTGATATTGAACCTCTTGAAAAAAAACCAAAAATGGCTGAAAATGTGAACCTGATGTAAAATTTTCCTGGAAGTGTGATGGTTTTGCTCTTTATGTGTGGTGTGTTATGAAATGGATGGTGTCTGGGATCATAAGTGCTCTTCCAGTATTGTCTAGAAAAACTCTTAGGGTGCTTCAGAAATGGAAACCAGCAAGGAGATATACTTCCTAGTGAGTGAAAGGTAAGTCACTTGTCCAGAATATGAAAGTCAGAGAAATAAAAATCACTGGAAAAAATCATGCTGGTTAAAGAAGAGGATAGCGACCTAGAGATATCACACAAAAGACAAAGAGCATGGCACCACTGATATCCACTGAGCATTTCAGATATGTGAAAAGCACAATCAGAAAGGACACTGCACACCACTTTGAGATCACTTACTTCAGTGTCAGAATTGTTGCCCTAGTAAAGCTCATAGCATTGGGAAGAAGGTGTATTGCGGTAAAGTGTGAAAACAAAATAACTGCTTTATCTCAGATACAGCTGTAAGGCTGTAAGATGTAGATATTGTGAGGAAAAAGCATTTCAGAAGTTTTTTTGACTCAAATTAAAATACTGGGATAATTCAATACAAGTTAGCTGCCAGCTGTATTAGCTATAATTACAGTTGATTGATAGAAAAAAACCCAAACAACAGTGTCAAGACTTTAGGACACTTGGGTAGGATGTTTGTCAATGAAAGTATCTCAAGGACTAATGGCAGATATGGGGAGACAAGGAGGGGGTGTCGCCCTCTATGTCAATGACCAGCTGGAGTACATGGAGCTCCTCCTGGGTGTGGATGGGGAGCTGACTGAGAGCTTATGGGTCAGGGTTAAAGGGAGGGCAGGGACAAGTGACATTACGGTGGGGGACTGCTACAGACTACCCGACCAGGATGATCGAGCGGATGAGGCCCTCTATAGACAGATAGGAGCAGCCTCACGTTCACAAGTCCTCATGGGGGACTTCAACCACCCCAATACCTGTTGGAGGGACAAGACGGCAGGGCATAAGCAGCCCGGGAGGTTCCTGGAATGCATTGATGATAACTTCCTTCTCCAAGTGGTAGAGGAGCAAATGAGGAGAGGTGTTATGCTGGACCTTGTTCTCACCAACAAGGAGGGGCTGGTGAGGAATGTGAAGCTCAAGGGCAGCCTTGGCTGCAGTGACCATGAAATGATGGAGTTCAAGATCCTTAGGGCACCAAGGAGGGCACACAGCATGCTCACTACCCTGGACTTCAGGAGAGCAGACTTTGGCCTCTTCAGAGATCTGCTTGGTAGAGTGCCATGGGATAAAGCCTTGGGGGGAAGAGGGCCCCAAGAAAGCTGGTTAATATTCAAGGATCACCTCCTCCAAGCTCAGGAGCGTTGCATCCTAACAAAGAGGAAGTCAGGCAAAAACGCCAGGAGGCCTGCATGGATGAACAAGGAGCTCCTGGACAAACTCAAACACAAAAAGGAAGCCTACAGAGGGTGGAGACAAGGACAGGTAGCCTGGGAGGAATACAGAGAAATTGTCCGAGCGGCCAGGGATCAGGTTAGGAAAGCTAAAGCCCTGATTGATAGAATTAAATCTGGCCAGGGACATCAAGGGCAACAAGAAAAGCTTCTACATGTACGCTGGTGATAAAAGGAAGACTAGGGAAAATGTGGGCCCTCTCCGGATTGAAACAGGAGACCTGGTTACCCAGGATATGGAGAAGGCTGAGATACTCAATGACTTTTTTGCCTTGGTCTTCACTGGCAAATGCTCGAGCCTCACTGCCCAAGGCGCAGAAGGCAAAGGCAGGGACTGGGAGAATGAAGAGCTGCCCACTGTAGGAGAAGATCAGGTTCGAGACCATCTAAGGAACCTGAAGGTGCACAAGTCCATGGGACCTGATGAGGTCCACCCACAGGTCCTGAGGGAACTGGTGGATGAAGTTGCTAAACCACTATCCATCATATTTGAGAAGTCGTGGCACTCCAGTGAAGTTCCCACTGACTGGAAAAGGGGAAATAAAACCTCCATTTTTAAAAAGGGAAAAAAGGGAGACCTGGGGAACTACAGGCCAGTCAGTCTCACCTCTGTGCCTGCGAAGATCATGGAACAGATCCTCCTGGAAGCTATGCTAAGGCACATGGAGGACAGGGAGGTGATTTGAGACACCCAGCATGGCTTCACCAAGGGCAAGTCCTGCCTGACCAGCCTAGTGGCCTTCTACGATGGTGTGACTACACCAGTGGACATGCGAAGGGCTACCGATGTTGTCTATCTGGACCTCTGTAAGGCCTTTGACACCAGCCCCACAACATCCTTCTCTCTAAACTGGAGAGACATGGATTTGATGGGTGGACTGTCCAGTGGATGAGGAATTAGTTGGATGGACACATCCAGAGGGTAGTGGTCAACGGCTCGATGTCCAGATGGAGATAGGTGACAAGTGGTGTCCCGCAAGGGTCCGTATTGGGACCGGTACTGTTTAATATCTTCATCAATGACATAAACAGTGGGATTGAGTGGACCCTCAGCAAGTTTGCAGACAACACCAAGCTGAGTGGTGCAGCTGAGGGACAGGATGACATCCAGAGGGACCTGGACAAGCTCAAGAAGTGGGCGCATGTGAACCTCATGAGATTCAACAAGGCCAAGTGCAAGGTCCTGCACCTGGGTCGGGACAACCCCCACTATCAGTACAGGCTGGGGGATGAAGGGATTGAAAGCAGCCCTGCTGAGTAGGACTTGGGGGTACTGGTAGATGCAAAGCTGGACATGAGCTGACAATGTGCACTCGCAGCCCAGGTGGCCAACCATATCCTGGGCTGCATCAAGAGTGGCCAGCAGGTCAAGGGAGGTGATTCTGCCCCTCTGCTCTGCTCTGGTGAGACCCCACCTGCAGTACTGCGTCCAGCTCTGGAGTCCTCAGCACAAGAAAGACATGGATCTGTTAGAGCAGGTCCAGAGGAGGCCCACAAAAATGATCAGAAGGATGGAACGCCTCTCCTATGAAGAAAGGTTGAAAGAGTTGGGGTTATTCAGCCTGGAGAAGAGAAGGCTTCAGGGAGACCTTATTGCAGCTTTTCAGTACTTAAAGGGGGCTTATAAGAAAGATGGTGGCAAATTTTTTAGCAGGGCCTGTTGTGACAGGACAAGGGGGGATGGTTTTAAACTAGAAGAGGGTAGATTTAGACTAGATATAAGGAAGAAATTTTTTACAATGAGGGTGGTGAAACACTGGCACAGGTTGCCCAGAGAGGTGGTAGATGCCCCATCCCTGGAAATATTCAAGGGATCTAGCTGTAGATGTCCCTGCTCTCTGTAGGGGGGTTGGACTAGATGACCTTTAAAGGTCCCTTCCAACCCAAACTATTCTATGATTCTAAGATTCTATACCTATGACAAAAGGTAATTTGATGATAAAGTGTCCAAATTGAACCAGGAGGTGTACTAGCCCCATGCAGGAGAAGTACTTCTTGATATCATTAAGGAAAAATTTCATCCCATGTCCAAATCTAGCCACCAGTTCAAACCTGGCAAGCAAGCAAGAAATGTAATTAAGCATCAGTGACTATATTTCTGATCCTTTCGACTGCAAGCTGGTTTTGGCAGGGACTTTGTTATTTATCTGGTATATTTTACTCTTGCAGATCACCATACATGTCCATAGCTGCTGAGACCAATGATACTTTTTGAACCATGCTGCAGAGAAAATGGAAATGAGATGCTGAATAGGAAGGATGTAAAATGGGAGAAAGAACAGTTCAAAAGAAAGAAACAGAAGAAACAGAACTGATAAATGGAAAAGTGAGGAAAAAGATGGAAAAAACAATGGAGCAAAATGGGAATGGTTATTATCCCAACAACATTTCTTAATATATAGAAGTCAGCCATCCAGAGTATAACATCCCACAAAGTTACCCTGGCTCATATTGGGGTCTTTATTTATCAAAGCACGGAGTGCTGGAACGACCACTGACATGAGAATGAATTGACCAGGGATTCTGTGTGCATTCATCTCTGTAATGTAGAAGGAACAGCTTAGTAACCTGTAAGAAGAAAAAATAGATTTGAAAGGAATATTTATCAAACCAAATGGATTGAGTCAATTTGAAGTCCTCATTTTTTTCAGTACATTCCCTCTGATTTCAAATGTTATGTACCATATGTTGCCTACTCTATGGCAGACAACTCAAATAATCAATTTCTTTACAGCAATATAAATGAGTATTCCTGAGTTAAGCATGGCTAATACAGCTTTGCTTAATATTACTACTATTATTCTCTCAGGCCTGTAACACCTTCTAAGACATTTGCTTAATATATCAAGGTGACGTACACTTGAAACCTTGCTTTCCCAATATGCTTACATCTTTATTTAACCTTGTGTCTGTGATTAATGGAATGTGCTATTTCTGCTTTACTGTAATGGATAGCTATGTTGAAGCAATACACAACTTAGTAATGACATCTCATTCCATAGAAGACATTATAACAAAAATACATAGATGAACCAGAGTTGACAAATGCATTTTTACTCTGTATTTCTTATCTTTTTCTCTTTGACATCTCTTTATAGCCTAAATGGCTTTCCCTGTAAAATCTCACTGGTAACACTTCTTCTTGAAAGTTCACTTCTGACCACCCCAGGGATTATATTGCCCCAAGAAGTGAGGAGAATGTGTTGGTACATTCACCAAAGTGCAGATTCAAATGTGCAATTGCTTCATTTAGAAGGCAATTGTGCACTTCAAAGGACTAAGAAAAGTATGTCATATCCCATGGTTACTAAAATGTTAAAGCATTTTTTTTCCTGAAATGAAAGAATTATTGAAATCCTTTTGCCTACATGTATCAAGCATTACAGAAAGATAATGTGACTTGCAACTTTTGCAATAGTGGACTGATTCATATAGATGCATGAATATAGAGACATGCTGACAAGACTGAAGACTAAGACGCATCTTGAATTCATTTATGAATTTATCTGTTGCTGTGTTTATACTTAAAACAGAAAGCATGTATTTTAGAAATTTTTATTTATGAACACTTAATGGATTTTTCATTGGCTTAAAAGAAGTTACTTCTAAATCAATTACAAAATACTTAATTGATCCAAATTATACAACAGTGAAATTCTCATCATCCTATCTCAAATGAATATGGTAAAATTGGAATAAGTCCAGAAAAGGATGGTTATAAAGACGAGGAGTGTCTTATATAACTTAAATAGCTTTTATTGAAGAAGATTTTAAATAATGTCTCATTCAGAAAAGAGATAATCAATTGAAAAGTAATCTATGCTTCCTAAAAGGTATGACAAAGATGACTAGGGAATGATGATTTTACCTTTCTAATAGCACAATGGGCTTTGAAAGAAATAATGAGCAGTAGGCTTAAAATAAACAAAAGGAAGTACTTTCCCACACATCCACAACACATAATTAAACTGGGAATTTGATTGTCAGAGGAATTGCAAAAAGCAAAACTATAACAAGTTCAGAAATGGATTTGTCAAATTCATGAAAAATGGATCGTTTGGCAACTATAAATGCAAAAGTCTTAGATGAAACCTCTGGAACAGGAAGTTCCTAAAGTGGAGATTGGAAGGGAAATGGAAATATCAAGGAGAATATTATTCCCTATGGGAATAATTTGTTGTCAGTTATGATTGATAACCACATTGGTGTCATGAGAAAAAAGCTACTTGTCTAGAAAACCCCTGTGCTGACCCCATATTGTCATTCTTCAGCCATTCCTTCCACTGTCTCTTGCACCTATCTTTTATATCTTCTACCACTTTAAAGTTTATTAGTAAAGGCTTTTTTTCTCAGTTTCAAAGTTAATCTTGGAATTCATCCTGCAATGACTACAGCATCTATAGTACCAAACATTTGGAGAGTATGATTTAGAAAAGAGTATCCTACATCATAAAATGGTAACTTCTTTGAAGCAAGTGGAAGATTAAGGTCCTAAACAGGTTTTGGACCTCTAAGGATAGAGCAATACATACAATAATGAATGCTTCAGTTCTTTTCAGTAGGAACAGGTTCAGGTTTTACATCAAAATGCCTGTTAGATTGTCAAAAGCAGTTTTGACTGTGTTAATGTAGACCTAATTTTTTCCCTCAGAATTTCCTTGAAACCTAATGCTTTACAAGAATTGTATTTGTCAAAATGATTATACTCAGCATCATTCACAAATGTTCATGTCATTCTAAAACACTCTGACAAATCTGCAGTATTGATTATTGTTGACATTAATGCTACAGTTAACAACAAAATATTATATAATTACTCAAAGATTTTTGAGGAATTTTACACAGTCTTAACTGCTTTCTGAAGATCACAGTTGCTTTTCCCATGTAACAGATTTTTGTTAGGTGAAGTTATTCCAGCAGTGTTGCTTTTCTTTACACTGAGAGATGGAAGCAAGACAACAAAGTAAGGAAAATTGAAGACTCAGTTCAGCTCTGGTTTGGTTGGTAATTACCAACAATTTGGTTGCCATGGTCACGAGATATATTGGATGGTATAAGGGATTCTAGAAGCTGTCATGGATTGCAAATATTTTTATGACATTTAAAGTTGTCTTGTGAAAGATATGGCATAAAGTTGTCTTCCTTTAAAAGTAAATTAATTTGACAGGTGTGCTCCCATTCCTATCCTCCTATCCTCTCCATTCTAACATGCATTATATTTGATAATCCAATGGCTTCTCTATGAAAGAAATAGAAATTGCTGTAAGGAATCTTCAGGTAAATGTACACACTGCTCAGTTTTGTTGTTGAGACAGCATGTGATAATCCTCTCTGGAGTGTGAAATTTTCTAATAGCGCCTGACAGAATACAAACTTGCTTGGATATTGTCACAAGTCTAAGTACAAGTAGAGGTTTTTTTGATATTGCCATTGATTTTCAAAATTTCCTTACATTTATTACAAATAGAAGTATTTCAGAAAAACTCTAATGTACTCTGTGCTTCTATTTTGTGACAATTGTGACCACCTTAGATATACATATTTCTTCCAGGTTTATAGCACAAAAATATGTCAGCTACCAATTAGGAATTAAGCTGGTGCATATACAATTACAGTATCAACCTTTGAGTGTTTAGATGTCTTCAGGTTTAGAAAAACTTATATTTTGAATAAAATATAATATATTCTTCATAAAGAATGTTAAACTACACCATTCTCTGGTGTTTTGTGAATTAGCCATAGATGCAAAATAAAGATATAAATAAAAGTTACTACAAAGGCAAGCAGCCTTCACGTGGGCAAAATCTGCCAAAACATTTTTGTGATGGCAGATAAATCCCTCACTGGAAGGGAACTGTTAAGGTTTTTTTAATGTTGCTTTAGATCAACTGAAAACTACCTTTGGTCAACAGTCATTTAGACGCATATCCATAAGATGTCTGTAGGATATCTTACAGGATTTTTTWAAAATATTTTAAATTTTTTTTAGCCTAGTTCTGAATCAAAGACTGAATGGATGTTAAGAAACTATTCACCTCAGTTCTAGAGGCTGGTCCTTCTAAGCTGGGTCTGTGGAAGACATTTGTCAAGTCTTTTGCTGCCTGTTCCTGTTTTACCTCTGCTGGAAATTAGAAATTCTCATCTACTGGGATTTAGAAAAAAATTAAATTTGACTAGTCATTTGTTTGCCTGTTTTCACTGTTACAGTGAATCCAACATCCTTTATGTTTTATCTGATTAACAAATGTCTTCCCATTGCATTTAAGTGTAGCACAATGATTCTTGACAACCTTTTAAGAATAAATACCTGAGATTAACCTATTTGTTCTTCCTAGAGAAATATTCTGCTTTCTTCTGTTCTTTAAAATCATTAACTTACTATTCAGGCAAAGTTTAACTAATGCTTTACTTCCCTGACTTTCTAATTAAAAAGAAGCCCAACACTACACAGAAGCCTTTCAGTTCTACTTCATGAATAAATGAACATTCCCTGCTCTTTCAGATAATCCCAAGCCTTACAACACTTTGGTATAACGATTTCAGTGAATATACTGTCACTACTGATGGCATAGATGATTACAAAGTTTTCTCTTCAAGATACATAAAAGGCAGTTTTGGTTCATGATCTGTCAGCAGCTTGTATTTAAGGTCCCTTCCTGTATGTTTCTTTCATGCATGGCTGACTTTGAAGTATTTTTTCTGTATGTTATTAAAAAGCAAATGTTGCTGCCATTTATTCTTTTTTTCAGAGTACATGAATCAGATACTGTATGAGTGAGAGAAGCTGTGTTTGCAAGTTAAAAGGTTTCATGCAGCATAAAAGAATGACAATGTCACTCCTCCTAGCTGGAAAGACTAGTAAAGGACAATGGTTTTCAAAAACACTGCAACTGTTTTCAAATAAAGAAACACATCAAGACATTTATAGGGCGGGGGAAGAACATTCACGTCATTCAAGTGAGAAATATAACTTCAAATGGTACCTTTGCATCGTATACAGTACATCTAACCAGAACATAAAACTTGCAATGATCTTTTCAGTTAAAAGGATACAGCTAAGTATGGATATATTTAAGAGTGAGGGAAGTAGTAAACTGTGTAGCAGGAGTAATGTTAAGCTGCTGTTAGCAATATCTATTTGTTCTAACTCCCAGGAATACCCCTGTGACAAAAGGTAAACAGATTACTTCACCTGCCTGCCAAATGCCCCATCCCATTCAACACTGGAGTCTGTGTAAGTAAAGCTAAATGCTCACAAAATGAAGAATGACCTAATTCTTAGCCTAAAGCTAAATGCATCATGCTGTACACATCATCATGCTGCCTTGCCTGAGAGAGAAGAAATTAGAGCAAATGCAAACTAAAGTCCTAATTTGGGATAGCAAAAAGCAAAATAAGCAGGAAACACTATCTCCTGAATATAGCAGTACAGCTGTGGTGTAGTCGTATTAATACAGACAGGATTATCTAAGAATACGAGTGACACAAAGGAGAATATTTATTAGACCAAATGACGTAGCTGGAAAATCCAAACTGCTCCAGGACACAAATGTTTTTCTGACTTGGTTACTGAGGAATTCAAGCAACACACAGAATGTGAGGAGGAGATCTCAAACTCTCAACTTCATTCCCAACTTGCTGCCTTTTTATTGAGATATATTATAGTAAGACATAGCACTGAAAGCTCTAATATGCAACGCACTGCATACCTATCCCTTGGAGAAACATGTGGGGTCATTGCTCTCTATGACACATCCTAACTCCATCTGAACAAAGTATTTACATAGGTTAGTGTTCTATGACTAGTTAGTTGCTTTTATTATTCTTCAAGTGAACTGTCTACCAAGCAGAGTATCCACTCTTTTCCTTATCAACATTTGAGTTCAGTTTTGGGATAGGGATGTTTGTGTAAACTGTCAATTAGATATGAAGTTTTCTTTTTAGAGATGAAACTTTAAAACTTCTGGTTTGTTCCAGTTATCCTAGAGGAGGATGAGAGGAAAGGCAGTAATCTCTGACACCAAAGAGAGGGGTTTGGTTTTGTTGTTTCTTCCAGAGATGCAGGAATGCCCAAGATGCATGACTTGGGTATTTTTGCTTGCCTTCCTAGTTCATGATCATAGAATCATAGAATCATAGAATCATTAAGGTTGGAAAAGACCTCTAAGATCATCGWGTCCAACCATCAACACAGTACCCATGCCCACTAAACCATGTCCCGAGGCGCCACATCCACACGTTTTTTGAACACCTCCAGGGATGGTGACTCCACCACTTCCCTGGGCAGCATGTTCCAATGCCTGACTACCCTTTCAGTGAAGAAATTTTTCCTAATATCCAATCTAAACCTACCCTGGTGCAACTTGAGGCCATTTCCTCTCGTCCTATCACTTGTTACTTGGGAGAAGAGACCAGCACCCATCTCTCTACAGCCTCCTTTCAGGTAGTTGTAGAGAGCGATAAGGTCTCCCCTCAGCCTCCTCTTCTCCAGGCTAAACAGCCAGAGCTCCCTCAGCCGATCCTCATAAGACCTGTTCTCCAGACCCTTCACCAGCCTCGTCGCCCTTCTCTGGACACGCTCCAGCACCTCAATGTCCTTCTTGTAGTGAGGGGCCCAAAACTGAACACAGTATTCGAGGTGCGGCCTCAYCAGTGCCGAGTACASGGGCA